>JADWQK010002211.1:0-310134 GCA_017933935.1 Sesamia nonagrioides | reverse complement strand
ACACGGATCCAGCAGACATCATGAAGGCTTTAGAGTCAAGATTCGGAAGACCGGAGTCTATCGCCATGATGGAAATGGACGCGCTCCGTGCCCTGCCTCGCCTTACCGAATCACCGCGCGACATCTGCATCTTCGCAACAAAAGTGTCCAACATCGTAGCGACATTGAAAACACTGAGCTGCATACACTACCTGTACAACCCAGAAGTGTCAAAGACCGTCGTCGACAAGCTCACGCCTACGCTTCGCTACAGATACTACGATTTCTCGTCCGTACAACCAAGGGAAGATCCAGACTTAGTGAAGCTAGAAAAGTTCCTCAAAAGAGAAGCGGACTTATGCGCACCGTACGCTGTACCTGAACAACTAAATACAAGTACAGCGGCCACTCAACAGAAGAGAACACAGAAGGTCCACAACGTAGCAGAAAAGACTAATACATCGAAGTGTCCGGTCTGTGAAGAAACCGGTCATGCAGCGGTCGACTGCGAACAGTTCAGGAAGTTGGATGAAAACGGCAGGTGGGACGCAGCCAAGTCCAAACGCCTGTGCTTCAGATGTCTTCGATACAGAAACAGGACTCACAGTTGCCGTCCTCGTGAGTGTGGTGTCAACAGCTGCAGATTTTCACATCATAAGCTGTTACATCACACTAAGAAGAAGGAGGCTAAAGAAGAGGCATCGAAGCAACCTACAGAAGTCATCAACTCAGCCTGGGCCGACAGTAACAAACAGTCGTTCCTAAAAATCCTACCGATCCAAATAAAGGGTCCAAAGGGTACAGTCGACACCTTCGCGTTGATGGACGAAGGGTCAACAATCACGCTAGTTGACGACAGCGTGGCAAACAGCATCGGAGCAACAGGCCCCGTCGACCCACTGAAAATAGAAACCATCAACGATTTGAAGGCGTCAGAATCAACTTCGCGTCGAGTTAGTATCAAGTTGAAAGGGCTTAACGGGCACGAAGAGCAAGTACAAGCACGCACGGTGAAGAACTTGCGTGTTTCGTCTCAGCGAGTACCGTCAGAAACAGTAATGGGATGCAAGCACCTAACAGACATCCGCGACTACCTCACGTACGCCAATGCCAAGCCTAAAGTACTAATTGGGCAAGACAGCTGGCATCTCCTGTTGACATCGGAGGTCAGAAGAGGCAATAAGTACCAACCAGTGGCATCTCTCACACCACTGGGTTGGGTACTCCACGGCAGACAGATACGGACCTCCAGGCACAATATCGACTTTGTGTCTCATGTCGCTGAGAAAACAGAAGACAGTCAGGAAGTACTAACGAAGCAATACGTTGAGATGGACGCCCCTTGCATCAACCCTACGAAACCACCCGACATCTCTACACCGGTAACAGAACCATCCTGGAAAGATAAGACATGCCACGAGTCCAATAAGAAGGGGCTCAGTTTAGCAGAAACTTTACCCGATCCTATAAGATTCTCCAATTCGCTACATTCCACCGGGCGCCCCGTCCATGGGAGGAGCCTGGGGACGTATGGTCCGCTCAGTGAAGACAGCACTAGTCGCGACGCTACACGAGCGTCACCCTACAGAAGAAGTACTCACCACCTTACTCGCAGAGGTGGAATAGGACATCAAGAGCCGCCCTCTGACACACGTGTCAGTCAGTGCAGAGGACCCAGAAGCCCTGACCCCGAACCATTTCTTATTGGGAAGCTCGGAACAAGTGCCTCAACCGGGCACTTTCGACGAAAAAGACGCCGCATCGAGATCCAGTTGGCGAGCAGCACAGAGGCTCGCCGACCTTTTCTGGAAACGCTGGGTCCAGGAGTACCTCCCGGAGTTGCAACACCGGCGGGAGCCGCATGGAAGAGGACCGAAGATACAAGTCGACGACCTTGTACAGGTCGTCGACCCCAACCTGCCGCGCAATATATGGCCGCGTGGCAGAGTCATAGCGACGTATCCGGGTCCCGACGACATCGTGCGAACAGTGGACGTGCGAACCAAGGGAGGTGTGCTACGACGGCCGGTGAGGAAGCTAGTAGTCCTGCCTCTGCAAATGGAAGATGAATCCGCACCGGAGATAGCTGCGACGCGGTCGCACGGCGGGAGTGATGTGCGGGACGAATAGTTTTAAATAGTGTATGGAAACTAATTCCGAATAGTGTATTGTTATAATATTACTTAGAATAGAACATTTGTGCGTAAGAATTTAGAAAGCGTGAGATGGACGATCGTTTATTGTGATGAAGGATCGTCATTCAATAGTTATACACATCTGGCAAGGCAAAAATTATGAAAGGAACGACTATGAACATTAAGCAAAGTATCAGTGACAAAAGACAACGTTATAAAGTGCTCCCTTGTTATAAACTGCAACAGACATGAATAAAATTGTAAGAGAATGTCCCGCATCTGGCCGATTGTAACAACGCCAAAAAGGTTCCATAAAACAATCCCTTGGGACAGTCGCCATAAAACGAACCCTTGTAATAAGCATTATAAACTGGAGACCCTCAGGTTTAGGATGCAGCCCAGGAACGTGCATAAGACAATGGCTGGTGAAACCCGACGCTCTCGTCGCTTCCCACGGTTTGAGCCCTTGTCGTAGTATAAATAGGCCCCACGCCTGAGCAGCAAGACACATTCGTCTTCACCATTTAGGAGTCAACAACACCGTAAGAAGACACATTCGTCTTCGCCCTTGAGGAGTCAACAGTAACAGTTATAGCAAGACACATTCGTCTTCACCATTTAGGAGTCAACAACACCGTAAGAAGACACATTCGTCTTCGCCCATGAGGAGTCAACAGTAACAGTTATAGCAAGACACATTCGTCTTCACCATTGAGGAGTCAACAACACAGTAAGAAGAGACATTAATCTTCGACGTTGATAAGCTACAGTAACAGTGACACCTACATCACATTTATCTTCGACGTGAGGAATCAACAGCTACAGTCAAGATCAACAGCAAGATCTCTACAGGATCAACAGTCAAGAATCAATAGTAGTGTAAGTTAACTAGTGACCCCGCTAATATTGTGGAAGAATATACGAAGTAAGTCAACACACCGAAGTCTCACTTATTACCACCAACCCAGCAACAGAGTGTGCATCAGAACGTGCAGAGTGCAAACGCATACGTCCACTTAATGGTCCTGCATGTCTGTCCCGCACAGTATATACTACTAGTTATGTAATGTAATTAACATTACAAGACCCGTTTCAGAACTCAAATATGTGTATGTTGTGGTAAGAAGGTTAAAGTCATATAAGAGTATATGTAGGATATAGTCCGTCTACAGTTATATCCCTAAGGATTTAGTTACATAACGTTATAAAGTTGTATGGAAGCGGTACATAACTATCTTACTAGAAATATAACTATAATACAAGTGCGATCGTTACCTAAGTAAGTTAATTTTATTTGTTTAGTAAAATAACTATCCTACCAACTAATCTAAAAAAATAAATAAATAAATATAGTGTATTGTACCTAATAACGTGATTTTCACATTTTAAGTCAAATAGAAAGTTGCGACAAGTTTCAATTTAACTTAAAACGTGAAAATCCTTCAGATCGACACGAATCTTTCTTTCAATTTTACTTTTAATCGTTTGTCTGCCTAAACATTTAATGATTATAAGCGTGATGTTATGATTAAATATACTTTTAGAAAAGCAACGGCCTACTCCGCTATAAAGCTCAAAACAGCATTTAGTTGCTGACAAACTCATCAACTAAAGGCCGTTTTCAACTTTCACAGTTATAACACAGTTCTGTGGGTTTTTCCCTAATATTGTACTGATTACCTACAAAAAATATATCACCTACCACCATGAAATATCGAAGTCTATAAATTATAATCAAATTTATCCAGCTACACTTTGGCTTCTTATGGTAAGCGATTTCACCATATTGAACAGTAAAATTATTTTAATTTTCCGACCAGTTTTTGATACTAAGTGCGTAACATCGAATTTCGTAGTCTGTTGATTGTGCACGACGTTGGAGATGGGGCAATGCCCCTTAATGTGTAATTCCTCTTGAGTCGCATCACTCTTTCCCCGGGTATACAAACCAGGATCCTCCAAAAGTGTTGTCGATGTCTTCAAAGCCGCGGTAAATACCAGGATGACAGACTCACAGAACTGCGAAATATGGCAGAAGAAAGAAGAGGCCTACATGGATCTATGCCTTATCACCGAATGCTAGGAATTGACACTTTTGATACCTGACTTTGACCTTACTTTACCTCATTTTTGAAGGTGAGAGTTTTACAGAATCGACCAGCCATGGGCCAAGTACAACTTTGAACTTTTCTTACTTTTGTAATGTAATGTACTTAATTAGATAGAAACCATATCATTTTCAGGCTATGGAAATATCCCCGGAGCGGCATGAGATCGAATATTTCAACCACAAATATCTGAAGAACATTTCAATAACATTTAGGAAGCTCAGTCGTACTAGTCCTCATTATGTAAATTTGGAACTGGATTCGAAAGTCGGAGCCGGCAATAACATAACGGTACATTTTCATTTTCTTTTTTTTTTTAATTTACTTAGACTATGCACTATACACTATAACTCAAGGCCACACAAAGGGCGAGTGTTTATGAAACTATATCAATTTTTTTTTTTTTTTTTGCAAACAAAATAGGCTACGTGCTAGGCAGTCGTGCTGCAATATGTATACATCCATGGCTTAAAAATATTGTTTTGAGTCTTACTGTTTTGACTAAGTTTTTTTTTCATTATTCAGTTAAAGATGGAGCTATTCGAGTTCTTGGGCGGTCATTACATCCCAACCGGTATCCTGGGAACGTACAAACTGTGCGATTTTCTATACAAGGAGCCATTTTTTGGCAAAATGTACGCCAAACAACTTCCTGGAAATTGGTCGTGTCCGTTTCCTCCTGTGAGTATATTCTGTACCCCTTTTTTAATCAGTCTGTAATGTTCCCATTGCTGGGAAAAACGCGGGCCCAGTGCGTGATAGTAAATATGTAGATGTCTTCGAATTTTTAGTTCTACGATATGAAAGAAAGAAAATATGTTTATTTGCGATAAACAGATTGCAAAGTAGAACACAAAACACAAAAAATTAAGTACCTAATGGTTGGATAAAATATGCATCACATCGACTTAAAATGCTTTGCTACAAGCATTATGCAGCCACTCTAAGAAAAGTCCGTGCGATAACGCTGGTTTTTATCTACAGTTGGCGTCAGTACGTATATTAATTTATTCACAATTTTGATTTAATTTAACGTTTTAAGGGCAGATGTGATGGAATTATTTTAACAAAGTGCCCATTGAGTCACAAGTGATACCCTATCTGTGGCGAAATATATGCTATAAAAACAAATAACACAAATAAATCTTACTTTTTAGGGCCAATATCACTTCATGAATCTAACCATACATCTGGAGAATTTTCCTTACAACATACCGTTCACATACTCGTCGATGATCGTGAGAACCAGGGCCGATGTCCAGGGCCTTTTGACGACTACCAACGAAGAAGTTTTCAGGTGGAAAACCTTCGTAAAGGTCACGCAGAAAATGAAAAACTCCAAAAAGGAGACCTAGCCGTTAATATATAATATCAATAAATCTTTAGAAGTAATGTGATTTTGGTGACTTAAATCATAATAACTGAATTAGAAGTTTTATTTAAAAACTTACCCGTACTTCATATCGCTATAGAGAGATCATCAAAAAGCCGGCATAATAAAATGTCCATGAGTATTTTTTTTAAGCGCTTTGAAGTTTTGTTTTATTTATTGAATATAATTAAGAGTCCGTGCACAAAATTCTCACGCTACAGTTTAGGTAAAATCGTTGCGATGCTATCTTTGTGTGCATCGTTCTAGCAGCTAGACGCACACGCGCGTAAATATCGAGCTTAGTGAACGCTTAAACATTTTGATCCTTTAGAAGATATTATTCTAAATTATATAAAGTATGATTTGTGAATAGTCGGAAACGAGTGCACATTGTATATTTATCACAATTTAGATGAATATTGATACATTTTGACATTAAAAAAATATGGTGTAATGATAGTTTATTACATAGGCAATTTAAAAAATAAAAACATATACGGTAAAATGAAACATTAGAATAAGTAATCAGTTTAATTTAATATTCCTCACATTTAGAAATCTATTAACAAAATTTTAGGGTTAACATAATTATTACGCGATAATATATTGACGCTTGAAAGGCAATCATATCTAAGCGACAAAAATTCGTAAATTGAGTTATATACAATTATACACCAAACGACGCAGAAAAATCTGGCGGTTCGAATGATGTATATAACTCAATTTACGAATTTTTGTCGCTTAGATTTCTAGGGTCATCACAAATCGTCTCGCTCGCAGGTTCGTCGATTTCCAGCCTCCCGAACAAGCAGGCTTCCGAAAAGGCTTTAGCACCATAGACCACATTCATACGCTGTGGCAAGTTATACAGAAGTCCGAGGAGTATAACAAACCACTATGCTGGCGTTTGTGAACTATGAGAAGGCCTTCGATTCGATTGAGACTTGGGCGGTGCTACAGTCTCTCCAGCGGTGCCAAATTGACCATCGATACATTGCGGTGATAAAGTGTATGTACAAAAATGCCACCATGTCAGTCCGTCTCCAGGATCAGGACTCGAAACCGATCCAACTACAGCGTGGAGTGAGACAAGGAGATGTCATATCTCCTAAATTGTTCACTGCTGCGTTGGAAGATGTCTTCAAGTTCCTGGACTGGAAAGGACTTGACATCAACATCAACGGCGAGTACATCACTAATCTCCGTTTCGCAGATGATATCGTGGTCATGGCTGAGACCCTGGAAGACTTGGGCAAAATGCTCAATGACCTCAGCAGAGCTTCCTAACAAGTGGGTCTAAAAATGAACATGGATAAGACGAAGATCATGTTGAACTCTCATGTCGCACCCACTCCAATTGTAATTGGTTGCTCTGCACTCGAAGTTGTTGATGAGTATGTATACCTGGGACAAACAGTCCAACTAGGTAGGTCCAACTTCGAGAAAGAGGTGTCTCGGCGAATCCAGCTCGGTTGGGCAGCGTTCGGGAAGCTACGCTACATCTTCTCGTCGTCCAAGATACCACAGTGTCTCAAGACTAAAGTCTTTGACCAGTGTGTGTTGCCAGTGATGACTTACGGAACTGAAACGTGGTCGCTCACAATGGGCCTCATGCGAAGGCTCAGAGTCACACAAAGGGCAATGGAAAGAGCTATGCTAGGAGTTTTTCTGCGTGATCGAATCAGAAATGAGGAGATCCGCAGAAGAACCAAAGTCACCGACGTAGCTCTGCGAGTCGCTAAACTTAAGTGGCAGTGGGCAGGGCACATTGCTCGTAGAACCGATGGCCGATGGGGCAGTAAGGTTCTGGAGTGGCGGCCACGTACTGGAAGACGCAGCGTAGGGAGGCCCCAACAAGGTGGACCGATGACCTGGTGAAGGTCGCGGGAAGCCGATGGATGCGGGCAACACAAGACCGGTCAGCGTGGAAAGCCTTGGGGGAGGCCTTTCTCCAGCAGTGGACATCTATAGGCTGAAGAAGAAGAAGATATGATTGCCTTTCAAGCGTCGATATCTATGTCCTACCTACTCTAGTAAGTATATATAAATAAATTAATTTTCCTTTTGAGTTTTTGCAATAACTAAAAATTATTTAGTTTTTATTTAAGGATACTAATGTTAAAGTGTAGTGTAAGTACCTACATATACAATATCATAATCATCTGCCTAGCCTTTTTCCCAACTATGTTCGGACCGGCTTCCAGTCTAACCGGACGCAGCATTTAGGAATACGATAGATACCTCCAGTTAGACAGATTTCTAATATTAAGGTAAACGATATATAAAACAAAAACATGTTTAAAATATTATTTGTCAAAGAATTGTAAAGCAACCGTAAGAATACCTTAAAGAAATCTCTTAGATGAACTTCAGGACCTAGCTGCCGGCATTAGCCTCCTATTATTTTAAAATGAAGTGTCTCGTAGAGGCATTGAACGAGATTTTCTTGGATCGACAATTTCGGGCAATAGGCAAAAGTTGGTTTTTCGTCTGTGCAGTAATAGTTTTCACATTGTGAATGGTCTCCAAAAATATGTTTTGGGCTGTTGATAATGTCTTTTTGTAAGTTTTTGATTTGCTCAGTAAATGGAACATTTTGAGCTCCTCGGAATCTTACTACTGCTTTCACAGCAATGCGTAATCTGTTCACTCGATCAGAATGTAGTAGCTTGCGTTCGTTTAATGGGATGGACGTATCTTTCATCAAACTTAAATTTTTCCCATTATAATTGCGCATTAAGTGATTGGAACACTCCACTTTTCAACCGTAACGTTTGAATATGGCCCGCTTTCCAATATGTTTTTATACACACTTGAGTCACCATCAGCAATAAGTTTTGCATACACCAAATTATGTGTTTTCACAGATTCTCTAAATCCCTCAACGATTATTGAGTTCTCCATACTAGTGGAAGAGCCAGTATGATTTTTATTACACCGGTGTTTCAGGGGTGTAATATTTTTATTAGCTGCACGGGAACATGTAACACAGTATTTATTTTTAATACCAACATGTAATAATTTGCCACTTTTTACCCCTATTATAGCCCCAACGCCTGCTGCGGAAGAAAAATTTGTTTTATATGAAAGTTTTCCCCAAGCACCATCAGCTGTTACGGCTACAGTTGGTATACCTGATAGACTTACATTGCCACTTTCGAGAGCTATAGAAGCCTCTTCCTTACCAGCTTCTATCATTGTGGCTTCGGCTGTAGTTTTCCACCAGTTAAATAAATTGACGTGACATTTTTCATAAATGGATTTATTCATAAGTGGCAAATCTATGGAAGCTTTGGATTATTTTCTTTACTCTGCAATAAATAGCATATGATTATATAAAGAAAACAGTAACAAGCTATATTTTATTGAAAGACTTGTGAAATAAAATTAATAAATACTTGTAGGTTATTCATGCGATAACACAGGTCAGCGAGGTTTGGAAGTAAAAAGGGGAGGCCTTTGCCCAGCAGAGGGAGACAACACAGAGAAACGTACTGTGCCTACATCAACTTCGACACTCATAGTAGATGACGAAGTGGTATCCAGTTGATTAAAAGTACGTTCTTTAAGCACTTGTCTGGCTCTTGCCATTCCCTCTCTATTCCTCTTTCTTTTATTGATACATTGGTAATGTGCTCCCTTGTTTCGCCCCATTATCTTAAAAAAAAAAATGAGTTTAGGTATAACAAAAGTATTATGTGAATTGACTTTAATAGAAAACTAAAAAACCCAAGATATTTTTAAATTGGTTCACAAATGATGGAAAAATCTGCGAACTCACAAAAAAATATACTCCTTCATTTTTAAAGTCAGTTATAAATTAGTTAAAGCAATCCAAGGGATAAGTCGTAAATATCCTAATATAATTCACAACTAATATAATATTAGTAAGAAAGAAAAATAATTAAAGGACCTAGTTGTGGTAGTCGCAGTATATTTTTTACATAAACCTACGTAAAACTCGCGAGCTCTTGCGACACAAAGTGATACGTCCTCTCGCTGCGCTAGCCGAGTTACCACTGAGCCGGCTGCGTATGCGCGCTCGTAAATATAGTAGATTTTGAGATTGATTTTCATGATGAAACAAATTTTTTTTTAGAAAATAAACTTTTGTTTCTATTATGAAAATACCTTAAATTTAATGAGGCATTTTTTAATTTTTAAAAAAAGTTGCTTTATAGAAAAAACATACTTGTTTGGCTGCAGTTTTCCCTTGAATTTCTTAATTTCTGTCTTCTTTTTTGGCTGAATTATGAAATAAACTCGAAAAAATGGTCAAGCTAGCAGCAAGATAGTTATATGCTGATGTGAATAGTACTTTTTTATAGGCAAAATCGCTTGTAGTTTCTTCAGAAACTATGGTCAAACTTCACTCGAACGTGAAATTTGAGAAAAAGAGTATCGGAAATTGTAGATTTACTACTAATTATGAAGTTTCTTGAAAAAAGTAGTCAAGCTAGCAGCTAGATGAAGAGTTGTACTATCCATATCATACATAATTTTACTAATATTATTTAACATATTCTCACAATCATGGAACAAAATTGATCAAAATGAGCAGATTAACAGGACGGTCCCTTAAGTGAATAATTAATAAGTTCATGAATCAATCAGAATATCGTACATGCATTAGTAAATACGTTTTTAGATTTGATACTCAGACCTTCTGATCTTCAACTTAAGTTAACCCACCTACCTACTACATCCAAAAAAAGATGCCCAGGGCTTAATCATTTTGAATTATTGAGAATTGTTTCAAAAACTATCAGTCAGATTTTTTACGACGAACAAAAAATATTTGCCGTTAGTCCTTGGCAAATTCTGGTAACTTATAGAACGTCCACATCCTTATATCAGCAGTCAAATTGCGTAGGTAAGACATCATTACTATCAGTTTGAATCATTTTGAATTTCAAAAATTTGAATTTCGAACTACTTTTGGTGTTCATCATTATTTTTTGCATCAATTATTGAAATGGAATGGTCAACATTTTACTATACAAATTGAAAAGACATTGAATGCTCCAGGATTTGTAATATTTTAATAACGCTTAGTAGAAATTTTCTAGCAAACACACTGTATTGCCAAGACAAGAAGAAGAAGGTTGTAAAGACAGAGATCTTTAACACACCTTCAGAATTTCGTAATAAATTTTGCTCATGTTAAAATATATCCCCAGACGCAACTAAACGAAATACACGGGTATAATCTACTTTCTAAAGTATTTTTTTCTAGCACCGATTCATTTTTTTTCCCCTGGCGTTAACGCATGTGTTATTATGAAAAGCGAGAACTGTGAAAGAACGCTTGTGTTCGAATGAACCACTGACCGAGCTTAGTTTAAAAATACTGGCCATATTTTATTACACATTGATTTATGTTGACTTGAGAGCTGAGGTCACGGTAGTGAAAACTGCCCAGAAAAATCAGAAAAATGGATCATTAAGGGTGGTTTTGTATAGATCTGTCGTTGGTTGACGACGTGTAGACTGCGCTGGAGTACCAAACAGCGGGCTTCATAGTTTCAGCTGAAACAAGTTCTCTAGTAGTAGGCTTTGTGTTTTCAGCATTCAGCGTTTTTGTGGCTGTTACTAGGTCATCTTTTGGAAGGCCTTCCAGGGCTACATATTTTATCATATTATGTATAGATACTAACATCGGAATGATAAAGCTTTAGCGTAGCACAAACGTTTGCGGATAATCGTCAAACGTGTACACTGCTCAACATAGATTCAATGCTAGATGCAAGTCTTGTTCCGGCATGATGTCTGGTGAAGCCGTACGGAGCACGCGTCTGAGTAATTGTGTTGCGATGTGTGCCGGATACGATGCGCCAAATGTTGTGCACATGTATGACGGGGAAAAACCGTCAGGAAGGCGGGGCCGAAGTTCCGGATAGTTGAGGTGTCTTCTCATCCGCATGAGCATCCATCGTGGGCGGTATTTCGAGAAAACGTTGGACAATAACTATAGTGTGATGTTCTATTCTTATTATTTTAACTGTACAGACACTTAGATCACGTAAATATTAAGGGATTACAATGATAATCTCAGATTAATACAGATAAGAGCCACTGAGTTTGAGTATGACCAACCTACTCGATCGAAGCTTGAGCAAAGAATGCCCAGCGCCGACGGTCGATCGCTACGTCAAACGCAACTCCAGTCGATGTTACCATTCGCTCCATGGTGTTACCCGCTCATAATAAAAATTATAATTTATCCGAATACCTACCGATTAATCAACTTCACAAAATAGTAGAGTAATTTACGGGCAACTGATACTGACACAAAACAAATCACAATATTCAAAATTAACCAGTCACGCGCCGTTATATACAACGTGTAACATAAAGGGTATATACATAACAAAGGCATGGAATCTTTACATGATATCAAACGATATTGGAAGGGTTTTTAATCCTATCTCTTTATGTTAAAAAGTTATGAGGAAAAACACCGCCTGTGATAGACTACTATCATACTAGTCGTACCGAGATATTGAAGACATTTATCGGATTTTGGCAAGTAACGTGACGGGTAACGAGTAGTTATTAACATATGTAGTGTGCTGCCACGTTTGTTATGATTTGATTTTAAGAAACACACGAAACCGAAAATTTGGTACCAATTTTTTGAGTATTTTATTTTGAGTAGAAACCCTTCCGATATCGTTTGATATCATCTAAAGATGCTATGCCCTTGGTATGTATATACCCTTTTTGTTACACGTTGTATATGTATATTATATACCCAAATTGAATTGAAACTTACATATAACAACATGACCAAACCACACAATAGAATAGAATCAAATAATTTTTATATCTATACTAATACATAAAGCTGAAGAGTTTGTTTGTTTGAACGCGCTAATCTCAGGAACTACTGGCCCGATTTGATATTTTTTTTGCGTTGGATAGCCCATTAATCCAGGAAGCCTTCAGGATATACAACATCACGCTGTGACCAATAGGAGCGGAGCATAACTAACTCTACGCGAACGAAGTCGCTGGCGGCCGCTAGTAATGTATACAATAAGATAGATAATGAATGAAAGTTTTTGAAATGTGTGTTATTGAAATGATTAACTCAAATCATAATAACCTACTGGAAATCCCTTTATGTGTTTTTTTTTTGTTTTTTAATTTTGCTTTATATTCAAAATACCATATACCTACGAACTATTTCCAGTAATATAGTCAGTACAATTGAGTTTTATTAAAACTCGATTACAAACAGGAAGCCGGAACATAATAAAGTCATTATAAAGTAATGAAGTGCCTATATTTTTGTTGGAAGTAAATGAAACGGCAACGATTCTTAACTATTCGGTTAACTTGGCTTTGTTTGTTAATTTTATAAGCTTTTTGTAGTACTAACTAAACATGGACACTACGAAATAAATTATTTTAATTTGAATTTATCAAGCTGTTGAGAAAAGGTATGTATTTGCACTTTTCGTCTGAACAATTTTTTTTATAGCAAATATTGAAATTTTTTTGTTTCTTTTTTTTTTGTTTTGTGTAATTGTACCTAATAAAACCGATCTTTCTAAATAAGCTTTTACTTAGAATCTGTTTATGGGCCTAATCGGCGGATACGTTTTTTTCAAATGATTGCGACTAGTTGGGATCGTTTGGACCGAACGATCCAATAGACGGTGCAGCCGATTATGCTGCAGGTTGAAAGATAACCTTTTTAAATTATGGTTCCGTAGTATACACAAAGTTTTTGTTTGAAGTTTCTTTTTTATAAATTATGAAGTAGCGCTTTTAAGTTTTTTAAGAGCCTATTCACTCTAGCCTTAAAAACACTCAAGTTGTAGTGTGACGGAAACACCACCGCTGGCAAATTATTCCAGTCCCTCGATGTACGCGGTATAAAAGAGGAAGGGAAACGCTTCGTCCGGATCGTAGAGGTGTTAACAACGTAAGGGTGGAAAGTCGCCTTACGACGGGTCGTCCGATAGTGGAACGGAGATGGGAGAATTAAATCATGCAATTCCCTTGCACACTCACGAGAATGCATCACAGAAAGTATCACATAACTTCAGTATTACGTAACACGCCTAAAAACGCATGTCATTTATTAATATTTGAACTAACTGTATTTTAATGACATATCTATCATAGATCGAAGTTACGATAATAGTATTATTACAACACCAACATCACTTCTACTAAAAGGATTAAGTAGTTACAATGAAGTTTTTGACTTTGCTGTACGCCTTGGGATTAATTTCGGTAATATAAAATTGTAAATTCTATATTTCATATATTTTTAATAGGTGTACAAATTCGTTTCTGCCGTTTTTTGAATATGCGGACGAGCTTTATCACGTAGGAGAATAATTATGCCATATCTGGAGTAATAATGAGCGCATTTTTCCTCTTCCTTCTATCTTCCTCCAATAATGCTTCCAATTCCATGTCTTCGTACAATTTCGGTCTTCCACTATATTCTTTGTCTTTGCAGTTTCTAAATATTTGAAACCACTCACGACAACTACTCTCTCTGAAAGCAGCTGCACCATAAGCTTCTACAAACAATCGATGGGCCTCAGCTGCAGATTTCATCAAACTGAAGTAGTAACAAAAGTTCCCGCAAATGACTCTTATTCGGCACAAACCTTGACCTCTTTGCACAAAAATAAATATGTGATATTGATACAGAGTGACTAATACTCTATGTGTATGTTATTACCAGATTTCCGAACTTACGAAAACAGATGTTACATCTGATAATTTCAACGAAACCCCTTGTACACTTAATACATATCACAACCTCTGTTTTTTTAAAAACTACACAGATATATACCCAAATTTTGTCAAATCACATAAAAAAACATACATATTTGAAATTTATGTTGAGAATCTTTTCGAACGTCAAAATTATACGAGACAGTTCTTCAAAAAGCCCGCCTTTAACCACTTCCTAGTGTTTTTACAAACTTCCAGCAGCACGGCTGTCTGATCAGTTAAAATATTTTAATGTATATAATGTTCTATGTTACGGATTGGGTTTCCGCACTTAGTCCTTCCAGTGGACCATTGTGCGTGGACCATGGCGGCCGTTGGCGGTTAGGTATTCCAAACAGCCCATCTCATCCCAGAAGCCCATTAAGTTTCCTGGCTTGTTGAGAACATCTTGATGCCCCTTTGGTTTTAGTTCTAATTTGGGTGACGCTTGTACATTCGAAGAGCACATGCGCAACTGTCTCACCAGCCACCATGCAGGCTCTGCACAGAGGGCTGTCCGTTATGCCTATTGTGCGGAGATGTTTATTTAGATCACGATTGGCTCGTGATGATTCCCGTCATCAATCGCAGGCTTTTCCTATTCAGGTGCAACAGTCTTTTGGCTAGCCTGTCATCCAAGGATGGCATAGTTTCAGTCCAACTGTCTGCAGCTCGGTGACGAAGACCACCAAATCTCCGTATGTACGTAGGTGTACCTTTGTAGCCATCTGCGTATTTGAAAAAAGGGGATAGGTACAATAGGCTCTCATTACCCAGTGAAACGCTGTGTTACGATTAAATTTACCAGGGTTTCACATTACCCAGTGAAACGATTAAAAAATATAATTAAAAGAAAGATTCGTGTTGATCTGAAGGATTTTCACATTTTAAGTCAAATTTTTCTTTCAATTTTATTTTTTAATCGGTTGTATCTCTGCCTAAAGATTTGAAATTATAGGCGTGATGTTATGATTAAATATACTTCTAGAAAACCTACGGCCTGCTCCGCTATAAAGCTTAAAACGGCATTTAGTTGCTGACAAACTCGTCAACTAAAGGCCGTTTTCAACTTTCACAGTTATAACACAGTTCTGTGGATTTTTCCTTAAATTATACTGATTACAAAACCTATATCACCTGATGAAATATCGAAGTCTATAAATTATAACCATATTTATCCAGTAAAACTTTGGTTTGTTATGTTAAGCGATTTCAACATATTGAAACAGTAAAATTATTTTTATATTTTCCGACTAGGTTTTGATATTAAGTGCGTAACATCGAAATTCTTCTCATCGAAGTTGATTGTGCTCGACGTTAGAGACAGAGCAATGCCGCCTTTTTTTTTTTGTTGGGATGTGAAATCATCAAATGACTTCTCCCCAGAGCGGGAGGCTCAGCGGAAGGGCGTGTCAGACTTTTACTGACGAAAACCCACCCGTGTTTTTTCATTTGCCTGTGCGACGGCCAGGGCCACGGTTTCTTGTTTGACCCGCAACCCTGCCCGTGGACCGCGTCACGATGTGCTGACATATCTTTGAGGCGCGCGTGAAACACGACGCGCCGTCGACTCGGGCCTGGTCCTTACCGGGCGGCGAGCTGCCCACTGCTCACCGCCCGTAGGCCCGCGCCTACGGTGCTAGTGGCGTGAGGACGCTGGGATTCCCGTTGCCTCACGCGCTCCGCCTCCTCCTTTGCCAGCATCACTGCTTCGCAGAAGGAGGTGACGGCCTGCCATGCACTTTCGCTTCGGACCAACTCCTGAACCAGGGTCGGACGCGAGAGATCGCCGCCGATCGCCGCTACGAGAACACGGCGATGCTCTACCCAAGCCGGGCAGACCTCCACCGTAAGCTCCATCGTGTCCTCAGGGCGATCAACACAATGGTGACACCCAGGCGTTTCCTCCCGCGTAATATGGAACAGGAACCTCCCGAAACAACCGTGTCTGGTGAGGACCTGCGTCAGGCGGAAGGTGAGGGCACCGTGGCGCCTCTATAGCCACGCCTCAAAGAGACGGCCCACCCAGCACTGGGTTGCGACAATGGCAATCTCCATGTCGCCATGAGATCCCGCTGGAGCTCTGTCCGCCATACCGCGATTTCTCGCGGCAGCGGAGTTATGCCCCGGCGTTTTGCCTCCTCTCGCCACTCCCACATATGGGCTTTGGCCAGAACTTTGGCCTCCAGATCCCATAGCGGCAATCCGGCTCGCCGCCTTAGCGGAAACTGTGTGGTATCCCCGGATTAGCCGAACGGCCATGACCCTCTGGGACGCGGTCAGGCATCGGGCTGGTTGCTTCCTTAGCGATCGCGCCCACACCGGTGCCCCGTAAAGGGTCATGAACATCACGGCCCCCCAGTAGAGCCACCAGCAGGAGGCGTTTGTTCCCCCTAGATTAGGGAGGAGCCGCCGCAGGGCCCGTTCCAGTCTGGGTGCCAAACATTAGAAGTGCTCCTCGAAGTTCCACCGGCTGTCGAGGGCGAGTCCCAGGTACTTCATCGTCGACCCTACGCCGATGTGAACTCCTCCTACCGTTATGTGGGAACCCGATGGTGGCGCATCCCGAGGACCATGAAAGCACATGGCCTCGGACTTCTGCAGGGTTACCTCGAGTCCCAATTGCTGGATCCTGTTGACGATTGTCACAACCCCGAGGGTCGCTGCGTCAGCCGCCGCCTGGTGCGACCTCCCTTGTGCCAGAACTAGCGTGTCGTCAGCGTAATAATCTACGGTGATGCCGATAGGGAGGTTGGCGCGCAGCACCCAGTCGTACCCGATGTTCCACAGATGCGGTCCCAGGACCGAACCTTGTGGAACACCGCACGACATCTCTCAGCGGTTCCACACTCCTTGGTGACCGGGGTAGATTACGGCCCTGTCCGTCAGATAAGCCTCGACCACTCGACAGAGATAGGTCGGCATCCGGTGATACCGGAATGCCACACTGATGCAACTCCAGGGTAGGATGTTGAAGGCGTTGGCGATGTCTAGAGGCTCCGTCAAGACAACTCCACCCCGGGCCACAGCATCCCCTGTCGTGATGGCGTCCACCGTAGAGCGCCCCCTGCAAAAGCCAAACTGGCTCTCCGCCAAATCCGGGCTCGCTCGCCTGATTTGCCCGTCGAGGCGGTCTGCAATAACTCTTTCGAAGAGCTCGCCCACCTCGTCGAACAGCACAATGGGCTGGTAAGCGGACGGAGAGTCCGCAGGGCGCCCTGGCTTCTTTATGAGGACTAGTTTCCCCGTCTTCCAGCGAAGTGGGAACTGGCCCCTCTCCAAGCATGCGCTTAGTAGCCCCCGTAGTCGAGGCCCGAGAGCCCCTAAGGCTAGGTTTTTCCAGACTTTTCCAAGTAAGCCGTCGGGTCCTGGGGCGGTATTTTTGGCATTCAGCCTACGTACCGCCGCTCTCAGCTCTACCTCGGTCACCTCTGCAGAGCAATGCCCCTTAATGTCTCATTCCTCTTGAGTCACATCACTCTTTCCCCGGGCAAACAAACCAGGACCATCCAAAAGTGTTGTCGATGTCTTCAAAGCCGCGGTAAACACCAGGATGAGAGACTCACAGAACTGGGAACTATGGTAGAAGAAACGAGTGGCTTACATGGATCTATGTCTCATCACGGAATGCTAGAAATTGACACTATTGATACCTGGTTTGACCTCACTTTACCTAATTTTTGACGGTGAGAATTTTACAGAATCGATCAGCCATGTGACATGTACATCTTTGAACTTTCTTACTTTTGTAACGTAATGTACTTAATTAGAAAGAAACCATATCATTTTCAGGCTATGGACATAGCCCCGGAGCGGCATGAGATTGAATATTTCAACCACAAATATCTGAACAACTTTTCAATAACATTTAGGAAGCTTAGCCGTACTAGTCCTCATTACGTAAATTTGGAGCTGGATTCAAAAGTCGGAGTCGGCAATAACCTAACGGTACATTTTCTTTTTTTTATTGACTTAGACTTTGCACTATACACTATGACTCAAGGTCACACGGCTCAGCCGGTCAGCTCGGAGTTTCTCTGCGCGATTAAATCAGAAATGAGGAGATCCGCAGAAGCAACAATGTCACCGACAGAGCTCTTCGAGTCGCTAAAATTCAGTGGCTGTGGGCGGGGCACATTGCTCGTAGAACCGATGGCCGATGCACCAGTATGGATCTGGAGTGGCGGCTACGTACCGGAAGATGCAGCGTAAGTGGGCCTCTAACAAGGTGGACCGATTACCTAGTGAAGGTCGCGGGAAGCCGATGTATACGGGCAGCACAAGGCCGGACTTTGTGGAAAGACTTGGAGGAGGCTTTTGTCCAGCTGTGGACCTCTATAGGCTGAAGAAGAAGAAATAGACTTAATATGCAGGGTTATTGGTATAATATTAACCAATTTGCAGGAATAGATTATTAATATCAAAAACATCAACTATGAGTGGTGAAAATATTAGATGCCCGGCGCTTTGGTTGAAAAGAAAATAATGATAGAAAAAGCTCTTATAGCTTGTTAAAGAAATATATAAATAGCCTATTTATGTATTTCATATAGAGTTTATTTTTGTTTTCGTTAGACTAAAACATGGAAGAGATTGTGAAAATGATGCGTCTTGTTGAAAATAAGGTGTAGGTACTTAAGCCTTCGCGAATAATTATTTATGGTTACCCAAAGTACCAATAACGGTAAATTGTCAAACAGTATTCAATATTTTATTATAGATTGTTTACATTTTGTCCGAGATTTCATTTTGTGTGTCATATCAACTATCTGGAACATAATATTTTTTTTTGATGCAAACAATGGCTATGGTTTAAGCAGTTTTGCTGCAATACGTATGAGTATCCATGGACTAAAAGCATTGTATTGCGTCTTACTGTTTTGATTATGTTTCTTTTCATTTTTCAGTTAAAGATGGAGCTATTCGAGTTCCTGGGCGGTCATTACATCCCAACTGGTGTTCTCGGATCGTACAAACTGTGCGATTTTCTATACAAGGAGCCTTTTTTTGGTAAAATGTACGCCAAACAACTTCCTGGAGATTGGTCATGTCCATTTCCTCCTGTGAGTATTCCCTGTAATCCTTCATTAATCAGTCTGTAATGTTCCCATTGCTGGGAAACAGGCCTCGTCCCTTCGGGAGGGAGTAAGTTATAATCTACCACGCGGGCCCAGTGCGTTATAGTAAATATGTATATGTCTTCGAAAGTTTGGTTGTACGATATGAAAGAAAGAAAATATGTTTATTTGCAATAAACATGTTGCAAAGTAGAACATAAGACACAAAATATTAAGTAATGGTTGGATAAGACATGCGTCACATCCACTTAAAATGCTTTGCTACAAGTTCTATGCTGCCACTCTATATAACGCTAGTGCTAAAGTGGGGGTTTTAAGCCACAGTCGGTGTCAGTATATTAGTTTATTCACAATATTCTAATTCACCATTTTAAGCGTGATGGAGTTATTGTGACAAAGTGCCCATTGAGACAGACGTGATCCCCTATCTGTCCCGAAATATCCCTACTAATATTATAAATGCGAAAGTAACTCTGTCTGTCTGTCAGTCTGTTATGCTTTCACGTCTAAACCACTGAACGGATTTTATTAAAATTTGGTACAAAGATAGAGTTGACCTTAAGAATTAACATAGGATAGTTTTTATTCCGGACTTTTGAAGAGTTCTCTTGGAAACGCGGTAAGCTATAAAATCAGATAACACAAATAAATTTTACTTTTCAGGGTCAATATCACTTCATGAATCTAACCATACATCTGGAGAATTTTCCTTACAACATACCGTTCACATACTCTTCGATGATAGTGAGAACCAGGGCCGATGTCCAGGGCATCTTCACGACTACCAACGAAGAAGTTTTCAGGTGGAAAACCTTCATAAAGGTCACGCAGAAAATGAAAAACTCCAATAAGAAGATCTAGCCGTTAATATAGAATATCAATACATCTTTATAAACGATGTAATTTTGGTGACTTAAATCATAATAACTGAATTATAAGTTTCATTTAAAAACTCACCCGTACTTCATACCGCTTTAGAGAGATCATGAAAAAAGCCGGCTTAAAAAATGTCTATGAGTATTTATTTATAGACATTTTTGTAAGCGGGCTTTGATTTTTTGTTTAATTTAATAATCTATATCTATACTAATATATAAAGCCGAAGAATTTGTTTGTTTGTTTGAACGTGCGTTAAACTACGGGGTCGATCTGAAATAAAAAAAAAATAATTTTGCGTTGGATAGCCCATTAATCAAGGAAGGCTTTAGGTTATATAACATAAGGCTGCGACCAATAGGAGCGAAGCATAACTAACTCCACGCGATGGAAGTCGCTGGCGGCCGCTAGTAATTAATAAATTCATGAATCAATCAGAATATTGTAGACACATTAGTGAATACGTTTTTTGATTTGGTACTTAGACCTTCTGATCAGGAAGGGCCTTAATGATTAAGTTAACCAACTAATTACAAAAAAAGGATGCCGAGGGCTAATCATTTTGAATTATTGGGTGCTTTCAAAAACTCTCAGTCAGATTTTTTACGAGGAATAAAAAATATTTGACAATAAAAACAACGGATCTTAATTTCTGAACACATAAAATAATAATCCTACTTATTCTATTATTGATTCGTATCGATAATCAATAGACCTCCTTTGAATTTGACGAGGATGAAATACGACCCATTCCGTATTATTAACCGACTTCATAAAAAGGGGGAATTTCTCAATTCGTCGGAATATTTTTTATTTATGTATGTTCACTGATTACTCTAAGAAGTCTGGACGGATTTGCATAAGTTTTGTTTGAAAGGGTATACTTCCCAGATGATCCCATAGTCACCAAGTCAGGATCTGATGATGTAAGACCAGAGAAATCAAGACGAACTTTCAAAAATCATGGTAGCGACTAGTGCATTTCTAAGTATTTTCATTAAGTATTTTAAAGCACTACAATTTAAAAAACGTCTGGAGTAGATCTGATGATGGAGCCGGGAGACAGCCGTGGAAACTCCTCAACGATTCACAGCAGCTACCTTGAGTTTGTGCGTGATTGATTTGTATTGATAAGAACTTTATATCTTGATGGGTTGACTGTCATTAGGGCTCTGATGATGAAGATAAAGTCCAGTCCAACGCGAACTTAATTCATTTTTATTTATGAGAACTTTGCAACATTTTTTTTTTAATTAAATTATAAACTGGTGTTTGTCCGCAAACCCGCCTGATGGTAAGCAGTGATGCAATCGTTGATGGTAAAGCGCGCTAGTTTATTAAAAGCCTTTTCACTTTAGCCTTGAAGACACTCACATTGTAGTCCGACGGAAACACCGCCGCTGGCAAATTATTCCAGTCCCTCGATGTACGCGGTATAAAAGAGGAAGCGAATCGCTTCGTCCGGATCGTAGTGGTGTAAACAACGTAAGGATGGAAACTCGAAATACTCCGGGTAGTTCGACGGTGGAACGGAGATGGGGAATCAAATGATGAAATTCCCTTGCACACTTACCAAAATGCATCCTATAGAACACCGAAAGGCTGGCTACTCTACGCCTGTGCTCCAGGCTTTGAAGACCGTTTTGAGTTAAAACTGTTGTGCCAATCAGCCTCTTGGCACACCTCCCCACTGAATCCAAAGCAACCAGGAACAGCAGCATCAGCTTAAATGTGGCTGCAGTACCTACTCCACACACGAGCGGACCTGTGCTTTGTACAACATTAGAAGCTGCCTTGGTATGACCTATATGGGTTAAAATGAAGGTCTACCGTAAATCTGATGATGAAGACCATAGGCAGTCGAGCGATTTCCTGAAAAAATTATATTCAAAGTTTAACCTAGGACAACCACAACCTACTCGTCATGCTTATGCAACAATCAATGAAAAACAAGAGACTGAATTTATGTTGTGTAATCGCGTCAGGCATTACTCATACTCCATTTTTTTCCTCATAGGAATTTTGTAGAAATCGGTACAGTAGTTTGGTTTTTAAACAAAATTAGGATAAAAAACAAAGTAAACAAAATTACGTCGTTTGCTTACAGGTTTTTTGCCACCTATATTAGCGTCAGCGTCCAGTCTGACCGACTGCAGCTGAATAGTATAATTTACATCTAAAAATGTACAATAAAAACTATTTCACAAAAAAAACACCGCTTTCCAAAAATCACTATAAAGTTAAAAATAACTAATTTCTGAAGACGGTGTCAAAAATACGAATATACAATAACCTAAGACACGACTTCCGAAAACAGTTATTTTTTACTTTGTAGTGTTTTTTACAATACGAAATCTAACTTTAATTCCAGCTTTAACCTTTGAGACAGTATTTGTATTTTTAACTTTATCTTAATACAAAAGTGACAACTTAGTGCCGAATTAAGCTGTCATTCTTATATAAAAATCTGCATTTCTTTAGTGGTTTGATTGATAATTAAATAACTATTCATGTGGTTTAAAGCTTGTCTAAACAAAATCCTCGTTTTGTAATAAGGATTTTGTTAGATAATATATTGCTGACGTGGGAAATTGAATCGTCGAATCCAGCTCCGTTGGGCAGCGTTCGGGAAGCTACGCTTCATCTTCTCGTCGTCCAAGATACCACAGTGTCTCAAGACTAAAGTCTTTGACCAGTGTGTGTTGCCAGTGATGACTTATGGAACTGAAACGTGGTCGCTCACAATGGACCTCATACGAAGGCTCAGAGTCACACAAAGGGCAATGGAAAGAGCTATGCTAGGAGTTTCTCTGCGTGATCGAATCAGAAATGAGGAGATCCGCAGAAGAACCAAAGTCACCGACATAGCTCTGTGAGTCGCTAAACTTAAGTGGCAGTGGGCAGGGCACATTGCTCGTAGAACCGTTGGCCGATGGGGCAGTAAGGGTCTGGAGCGGCGGCCACGTACTGGAAGACGCAGCGTAGGGAGGCCCCCGACAAGGTGGACTGATGACCTGGTGAAGGTCGCGGGAAGCCTATGGATGCGGGGAGCACAAGATCGGTCATCGTGGAAAGCGTTAGGGGAGGCCTTTGTCCAGCAGTGGACATCTATAGGCAAAGACATAAAGGAAAAAATGTGAGATTGTTGTCTGTGCTTGTGCGTGTGTATTTTTAGGAGTGTAAAATGGGTATATTAAACGTTCGATTAAACACGTGTATCATGATAAGCATCACCAGACCAAGGTCAAAGAGACAAAAGGTCATGGAGGTTGATTGTAATAAAGATAAACAAAACAAAGTTTGATATAATGATGATTGCTGAATAAAATTGCTATATCAACGGATGGATCATGGGCACAGTCATTTGTCACTAACATTTATTTAATTATAGAACCTAAAAAAACAATAATCTATAAACAAATCTAGGGGTG
Organism: Sesamia nonagrioides; assembly: GCA_017933935.1. NCBI lineage: Eukaryota > Metazoa > Arthropoda > Insecta > Lepidoptera > Noctuidae > Sesamia > Sesamia nonagrioides. The sequence continues at coordinate 286,413 of JADWQK010002211.1, read as the reverse complement.
AACAAAGAAATGAAACTAAGTTTATTGAAAAAACAGACTGGTTTTTCATCAATTCAACACATGCAAATGCATCCGCGCCGTTTATACACGATCAATCATAATCTGCAGTGCGATTTTTTAACATCTTACTGGGAAAACTTTGCTGAAGTAAGCTTTGAGTCATCATCATCATCTCAGCGTATAATACCGGTTGCATCCGCGGCTTTAGCGTTGGAGCCTGAGGTCCGCTTTCCTAAATATACGCCTCCATTTCGCACGACCTCTGGCATCCCGTGGTGTGAGATTGTTGGCACGCGTGTCATCTCTTACAACGTCAATTCAGTAAATGAAGTAAGCGTGGAGTGAGCTATCATATCATCATTCATCTATTATTCTAACTGATTCTAAGAGATTGATATATTGTAATACTGCCTTTCCGCCCGCGGCTTCGCCCGCGTGGAGTTCGGTTATATCGCGCTTTTTAGATATCCCTCGGGAACATCATTTTTTTCCGGGATAAAAGGTAGCCTATGTTCATTCTCAGGGTCTAAAGATTGTCTGTGCCAAATTTCATCAAAATCGGTTGAGAGGTTTTAGCGGGAAAGCGTAACAGACAGACAGACAGAGTTACTTTCGCATTTATAATATTAGTATGGATAATGTAATGTACTTATTTAGATTCATTCCTACCTTCCAGTAATATTAGGCGCTGTTCTGATAATTATTTTACACTAGTTCGTGTGAATAAGAAAAAAATGTACCTACAGCATACATTATAAATTTTTGTTCCTCCCCTATTCGTCTCAGCGTGATGTTATAAAGCCTTTCTGGATGAATGGGCTATCAAACGCAAAAAGAATTTTTCAAATCGGACGCGTAGTCCCTGAGAGTAGCGCGTTCAAACAAAAATTCTTATGTTGTATATTAGTACAGATTAATACAGGACTCGCTATTCATCCAAAATCAACTCACAGACACAGCCCTCAAGCATAGGGAACTGCACCTACGCTGGATGATATTACTTTATCTCACTTAACACTAAATTATTAATATTATTTAGTTTAGGATTACATTGTTACAATAACAATTACGGTTAAAAACACATTTACAATATTATGACAGTTTTTGACAATGCTGTTGATTATGTCATCATGACAAGTTTTTCATTGAAATTCTTCTTAACCGACTTCAAAAAAGAAGGAGTTCTCAATTCAACGTACTTTTTTTACGTATTGGCATTTTATTTATTATCTTATTCATCATCCAAACTTCGTTAAATTAAATAAATATAGTTTAAAGAACTATAAAAACATGCTTTTATTTAGATATATGTATAGATAGATTAAGATTAAGAATATCAAACTAAAAAACTAAAAATTATTTTTAAAAAAGCGTGAGGCGCTATGTGCCATAATTTTTGTATAATAAGCGCCTCACGCTTTTTTAAAAATCATTTTTAATTTTTAGTTTGATATTCTCTAAAAGCGTGTTTTTTTAGTTTTATAAACTACATTTACTTTCAACTTATAAGTTCGATATTCTTTAAAAAAAAAACGAACGAACGAACGTACTAAAGCAAACAAGCAAGCAAACATACAAGTGAAGCTAATAAAAACCATGTAAAAATATATACATTTTCCAGTAGCATGATTTCAAAATCTACAACTGAGTCTACAAATTATACTGTCTCCAGAGCCTCTTTCGGCTGTCTTGACTGTCCTGAGGCCTCTCCACCCGTTTCTGCGGCCTTTGAGTTTGGCCATTGCTGACGTCATTTCCAGATCCTACTGCGGCTTCCAAGAGGCTATTGCCGACGTTGTGTCTGGAGCCTTCTGCGGTCTCCGAGAGATTATTGATAACGTCGTTTCTACTCTCCTGCGGCCTCGAGTTAGGCCCTACGTGTAGTGATTAGTTACTATTTCTATATTCGCTACACACTAATTGAATCCAAACAAATTTATATTAGACTAGCGGCCGCCAGCGACTTCGTTCGCGTGGTTTAGTTATGCTCCGCTCCTATTGGTAGCAGCGTGATGTTATATAGCCTAAAGCCTTTCTGGATTAATGGGCTATCCAAGGCAAAAAGAATTTTTCAAATCGGACCAGTAGTTCCCGAGATTAGCGCGCACGAACAAATATACAAACAAACTCTTCAGCTTTATATATTATTATAGAGTATAGATTCATGTTGATGACACATAATAAATGCACTGCCTTTTGAGGTTTTTAATAAATATAATATGATATCATTTTAATAAAAGTTGCTAATTTGACATATGTAGTATTGGGGTAAACGCTGTGACGTTATTTTGTAATGGAGGCACGTGAAAGAGTCGTTTTAGAAAGTGTGGATTGTCGAACGGTCACTTCGCTTTGAGGCCTGGACTCCTCCGGGGCGAAACTGTCGGTGTGACTATTTAAATTGTTATTGTCAAGATTGGAGGGTATATTTACACTCTGTGCTTTAATTCGAAACCTCCCCTTTTTAACCAAGATCATGACGACCCTATCGCTGCGCCGTCGCTCGCTGACGTTGTCATATATAATAATAGTGAATTACATGCATAATAAGGTATCGCCTGTCATTCATATTTATTTCATATTACGTTTAAAAATAGATACATGAGTAGCACTTTATCTTTTACTCTGCATTTTGAAAGTCCATTTGATTTGTCCAAAGATGATGAAAGTTTTATTCTTAATCTGTTGCGCTTTTCAATTCTTATCGGTGAGTCATTCCTTTATTACAACGTAATTTTGTTTCTTATTTCAAATCAAATCAAATCATTTATTTCAAATAAACCAGTTACAGGCACTTTTGAATTGTCAGAAGGTCGGTCAGTCAATAAGATGAAGCTAGTCGCCCATTCCAAAGAGTAGGTACCTATGGAGAACAACGGGCAAGAAACTCCATGGACACTCTTAAATTTTCAAGCTATTGTTACAAATATTTGATTACGTCATTCATGTTGAAATCAACCGCGTGAGTACGATGCAGAAATATATTGTCCGCTGAGAGCGTCCGTTATGGAAAACACACAAAAATCAATTTAGATTCGATCAAGTATTTAGGGTGTCGGTGGGTAAAAATGTTCACCGAAAGCAAGTGTGGATGATCCTCATTGATCGGCCGTGCAAAGTGGGGTTTGGTCCTTAGTTAGAAAATAACTCAATAGTATAATTACGGAGCTGCCCCGATAATGCAGCGCATCAAGAATTGTTTCTGCATGTCAATGAGGAAACGATACATCCTTTGTCCGTCGGGTGAGGGGCAGCGTCAACAGCATCCTAGCTAAGAAAGCTAGTAAGATGTATTGTCAGTTTGTAAAGCACTGCTATGAGGTCTCAACTGGAACTGTCATTTCGCTGCAATGATGTCGCAATCTGTTTCATTTTGTTTGGAGTGTAAATGTATTACCTAAATAATATAAAGATTTATAGGCACTACCCGCACAGTGCAAGTATTTGTATGCATGAATATGAATACTTGCACTGGTCTGGTCGTGCCTCGGAAAGCACGTTAAACCGTTGGACCCGGTTGCCATACAAACATCTAGTGGCAGTCGTTACGGGTTGTTGGAGCCCTCAAAAGTCCAACAATTGGTCTAGCTGCAATGCTTCGATATCGCCTTCGGGTTGTGGAGATCAGAAAGCAGTCGCTTCACGGAAAATATCGAAGTTTAGCCAAAATCAGCAGTTGGACCGGTAAAGCGGACCCCAGACTCCAAAGCTGAAAAAGCTTCGGATGCGACTGGGATTAACGCTGAGATGATGATGAGTATAATGATGGGGCTGCCCCGATAATGCAGCGCATCAAGTATTGTTTTGCATGTCAATGAGGAAACGATGCAGCCTTTATCCGTCGGGTGAGGGGCAGCGTCAACAGCATCCTAGCTAAGAAATCTAGTAAGATGTATTGTCAGTTTGTAAACCACTGCTACGAGGTCTCAACTGGACCTGTCATTTCGCTGCAATGATGTCGCAATCTGTTTCATTTTGTTTGGAGTGTAAATGTATTACCTAAATAATATTAAGATTTATAGGCACTACCCGCACAGTGCAAGTATTTGTATGCATGAATATGAATCCTGAATGGTCTGGTCGTGCCTCGGAAAGCATGTTAAGCCGTTGGACCCGGTTGCCATACAAACATCTAGTGGCAGTCGTTACGGGTTGTTGGAGCCCTCAAAAGTCCAACAATTGGTCTAGCTGCAATGCTTCGATATCGCCTTCGGGTTGTGGAGATCAGACGGCAGTCGCTTCACGGAAAATATCGAAGTTTAGCCAAAATCAGCAGTTGGACCGGTAAAGCGGACCCCAGACTCCAAAGCTGAAAAAGCTTCGGATGCGACTGGGATTAACGCTGAGATGATGATGAGTATAATGATGGGGCTGCCCCGATAATGCAGGGCATCAAGAATTGTTTCTGCATATCAATGAGGAAACGATGCATCCTTTGTCCGTCGGGTACGGGGCAGCGTCAACAGCATCCTAGCTAAGAAAGCTAGCAGGATGTATTGTCAGTTTGTAAACCACTGCTACGAGGTTTCAACTGGACCTGTCAATTCGCTGCAATGATGTCGCAATCTGTTTCATTTTGTTTGGCCTGTAAATGTATTACCTAAATAATTTAAAGATTTATAGGCACTAACTCCATAGCCAAAACTATCTAAATGCTTATTGACTTATCCACCTAACCATTATAGAAAGGCAGTATTCTATATAAAAATGTCAGCTTAGTTCGGTACCGTGTTGTCACTTTTATATTAAGAACTTTGACTTAACCTCAGTTAAGTTCGAAAACTGACTCAAAAGTTAAGTCTGGAACTGAAGTTGGATTTAATCCATACTAATATTATAAATGCGAAAGTAACTCTGTCTGTCTGTCTGTCGGTCTGTCTGTCTGCAATTTCATCAAAATCGGTTGAGAGGTTTAAGTGGGAAAGCGTGTTACGCTTTCCCGCTTAAACCTCTCAACCGATTTTGATGAAATTTGGCACAGACAATCTTTATACCCTGAGAAAGAACATAGGCTACCTTTTATCCCGAAAAAATTTGATATTCCCCAGGGAAATCTAAAAAGCGCGATATAGCCGAACTCCACGCGGGCGAAGCCGCGGGCGGAAAGCTAGTATTCTAAATGCGAAAGTAACTATGTCTGTCTATCTGTCTGTCTGTTACGCTTTCCCGCTTAAACCTCTCAACCGATTTTGATGAAATTTGGCACAGACAATCTTTAGACCCTCGGAAAGAACATAGGCTACATTTTATCCCGGAAAAATTTGATATTCCCGAGGGACATCTAAAAAGTGCGATATAACGGAACTCCACGCAGGCGAAGCCGCGGGCGGAAAGCTAGTTGATAAATAAAACACACTAAAGTATAATCGGCCAACAATATTCTCACCGTTTAGACACAGGCGCCCTCTCTCCGAGTGGGAAATAATTAAATATCCTTTTCTATTTCTGAACATTTTAGTCCACAGAAATATATCCAGAGAAATTGGAGACGATTATTAAGAGCAGCAAGCATTTCCACAACATCAAGTTCACGTTCAGAAGGCATACTCGGAGAAGTCCGTATTACATAGATTTTGATTATATGGCAACCTCTGGATACGGGAACAACGTGACGGTACGGTTGTTGAAAAAAATTCATTATTAAAAGAATCTTTATCAAACCAAAATGGTGTTGAATTATGAAATATCATAAAATATTGGTGACTTCTGCACTATTTTTTGTTTATTCCTTACAACTAAAGTATATGCTTTTGTGCATTGGTTAGGAAGACTCCAAGCAGGAATCTGTTAATATTCTGCATCATTATAAGCATATATCTGGCGCCTTTTTTGCCGCATCGAAAACAATATGGTGCGTTTTTTAAAATAGAAGCCATCTTGTATGGCTTCTATTTTACTTATATTTGCTCAGTTTTTCTTCACTGCATTTAACAGGACGCGTTTGATTCAGATTTCAATATTTAAATAATATAATAATTAAAGCCTAAAGCCTTCCTGGATTAATGGGCTATCCAACGCAAAAAGAATTTTTCAAATCGGACCAGTAGTTCCCGACATTAGCGCGAACAAACAAACAAACTCTTCAGCTTTATATATTAGTATAGATTTTAAGTAAACTTTTCATACTATAATGTTTAAAACATAAATTTGATTTAAAATACATTATTATTTTTTGTTTAGGTGAAACCCGAAACCCGTGTCCTATATCCTGCGTCCGTATTTTTTAGTAAAGAATCTATGTATAAAATTTCAAAAAGATATCATGAAAAACCACAAAGTTATGAGCTTGTAATCGTACTTGGCTGTGCCAACAAAAATATGGTCCACGCTTCGTTCAGGCGGGCGTTGACCTCTGCCGTCAACGGTTGCGCAATAATATGATTTACCGTGCGCACTCGATAACGACAGTGCAACAATTTCTAAATGTATTTGGGAAATGATATCGATGATTTCGTTTTGCGTGGATGTGACGCATGTCAACTATGATCACTCAATTGTTTTTGTACACTTTATGTCATGTTTACGGTAAATAAACGTATTTTCTTTCTTTCTTTTTCTTTATATATCATGGTGTAAAAATGATTGAAATCGATTCAGTTGCTTTTTCCGAACAAACTATATTCATGATTCACTTAAACAAAAAATAACGTTGTATAGTCCTGTTTTTTTTTAAAATCAAATTTATGTTTTAAACATTATAGTATGAAAAGTTTACTTAAAATCTATATCTATACTAATATATAAAGCTGAAGAGTTTGTTTGTGCGCGCTAATCTCAGGAACTACTGGTCCAATTTGAAAAATTCTTTTTGCGTTGGATAGCCCATTAATCCAGGAAGGCTTTAGGCTATATAACATCACGCTGCGACCAATAGGAGCGGAGCATAACTAAACCACGCGAACGAAGTCGCTGGCGGCCGCTAGTGTGATATATTTGTTGATATGTCAATTTATTTCCATGTTATTAAAAAACTTAAAACAGGAAAGTAGGAAATTGATTTACGAAAATTTTATCTTTATAATACTCTTCTCTTAGCATCATATCTTATGAAGAGTCCATTACTATCATTGTTCCCATGAAGCGTCGATTTATATCATCAATTTTACCTTGAACATTGAATTCTAGTTACTAATTTGTTTTTTCTCCTATTTTAGATAAAGTGGCAATTATATGAACAAATAAGCGGTCGCTTTGTACTAGTGCCTGTACAGTTTGAGTATAAGTTGTGCGACTTTTTGTACAAAGATCGATTTTTTGGTCAGATGTACGCAAAGCAATTCGCTGGAAATTGGTCGTGTCCTTTCCCTCTCGTAAGTACTAAAAACTAACAAGATTTGCCGGGTCTAGGTTTAGTAAGGTTTTATTGGATTTTTCTACCATGAATTTGATAGTAGCAGGAGCCCGGAATCAGAATTTGTCATACTATATGGCACGTAAATATGTATAGTAGTGAATGTAAAATGCGAATGAACTATACACACCTCAGCCAAGACGTTTGGACGATTACCAGGGCGTCTCCTGCAGCGGCTAGTGGCGTGAGGGCGCTGGGATTTCCGCTGCCTCAAGCGCTCCGCCTCCTTTGTCAGTATCACTGCTTCGTAGAAGGAGGTGACAGCCTGCTATGCACTCTTTCTCCGGACCATAGCCTGGACCAGGTTCGGAGGTGAGTGATTGCCGCCGATCGCAGCTACAAAGACACGGCGGTGTTCTACCCAAGCTGGACAGACCTCCACCGTATGCTCCACAGTGTACCCAGGGCGATCCACACAATGGTGACACCCTGGCGTTTCCTCCCGCTTTATCTGGAACAGGAACCTCCCGAAACAACTGTGTCCGGTGAGGTTGAACTTAGGAAGATATATTGATTTGAAATGTCGCATGACGTCACGCCGTGGTACAAAATATACCACGGCGTGACGTAATTTGCCCCCACTCCGTAACTTTAATACGCTATACCTCAGTAGTTTTTGGTAGGTAATTGCGACAAAATAAAAAATACGAGTCTTAATTTTTTTTATTATCTATAAGACGGACTAATTATTTTTTTTTGATTTTCATACCTTGGACACATCCCTATGTAAAGAGGTTTTCAATCCTGAATAAATAAATAAATAACTCAATCAATAAATTAAATAATAAGTGTTTTACATATTATAATTATTGATTTGTTGGACTTTTACTAATTTATAAGATAATTATTTCCAGGGAAGAAGCCCGTTCAAAAACTTAGTAATGCACCTTGAGCACTTGCCTCGAATACCGTTTACATATGAGTCACTAATAGTGAGAACCCGAGCTGATTTTACCATAGTCATGCATGAAGAGATCGCTTTATGTAAAATATACCTGACAGTGAGACAATCGTTGTAGAAGATTGATATGAACACATGGAACGGAACTATATTGGCTGATCATACTTTTGCATAATACATATAATAATCATAATATGTACTTAATTAGACGAGTATAATCATAATATAATCATATATTAATAATCAACCTTTTTATCGTCCCACTGCTGGGCACAGGTCTCCTCTCATACAGAGAAGGATTGAGCGTAATCACCACGCTTGCTCAATGCGGATTGGCGGTTTCAGACTTATAAAGTCCAGGTTTCTCAAGATGTTTTTCCTTCACCTTCAGTCATTGATGTCCAAGATATACTTAGAAAATACATATAACTTTAGAAAAGTTACATTGTTACTTGCCTGACCTGGAATCAAACCCGCACACTCATACTTGAGAGGCTGGTGTTTTAACCACTAGGCCACCACGACACGATCATCATCATAATGATGATGATGATATATACAATATGTAATAAACCCCGTCCGATCATGAAGGTATTGTTAGGTATCGATAACTGATTCTACTAATGCTTACAAAGCCGGGCTAAACTTGAAAAAAGATCTTATTCTTAACCTTATTTTTATTAATTATTTCGCAAAAGGAGGTAACTTAATATATGTGCAAGGCAAACATGCGCGGGCGAAGGGGGCAGAAAAAATACCAAATTTTGGGGAAGTTAAAATTATTTCGCGAAAAAAAGAAGATTATTTCAAAATTCATTAGTATTGTTACTATGATGATTATGTAAAATTTCATATTTTATTTGGTCATGTGTTTACCTAACTTTTATTATCCATGTGGGTTGGACGGGGTTTTCTTTACATATTGTATACCTACATAGCTGTGCTTTGGATGAGATCGAGGTGAAGCTGTAAAAGGAAGCTTAAATGGATTTGGGAGACGCCTTTGCTCAACAGTGGGATCGCGTGATAGGATAAGTAATAAAACATATCATGTTGAGCTCTACAAATGGCAACCAGATAGGACGCCGTTTTTTTTTGTTGTGAGTGGCATTTTATTTTAATAAAGGATATTGGATGTAATATTTTTTTTCTGGGATTATACCTATTCCAAAGGCAAATCGCATGTCCTTTTATAAATATGTGTTCTTCTGAAGTAAATATTATTATTTACATATTTTATAACTACAGATCCGGAAACAAAAATATGACCTTAAAATATAGAAGCAACATATCTAGCCTTTTCCCAATTCACGATTCCCAGCGGGCGACACGATTGGTGCAGTGGCTTAGCGATCGACTGCTGCGCTGCGTGTTGCGGGTTCGATTCCCGCACGGAACAAAATATTTGTATGGCCTACAGGTAGTTGTTCCGGGTCTGGCTGTTTGTGTGTGTGAGCTTAAATGTTTGTAACCACAATACAGGAGGAAATCCCGGCGTGGGGGAACGGCAAAAAAAAATCTGTTGGAGTCAGCTTCCCATCTGGTTAGATCTAGCGGAATATCAACGTTCTACATAGAGCAACTGCATGTCTCACCTTCACAACACAGTTAACAGGATAGACCCAGTTAAACTGTTTCTCAGCTTTTGGAAAAAAAAGACAAAAAAGAAAAGTAATAAAATAAAGAAAATACTTTTATTTAGCATAGACTAAGGTTCGTATTACAGAACATCACTCAAAACTAAAGCATTATTTACTTAAATCCAAGGAACTTCTATCTAAACTGGAATGTGAACTATCGATCAAAACGCGGTCCGAGGGAGATAGCTTCACAGTAGCCCTCTGTCCTTGTTGTGTAGGGTGACTATTATAATGGAATTATAATAATTAATAAGGAATGTGCGTAATTTTTTTTTTCACTTATATTACCTGAGTTTGATGAAGTTCACATTCCTGTTTAGATAGAATTTCCTTGCTTAAATCTTATTTGAAGCCTTTTGATTGGTTGAAACTAGTCTTAAGTAATGCTTGACCAAGGAATTTCTATCTAAAGTGGAATGTGAACTTGCCTAAGTCTCTTATTTAAAAGAAGACTCTATCGGAAGAGCAATAACGTCGATCGGAAATAAAACTTTATTTGAAGAGAACACGGTCCGAGGGAGAAAGCGTCCCAGTAGCCCTCTGTCTCTTTCTAAGTGTTACCCGTATTTATTTTTTGTTGTTTTGTTTGAAACCAATAATTCCGATTGGAAAAAAGATGGTGAAAAAGGGTGCCATTAATGTCTGCAATAGTGAGTCATACTTTGGATGCAGAATATCATTTTTTAAGTAAGGTTTTTGCGGTAATCATATACAAGTTATTTTGTTTGTATGTAGGGTGACCATAAATTTCGGAGTAATTAATAAATGTGCGCTTAGTCATTGTGTGCATAATAAGTAAATGACGTTTATTGGGTATTTACAATGACATTGAATTCTGCTTTCTTGTAGATATTTTATTTATCTAAAGGTACAGTTTCGGATAGCTGTTGCCGTCCGTACATCATCTATTTATTCATCCATTTTTAAAATTCATTAATGAAATTAAAAAGTTCGCACCCATGCCTAAATGTTCATTAAACTGAGGTAAAAAATATTTTACGTACATTCCTTATAAATTCCATTATAATAGTCACCCCACACAACAAGGACAGAGGGCTACTGTGAAGCTATCTCCCTCGGACCCCGTTTTGATCGATAGTTTACATTCCAGTTTAGATAGAAATTCCTTGTGCTAGACTTTTGAGTAACGTTCTGTAATAAAGTCAATGAGACACGCAGTACACCAGAGACACAAATAAAAAAGTATAAAGTCCGATGTAAGAAATTAGCATGAAAGTGTAGTTACAGTAAGGGTCAAAAGTGCAATACCAGTGTTGAACTTTATTGCATACACAAAAACTGTAAATCCCGAGTGCGCCAAAAAGGCCCAGTTCAACAAAAACAGAATAGAGTACTCTTAGTTATGTACACCATATAAATTACAGAAACATAAATATAAAGATTTTACAAAAGGTGACACAATGGGCGGTCTTATCGCTAAGAGCAGCAAAAATCAGGAAACTAGTGCTTGATGCTTGCTCTCTACAGGTTTCAGTTTTGGACTACCCCCAACGACTGAAAGTTTACTAATGACAGCCGATAATAACGGCTTAAGGTAATTTTCTCGGTGGTAGGACATAATATCGGCTGCCGGCAGAAGTTACCACCCACCAGACAAATTCTTGCTGCCGAGCGATTCGTCGTGTTCCGGCATAATGTCTGGTGAAGCCGTACGGAGGACGGGTCTGAGCAGTTGTATTGCGATGTGTGCCGGGTACGATGCACCAAATGTTATTGTGTCAGGAGTTTGAACGTAGAGGGTCTCCAGATTAATCTCTCTCTAGCGCAGCATCGTTGGTCATGTTGTTTGTTGGGTTTAACATTGCATCACCTCGCTCAACTGCCGCCTTCCTTCATACTCACTAAGATATTTAAGTGAATAGGCTGAATAACTTGCGCGCTTTACCATCAACGATTGCATTACTGCTTACCATCAGACGGGATAGCAGTAAAAATAATGGAGGATTCTCGATATGTACATAATGGACAGTAATTAATTCACGAACCAACCACGGCAATCATATCTACGTTTACAAACATGCTTTCGCCAAATAGCAAACCAAAACATTCAGTTAAAGCGAATAGAGTAAAGTTATATTCAAAAGTAGACAAGATACGGCAAGTACCTATCTTATGTTCACAAGCAGTTCGTTAGTTTGAATGGTCAGTCAGATTCTGGCAAGTTCCACGGGGCAGTTGCCAACATCGTAACGAAGATTCTAGAACAGAAACAAAGAGGGTTTCATTACAGCGTTGTAAATGCCAAGAATGCTTTGTTTAGGTGGTCCAGTAGGAGTAGCAGAAATGTAGACAGTTTTAAATATAATCTGCATAGTCAACATACACAATTATTTAAGTACGATTTATTGCACCAGAGCGAATTTTACAATATATCAAGGAAAGCTTTAAAGGCGTTGGTCCTCCATCTATCCATACTCTATACTAATATTATAGATGCGAAAATATCTCTGTCTGTCTGTCTGTCCGGCTTTCACGTCAAAACTACTGAACCGATTGTAATGAAATTTGGTACACAGATAGTCTAGAGCCTGAGATAGGACATATTCTATAAAACATCCCGCTATGACCAATAGGAGCAGAGCAGTAACAAAAAATGTTGCGGAAACGGGAGCAAACGCGGATGTACTACATATTGCTCCCATTATTTTAACAGGCGCTTATTTTATATCAACTGAGCTCATTCGGCTAGAAGTTTACGCGGGTGAAACTGCGGGGCACAGCTAGTATACAATATGTAAAAAAAACCCTGTGCGATCCGTGAAGGTATTGTTAGGTATCGATAACTGATTCTACTAATGTCTACAAAGCTGGGCTAAACTTAAAAAAAAAATCCTAATAAAATAAATATTATCTCGCATAAGGAGGTACAAATTAATTCATGTGCGGTAGGCATAAGGCGAAAGGGCTCAGGGCACGCGGCACGTTGTCGCATCGCTATTCGTTCATAATAATACCGTCAAAATGGTGTTGTCACTTATTAAATTTTTTCCAAATTTTTAATAAGTGACAACACCACGTTGGGGAAGTTGGTATTAAACCCTGGAAAACAAGATTGTTTCGAAATTCATTAATATTTTACTATGATGATTATGTAAAATTTCATTTTTTTTTGTCATGTGTTTACCTAACCTTTATTATCCTTATGGGTCGGACGGTTTTTCTTTACATATTGTATAGCTAGATTTGCAAGAAATATAGATTTGAGAAGTTGCTTGAAGCTCAAAAGTCTGTTAACCTAATACTTGATTGATAAATCAAGGGGTATAGCATTACTCAGTAACAGGGTTGTGCAGAATAGAGAGGCAGGATCATTAAGTATAGTACAGCTATTCTGGTGCATTCAGTAAGATTGAGAGCAACCGCCACATAGTTGGAAAAAGGGTAGGCAGATTAATGTTATAATCTGTGGTACCACTATGTGGAGTGGATGTGGAGCCCACTCGCTACCTCGGTATCCCCGTGATACCGAGGTAGCTAGTGGGCTCCTCGCTTACGCGGCCAGGACCCTAATTATACAGTATGTTAAATAACAGAGGGCGTTCCCTTAAACTCCCAGTACCTGTTCTGCAGAGAACTGCAGATCGCCGCCGCATACGCGGCTCGTCATTCATAAATAAATTGCGACGTTGCCGTCTTTCATGTTCGCGTGTACAGTGTGTTTCTTTTACATGTCAATTTAAAATTTTTATTGAATATTTTCATATTGAAAATTTTTTAAAACATTTTGTTTTCGAATGGAAATATTTTTTTAGCATGTATGTATGCTATACTATTTCGGGTTAACGGGAACGCCCTCTGTTAGTTAACATACTGTATAACATATTATTACTATCAATTGGAATCATTTTGAAGCATATTGCTAATCCATTGCTGTTTATATTCGAAAAAAAAATGTCTGCTCAACAGCATAAATAACGTAATGAGTCTTAGGTATTCAACTGTCAAAATGAAATCCATTGCCGCTGGTAGTGCGTTACGCAATTACCGTGCTGGTCGCACTTTACCATCAATGATTGCATCACTGCTTACCATCAGGCGGGATTGCGGTCAAGTACTAGTTTATAATTCTGTCAGTCTTAATATTCTATAGCCCTATAAGTCTAGCACTCAGCACTTGTTTGCCCGTGAAGAGGAATGATGTCTTAGAAGATTACATTTTTTGAATAAATCAGTCTGCCTTTTCTGATATGAATAAGTTCCCTATCTACCATATAGCCGAACCATTTATAAGAAAGTTTAATTCATCCCTAAATAAAGACCAACCAACCTCCAGCGTATCAAATGAAAATGATAAGCATCTGTCCGAAAAGCCGGTACCAAATGAAAGATAGAACTATATATTTTTATGAAGTCTTTGCGAGCACTATCAGTCGTTCCGGTTCAACGACCCGAGACGATTCCAGTTTATCGTGCAACCGTGCCGTGGTTACTTTGTCACATATTTTATACAGCCCTTAAAAATCTTTCTGGTTCATCACAGACTTGTGTGACGGCAAGACGGACTTACCTTAGAACCTAAAAAAATGGCTCTTTAAATTTTTATTATTCCGCCACTGGCAACAATATACAATTTAAAATAAGAAGTCTCATTCTTATTTTAAATTGTATATTGTCGCCAGTTTAAGTTCCGTAATAAAATGTTTATGGTTTTGTTTTTATTTTAGCGCTTTCACACGTTATTGTATTTAACACGGGTGAAACCAAAAATTAAAAAATATATTTTTCATGTCTTTGGTACTGAATCAAACCTTTTTTGCCTCAATATAATTTGAGGCTGGGGTAGTTTTGCGTATACGACGATTTTATCTTTCAAACTATGAATGTTAAAATCCGATACTAGCCAAAACTGGGAAAAAGTTAATATTATTCCAGCAATAAATAATGCAATGCTTAATATATGTAATGTCCGGTCTCAGGGCAAGATTCCAACGAAAAATAACAACTTCATATCATTTGAATACGATGAAAAGCCAAACGGTATGCATTATTCATTTGAGGAGAGTCGGGTGCTCGCACACGATAAAATTTATTGTAAGTGCACGCAATATTATGACGTGGTCGTATATAATAAAGTGGCTTGTAGGTTTTTCCTGGTTTTTACTGTTTTACAGAATCATGGTTAATCGTGGTGATTATTGAAGCAATATGAATGATGAAATGAAATAACAATGAAATCACACTTTTAAATCCTTACTAATAATATAAATCGGAAAGTGAGTTTTTTTGTTTATTCCGCTTTCACGCCGTAACTACTGAACCGATTGCTTTAAAATTTCGCAGACGTAAAGTTAGAAGTCCGGATTAAATAATAGGGTACTTTTAATCCCAAAAAAAAAATGATATTCCAGAAGAAAATATAAAAAGCGCGATATAGCCGAATTTCACGCGCGCGAAACCGCGGGCGGAAAGCTTGTCATACATACTGAAACAATGAAGAAGGAAAGGAAAAAATATATATTGTGTTTCGTACAGAAATATCTTAAAACGTAAACTAAACACACACAATCAAAAATCAAATTAACTAGCCCCAGTAATCGTTTTGTCTAGGTGGTAGGAAAAGATGAGGAAACCGGTATGTCCTCTAGCAAAACTTCTAAGAGACTTTGCATCCGGTAACGCTCACTGATCCCACGTAGTGGAAAATGGGACACTCCTTTTCACAGAGAAAAGCGCTGTGTCCGAGCAATCGATACATTAAATGCTCATTAGTATTAATGCAGGCAGGTAATAAGTAGATACAACGTTGTACGTAGTACTTATTACTTCCATGGTCTATCGTCTATGACCCTGGCTTTGACATCAAATCAACCTTGTTTATAGTTTGGCAGTTTTGCATGTACGAGGCTTTTGGTGATATTATTATTATTATTTTTTATGTATTTTTTTGTTATTATTATTTTATGGTATTTAGTTGTAATGTACGTTTAGTTTGTGCAGAATAAAAAATATTTCTTTCTTTCATTATGCAACCGCTTGAAGTATCAAGCGGTTGCATAATGAAAAAAGAAAGTCAGATCAGAGTTGAGGGTTTGGCGGGAATGTCAAGATGAGTGTTACGCTCATTTTTCATTGGACTTTTAAAATTATTTATAGTGTCGTTTACTAAATAAAAATGCGTGATTTATGTAGTAAAAAGTGCATTCAGTGAATAATTCAAAAAGAACAGTGAAACTGAAGACTAGGCTGTATGGCGTACTATGCCTTTTCCGTTCAGAAGAACGGAAAGAATTGAACCAAAAAAAAAAACTCTATGATCACTGGTGATAAGCTGATATTTGACGGCGTATCGGGATGACACCGGTGTGGGCGCGACGTGATACCGTCGCGGCTCATTACTTCTAAATAAGGCATATCTATCCTTAGACCTTAAATATGTATAATTGGAATACATCGAATAGCACCAGTGATATTTCGAGCCCAAATATTATCCGACTCTTTATATTTTTAATCATTTGTTTTTACAAATAAAAAGGATTTCAAATTATCTGTTTATTTATATATTTATTATCTGTTATATTTGCAGATAAAAGAAAAAGAAACGCTTAAAATTACTACTGAAATTACTTAATAATTCTACTTCATTATATTAATTAATTACATAAGCCTTTATTGTACATTCATTTTTGTTCTATGTCAATAATATAATAAATGGCATTTCATTTCATTGTTTCTTTAAATGATAATAGGTTAACCAAACGTTTTTAAATCAAATAGTTTAATACATTATTTTTTTTTCTGTACCTAAGGGTCAATGTTAATTCCGAAATTATCCATTATTTTTATTACACTTATTTCATAAAATTATACTCAATAACAAAAAAATATTAATATTAAAATATTTTAATAAAATGAATCTTATTACCTTATTTCTCACGAACTAATAAAGGTATCAAATTGAAACTTATACCAAATACCTAGGTATATTGTCCCTTTAAGCAGTGAAAAAATCAAACTTCTAAGTTAACGCGATCAAAAGATACAGCAGTTTATACCGACACCTTATACGAATTTCCGTCACACGCTAGGGAATCAAAACCTACAGGATACTTCCCGTAAACTCAGAATCTTGAAATTTGGCACGAAGCATTGTCATAAAATGCAAATATAGGAAAAATTGCGAACCACCATTATTCCTCTGTCATTAATATTAAAAAGCACAAACAGTCATTACTCCATAATTAGCCCAGCAACGCCTCATCATAACAGAAACCGCTACAAAAATAAATTAACGATGTCACAATACTGACACTTCAAACAATTTGTCTCATCTATCATTTGTCTGGCAATTTGCTTAAACCTCATCTGTTCTGGACAGAAAAGGGAGCAAAAACATCGAGGGAACTTATCCAGTTCACTTCCTGCGAAAATCTCCCCAATCCACACTTACCGCTATTCTGTACTAGACTGTGAATTACTCACACATGTATACTATCGTTAAAATGACGTCACTGAGCACGTAACCAATCACATTAAGCAGATTAATGTGTGCGTACCGCCACTGTGGCGAAGTACACAGTGAATCAACTCTGTATTATCTGTGAACAAGCACTTGGATGCCGGCGGATGATTAATTGCAGTGGTGTCGCTGACTTTGCGACACTTGGTTATTCTTCGCTGTGGATCACGGACAGATGGGGTAAGATGGCGTTAAAACCCCATTATTTATACACAGTTATGACAAATACATTTGATGGGGATTTTTTGTATGCTTTGCGGAGCAAATTAACAATTGCTTTCCCTGAATTTCTTTTTATTTCTGAAAGAAATGGAGACATTTCGTATAGGTTATTTAAGAAGCAACACTACCCACACGCGGTAAAAAATATATTTTATAGATAACTAGCTTTCCGTCCGAGGCTTTGCCCGCATGGAGTTCGGTTATATCGTGCTTTTTAGAGTTCCCTCGGGAACATCAAATTTTACCGAGATAAAAGGTAGCCTGTGTCCTTTCTCAGGGTCTAAAGATTTTCTGTGCCAAATTTCATCAAAATCGGTTGAGAGGTTTCAGCGGGAAAGCGTAACAGACAGACAGACAGAGTTACTTTCGCATTTATAATATTAGTATGGATTTGAACCCTTCTGAAAACAGACGTCTGTAGATGTGTCATTAGGCGAACAAAATTCATCTTTTATAAAAGCAAGAAAGATGTCGCGGTTATTTTATAAATAAATAAAATGTAGCTTTTCGTTTGTATTGTCAAAATAACAGCTCTTTACTAATTACATAAGAAAGTAAATGGTACAGTACTTAACATTTTGTTAACGTTTGCCTGTGTGTCTCTTCCGGCTAATCTTCGAATCAGCCGTACCTACTGATTTTTTGAGAACTTTCACTGGCAGATGCACATGTTACAGAAGCAGCAGAGTTAAGCAGGTAAAATGGATATCATAATTCAGTTCGTTCTAGTTTTTGACAAAGTTTAGAATATTATCATTCTTTTTAGAGTTTACCAGTAGGGCGGTCTCTTTCTAGCAATTATAACCTGTAGAGAATCCTCTCCTCAAGGTAGTCTTCCCTTGCTTAGAAGGAATAAATCATACTTTTTATTTAAGGTCATAAACCTAATATTAGTTGGGTGGGTGTAACAGTAGGTAATAATTGAGATTATTACTGTCTCTTCGCTACACGTTGTAATAGCTTACAGAAAATAATATGTACATATGTATGTGTAAGATGTCGGCCATATATAATATGTATATTTGGCCAACATCTCGCATGGGAAGCGGCGAAAATTCTTTGTTTTTCGTGTCTAATATTTTTCGAGGTATACGGAATAAGGGCGTTGTATTCCAATCGCAGGTGCACTTGCGGAATACAAATGAATTGTGTACAGTAAAATTAATAAAATAAAAGAATTGGATGTGTATGTTCATTAGGTATACAAATTAATTAATTCAAAGCCACTGAACTCCGAAGGCGTCAAACACACGCTTCCAATTTACTTGACGATGAAGGGCGGCTGTGATGAACACACTTTACTGAAATCTTAGAATAAGGTTTGGTAAATCTGCGTTCTCAATGAGTTTTGATTGGAAGAATTTTCAGAGGTGTAAAAATGTACTTATGTAGGCATTCCAGTACATTCAAAGCTAGCTCAGCGATCTTTTTACTTCCATAGTCCTTATGTATACAACAAAGTTAACAAAATCGTACATATGTATGTACCTACTCCCTACTCTATGGTTAAACATAAATGCAAAACTACTGTAAGGAACTGGCTACTGGATATGGACTATGAAAGTACAGAAAGTATCATGCAAACCATTAAATAATAATCATAATTTCTCACATTGAACCCACATGCATTTACACAAAACACCCTTACACCTTCATATACAATACACAAAAGTGTAATTAATTTTTAATCTTGAAGAAAATGCAGCGCACTTTTCTTTTATTTGTTTCTAGATTTACCTGTCTATTGAAAATGTTTTTGTAATAGTGATATATGTACAAAATTATTCTAGATGCCGGCCGTTACAAATGATAAATGTTTAAAGAGGTGTGAGCCTGGAGATTTGTATTATAGGTTCCGAACCTAGTTCAGACTCCAGCTCTCACTAAGGTTCGAGCTTACGGCAAAATTGTATTTACACACTTATGTAACAATGTTCCTTAATGAGAACGAAATAAACCGTATTTATTATTATTAATATTACTTACTAGCTTTCCGCCCGCGGCGTCGCCCGCATGGAGTTCGGTTATATCGCGCTTTTTAGATTTCCATCGGGAACATCAAATTTTTCCGGGATAAAAGGTAGCCTATGTTCTTTCTCAGGGTCTAAAGAATGTCTGTGCCAAATTTCATCAAAATCGGATGAGAGGTTTAAGCGGGAAAGCGTAACAGACAGACAGACAGACAGAGAGAGTTACTTTCGCATTTATAATATTAGTATGGATATATATAGTATGGACTATGGATTGTAAGTATTTTTTGATGATGTTAGTGGCTACCGTGACATCATGCAGTGGACAACATAATCCTGAACTATTTTTTTTTATTCTTGAAGGCGGGGCTTATGGCTAGCTTATATTATGTGAGTATTTTTTTTGTTTTGTGTACAGTAAACAATTTTTCTTTATATTTGTCACGGTTAAGGATTTTCTCTGTATTGACCATCTGAAGTACCTACTTGATAAATACGGGCTAAAGTAGATTGAAGCTACCAATAGTAGTGGTGAATATTGTTAAGTCTGATTTGGAATTATTTTGGAGAAGGATGATTTAAAATGAAACTGCCATTGTTTTATTTATTACTAGCTGTGCCCCGCGAATTCACCCGCGTAACCTTCTAGCCGAATGAGCTCAGTTGATATAAAATAAGCGTCTGTTAAAATAATGGGAGCAATATGTACATCCGCGTTTGCTCCCATTTCCGCCACATTTTTTGTTCCTGCTCTGCTCCTATTGGTCATAGCGGGATGTTTTATAGCCTATGTCCTATCTCAGGCTCTAGACTATCTGTGTACATTACAATCGGTTCAGTAGTTTT
Source organism: Sesamia nonagrioides (assembly GCA_017933935.1). Taxonomy (NCBI): domain Eukaryota; kingdom Metazoa; phylum Arthropoda; class Insecta; order Lepidoptera; family Noctuidae; genus Sesamia; species Sesamia nonagrioides. The sequence continues at coordinate 266,006 of JADWQK010002211.1, read as the reverse complement.
GGCGTGAAAGACGGACAGACAGACAGACAGAGATACTTTCGCATTTATAATATTAGTATGGATTGTAATAGATCATTCATATATTCATTCAAATAGATCATCATTAGAAAGTAATAAGTTTTCCAAAAACAGTACTATTCTTCTTAATCAAGGTTTGCGTTGATAACAACTTCTAGAGCAAAATGTAAAAACCACCCACAACTTTTAAACTATAAAAAACCCAAGACCGGATATTGTGGTATTATAAGTATTTAACCATCGTCTTGTTTTGAAACTGAGTTTTGTTTGGAGTTAAGCAAAAGTTTTATAATGGCAGTATCATTTTATTTAGTTAAGAGTCTGAGTTGGGAAATGTTTATCTACATTCGAGTTGTTTGCCCGGAGGCCCTGCGGCACGTAAAAGCGTGTTCAAAAGGGTGGAAATAAAAAAGATTGTGCTTACTGTACTGCAATTTCGATTTACGAAATAAATTCAATATTAAAATTAATAGACAACAGGCGTTCATGGTTTTATTTTTAAAACTGGTAGTTGACATCCAATTTTACCTATTAATTATATTTTTATGGTGTGGCATTTACAAATAAAAGATAAGCTTATTTAAAACTAGGTTTCCGCCCGCGGCTTCGCCCGCGTGGAGTTCGGTTATATCGCGCTTTTTAGATTTCCCTCGGGAACATCAAATTTTTCCGGGATAAAAGGCAGCCTATGTCCTTTCTCAGGGTTTAAAGATTGTCTGTGCCAAATTTCATCAGAATCGGTTGAAAGGTTTAAGCGGGAAAGCGTAACAGACAGACAGAGTTACTTTCGCATTTATAATATTAGTATGTATAGGTATTCAAATCATTTATTTTTGAAGTTCATGGGGAGGCATGATGAACAGGGTGTAAAGTTCATTCATCCTCCATAGAAAAGGGGGATCCTCTGACCAGATAGTTCTAGAGTCTGGCAGGCACTTGCCCAATGGTTGATTTTGGAAAATTCTATGTATGCTAGTGGCACTGTAAACTCTGCTTGCGAGATGTAGAATTTGTGTGACGTCAGCGTTGCGGTGATTGTCGATACCGCTACAGTTCATATATAGAAAAACTAAAGTGTTCTTCAGAAGAGGGCCGCAGATACTACAAAAAGCTAGCAGTATATTATATATTATCATATTGTTACATATTCCTTATTCGACAAAAGTCTTCGACCAGTGTGTGTTGCCAGTGTCAGTGATGACTGAATGAATTGAGACGTGGTCGCTAACAATGGGCCTTATAAGAAGGCTCAAGGTCACTCAAAGGGCAAAATGGAGAGGGCTATGCTTGGGGTTTCACTGCGCGATCGTATCAGGAATGAGGAGATCCGTAGAAGAACAAGAGTACTGACACTGTAAGAGTAGTGGCACTGTAAACTCTGCTTGCGAGATGGAGAATTTGTGTGACGTCAGCGTTGCGGTGATTGTCGATACCGCTACAGTTCATATACAGTATGTTAAATAACAGAGGGCGTTCCCTTAAACTCGTTAATATATATCATTAATAGATTAAAATAAAAATATCAGCATAGAAAAATAAGCATAAAAAAATCCGAATAAAAAAAAATTCTAATTGGAAATAAATTTGAAACCTCCTGTTTTAAATCAAAATAGTAGTCGTCATGTATAAATAAATTGTGACGTTGCCGTCTTTCATGTTCGCGTGTACAGTGTGATTCTTTTACATGTCAATTTAAAATTTTTATTGAATATTTTCTTATTGGAAAAAATTTTAAAACATTTTGTTTTCGAATGGAAATATTTTTTTTAGCATGTATGTATGCTATACTATTACGGGTTAACGGGAACGCCCTCTGTTAGTTAACATACTGTATAGAAAAACTAAAGTGTTCTTCAGAAGAGGGCCGCAGATACTACAAAACGCTAGCAGTATATTATATATTATCATATTGTTACACATTCCTTATTCGACAAAAGTCTTCGACCAGTGTCTGTTGCCAGTGTCAGTGATGACTTAATGAATTGAGACGTGGTCGCTAACAATGGGCCTTATAAGAAGGCTCAAGGTCACTCAAAGGGCAAAATGGAGAGGGCTATGCTTGGGGTTTCACTGCGCGATCGTATCAGGAATGAGGAGATCCGTAGAAGAACAAGAGTAACCGACATAGCCCGAAGAATTGTGACACTAAAGTGGCAGTGGGCCAGGCACATTGCCCGTAGGACCAATGCCCGATGGGGCCGACGGGTTCTCGAGTGGCGACCACGCACCGGAAGACGCAGAGTGGGTAAGCCCTTGATAAGGTGGACCGACGACCTGGTGAAGGTCACTGGAAACCGCTGGATGCGGGAGGCGCAGGACCGGTCGTCGTGGGAGGGAGGCCTATGTTCAGCAGTGGACGTCTTTCGGCTGAAATAATGATGATGATGATGACATATTCCTTTGCTTCGTATAACGTACGAGTACTATTGAAGTGGTAAATAGCGATTCATTTTCACTCATTGTTACACTCATAATACACGGGTAGTAGGTAGTGTTTATCTAAGTAAACTTGTGTTCAAATCTCACCCTTCAAAGTTCAACAAAGCCTTAGAAAAAAGTTGATTTTACTCAATTGGCTCTCATTTCTTTAGTGTCGATACAGAACACTAAAAATAAATAGAGCGGAGCGAATTGTTAGAAGTTCTTGAATTAAAGTTCTGTACTACTTTCTTTTGGAAAAGTGTTGAAGCACACACACATCGTAAGTCCTATTTATTCACTAATCTATAAGAAAATCCATATAACATCAATAATCCGTGTAACATAAAGGGTATATACATAACAAAGGCATGGCATCTTTACATGATATCAAACGATATTGGAAGGGTTTTTTAATCCTATCTCTTTATGTTAGGAAGTTATGAGGAAAAACACTGCCTGTGATAGGCTACTATCATACTAGTCGCACAGAGATATTGAAGACATTTATCGGATTTTGGCAAGTAATTTGACGGGTAACGAGTAGTTATTAACGTGTGTAGTGTGCTGCCACGTTTGTTATGATTTGATTTTAAGAAACACACGAAACCGAAAATTTGGTACCAATTTTTTGAGTATTTTATTTTGAGTTGAAACCCTTCCGATATCGTTTGATATCATGTAAAGATGCCATGCCCTTGGTATGTATATACCCTTTTTGTTACACGTTGTAGAACTAAACATGTGTGATTGTAATAAGGTAAAAGCTGAGCTGATGGAATGGCTGATTCAACGGAACTATGCACGAAAAGAGTCATTATTGAATTACATTGTCAAAAACATACAGCTTTAGTTTATTCTTACTTTACATAAACATACAGCTTTAGTTTACTCTTACTTTACATAAACAGCACCTCACACTCATTTACAAACTCAACACACACAAATACACATCCACGCACTTTTCACCTATTTATAAAACATTAAAAATAAATTTTTATCTTCAACTTTTCTTTCCCCCCGGTTTCCTATTGTATTTATATTGTAAACTTAAAGCTGAATAAGTGGCGCAATCCACAGTCGTATATACATATATTCTACTTCGCCCGCCTTTTTTATATGCTCCGCTTCTATTGATCGCAGCATTATGTTATATAGCCTAAAACCTTCCTGGATTCATGGGCTATTTAAGGCATAGAGCACCGCTGAGTCCTCGTGGCAGCCATTGGCGGCGATCTCTTACGTCCGATCCTGGTCCAGGCCATGGTCCGGAGCGAGAGTGCATGGCAGACTGTCACCTCCTTCTGCGAAGCAGTAATGCCGGCAAAGGAGGAGGCAGAGTGCGTGAGGCAGCGGAAATCCCAGCGCCCTCAAGCCACTAGCCGCTGCAGGAGACGCCCTGGTCGGGAGACAACATCGGACTCCCAGTCACCGTAGGCGCGGGCTTTCGGGCGGTGAGCAATGGGCAGCTTGCCGCCCTGTAATGACTAGGCCCGAGTCGACGACGCGTTGTGTTTAACGCGTGCCTCAAAGAGATGTCAGCATATCGTGACGAAGTCGATAGTAACTCTCATAGAAATTGCGTTTCGATACGTAATAGGGACTCATAATCTAACTATTGCAGGTTACCCACAACCATTAAAAAATATATATATTTATATGAAAATCTTATACACTCGCTCGACTCTAATCTTCTCAATCTGTTTTAGCATAAGTTACCTTATTTTACTAACATATAAGTCAATAACTAAGAATACTAACAATAATACCTAAAAATGTAATGAACTTGTCTAAGTTTTAAAATATGCCGTTCCGTTTCTTGTTACAAGGAACGTTTACTTATGTAACCAGTGTTTCTCATTATAAGTGAATCATTCTATTCTGTTTTTTGAGAAATAAATGTCTTAAACCAAAAGTCCAAGAAGACCAATGGCACCGTAGTCAGGGTTACGGATTGGTTAAAAAAGAAACCGTGGCTCTGGCGCATAGGCAAGTGAAGAAACACGGGTGGGTTTTAGTCAGTAAAAGTCTGACACGCCCTTCTGCTCCGCCCAGAGCGGGAGAGGTCATTTGACGATTTCCCATACCAAACCAAAAAGAAAAAAGAAAAAAAGGTAGAATACGCTTTTTTATTCATTTGTTTTAAGTAATAAGTACGTATTTAAAATAATGCTTTAATATATCCAGATTTTTCTAATACAAATATGTTCGAAAGACCGTTGTTATTCTTCATACAATATTGGCAAAATATCAAGAGTATCGAAAACACGCCCGCCGCAATATAAAACTCGACAAGAAATTTCACTAATCTTTCACAGTCGTTTCGCAGAGCCATATGGGCCCATCGTTAATGAAAACACAGCCTTAATATACACCAGTTGTACCATACGATGGGAATTGAAAAATAAAATTGGCAGTGCCCCAATTTTTCGCTTCGATAAATGCAGTTCACTGCAATTGTGTGCAGTACACGGTAGTACTTTTGTTTTCCTGAAACTTGCTCTGAGAAAGTATGCCAATTGAAAATAGTTATTTATTTTCTCTTCTAAGGGGACTAGAGTTTTTTGTTCGATTGAGTGCGGCTGATTGGGATTCTTTCTTGGGCCCAATTGTTTCGACTTGCTGTTCGATTGGCATTTAGATTTGGTTTCGTTGTACCTATATGTTAATTCGACAATGTTTTTAAGGTTGGCACAGTTGACATTAGCTTCGAAATTTCTCGAATTTGTTTAGGTCTTACTTATTCCCGTGTGCGTACTTAAAAATATATATATTAAATTAGCATTTTGTGGAGTTATATCATTTAGTTCTTAAACAACAAGGACTCATATTATAATATTTAGTGAGTTGTGTTTATAGAAGTTTGGTCGCTATAGTGACGTGTGCTACATGTAGCAAGATAAGTAAGGACTTATGGCAAATAATTTAAACTTAACGTTTTGTGTTTCATATTGTCAATTACTTATTTATTTAATTTATTTATCGCGATGGTAGGCCATAACATCGACTGCCGACAGAAGTTACCATTAGGGATTGCGGTCAAGCACTAGCTTATAATTATACTAGCTGTGCCCCGCGGTTTCACCCGCGTAACCTTCTAGCCGAATGAGCTCAGTTGATATAAAATAAGCGCCTGTTAAAATAATGGGAGCAGTATGTAGTACAACCGCGTTTGCTCTCGTTTCCGCAACATTTTTTGTTCCTGCTCTGCTCCTATTGGTCTCAGCGGGACGTTTTATAGCCTATGTCCTTTCTCAGGCTCTAGACTATCTGTTTACCAAATTTCATTACAATCGGTTCAGCAGTTTTGGTGTGAAAGCCGGACAGATAGACAGACAGACAGAGATACCTTCGCAATTATGAAATTAGTATGGATAGCGGCCCGTCACGGCTTCGCACGGGCATTAAACATTACATTTAGATTTGTTAATTTTAACACATTCATAATAATAATAATATGATACATTCAACACTTCATGGGCGGACTTATCGCTAATACAATCTCTTCCAGAAAAAGTTGGAAAGAGTAAACAGTGTCTAAACTCAAAGAAACAATGAAAAGTTTTTAGCACAAAAATCATATTATAGCATTAATGATTTTCTAAATGATTCAGTAATTATCCATACTAATATTATAAATGCGAAAGTATCTCTGTCTGTCTGTCAGTCTGTCCGGCTTTCACGCCAAACCTACTGAACCGATTGTAATGAAATTTGGTACATAGATAGTCTAGAGCCTGAGAAAGGACATAGGCTATATAACATCCCGCTATGACCAATGGGAGCAGAGCAGAAACAAAAAATGTTGCGAAAACGGGAGCAAACGTGGACGTACATATTGCTCTCATTATTTTAACAGGCGCTTATTTTATATCAACTGAGCTTACGCGGGTGAAACCGCGGAGCACAGCTAGTTATAAATAAAAAAGTATAACTAACATTTTAGTAGTTGTGGTCCTGTAGTAGTGGGGAACTTTAAAATGCCTTATTATAAATTTTATTAAAATTTGAATTGTTTTAATATTGTCGTAAATCTTAATTGTGATAATTATAATATGAAATATTGACATGGTATTGTACATAGACATGCTAAATAAATTATATTTTTTGTTAAATATTCTAGTAATTGTGTAATTAATGTAAATATTTGGATTTCATTTTATTAAATCGTTTGAGTTGCGATCGATATCTAAGTATTATATAAATGTAAAAATTAATATAAGTCACCCATTCTATTATAATAATTAAGTATGTACCTAAAATATTTGCGTGAGCCACTCTTTCTCAAGATCCTACATGCATGAGTTTTTTTTTTTATTCTGTATGTATACACAAATGTTTGGGTAAATAAAATTTCTTATTCTTATTCTAAACCCTAGAATGGACAAGGATTTCCCTGAACTGATTTTATTTCACTAAACTACTCTACTTTTTACTTACTATTGTGAAATATGTCAAATTATATGAAATAAACGTATTTTATTTCATTTATTTATCTATTGTATAAAATCAAGTCCTCAAGTACTTTTGACGTTTAAGTTTTGATTATTCACCCTAGTTTGATTATAATTATGACTATTTATTTCAATTACAATTATTCATTTAGAGTGGACACAAGAAAACTTGTAGGTAGCTACTTTTAATTCAAAATTTTAATTTTTTTTTGCCCTATACTGACACTGAGATGAGCAATGTAGAATCTCCCGCTGACATAACCTCAAACCTTTATTCTTCTTAATGTAAGGCAGAGGTATATACAACCTGAAAGCGTAAATATATACCAAGCGCACGGTTTCTTTGGAAGATATCAAACGAAGTGTTTTTGAATCCTATCTCTTTCTTTTTTTTCTTTTCTTTAGAGTGAATACTACTTCAACTCTTCAATGGCCTCTGTGATTAGATACCACAATTTTGCTAATAACACGTGTAACGAATTATAGAAATTCTTTAAAAAAAATATTTCACAATAATGGCGGATATCGCCAATGACAGTTGATAAAACGGCCGCGTGAGCCGACTGCTAGGAGATTTGATGTAAAGCCATGTTGTGGTCACTATGCTGCGATATGTCAATGTTCTTTATGAATTATTCACTGAATGCACTTTTTACTACATAAATCACGCGCTTTTATTTAGTAAACGACACTATAAATAATTTAAAAGTCCAATGAAAAATGAGCGTAACATTCATCTTAGCCTACCCGTCAAAAACACCTCGAATCTTATTATTAAATTGTTTGAGTTGCGATCGATATCTACACACATCAAAAGTGTCTAGGGATCAAGCATTTTTATGCGGATTTCTTGAGATTGAGATGTGGCTTTGTAATAAATTTATGATTTTATAAATTTATATGGATCCTTTTTGGTGCATTTCATAATTTGAATCAGGAACTGTGAATCAAATTCGAGTAAAAGATGAAAATCAGCTGTCAATATTTTCCCTATAAAAACATACAACGCATTGAAGACATTATTAGTGCTACTGTTTCCCTACTACTGATTAAAACCAACGTTATTATGGAGCGGCGACGTCATTTAAGCAGGGAAGAAATGCTCAGAGCCGTGGGAATGATAGAAGCTGGTTCCCGGCAACGTACTGTGGCTTTAGCTCTGAATACAAGTCAGAGTGTTATCAGTCGACTTTGGACACGTTACCGAAGCACTGGTACCGTGGCTGAGCGCCATGGAGGACGGTATCGCTGCACCACACGGAGACAAGACCGATACATTCAAATCTTAACTCGAAGAGCTCCAACAATAACCGCCATGATGTTAGCCGTGAGGCTTCATCACTCTTCAGGGAACTTAATTAGCGACCAAACAGTCAGAAACCGCTTGCATGAAGTGAACCTTCATTCCCGAAGACCGCTACGGGTACCACCTATAGCAATGCACAATCGTAGATTCGATATCAATGGGCTCTTGAACACAGAAATTGGGCAGAAGAACAATGGCGTTTCGTGTGCTTTTCTGATGAGTCTCGTTTTGGTATGAGACCGGATACAAGACGTATACGACACTGGAGAACCCCTTGACGCCAACAGCGATTAAAATCCTGCCAGGAAGTCCATCCTTATAGTGGTGGAACCATCATGGTATGGGCGGGTATTTGGATCGGCGGAAGAACTGAGTTGATTTGGATCAGAGGACGAACTGAGTTGATTTGGATGAACGCTCAAATTTATGCTGAAACGATTGTATCAGACGTCATCGTTCCTCTACAAGTGCAAATCGGTCCCTTATTTCAGTTAATGCATGATAATGCACGACCGCACACCGCAAGAGTTGTAAGACAGACTCTCGCCGCAGCTAACATCAATGTCCTGCCCTGGCCTGCTCAGCCGCCAGACTTGAACCCGATTGAGCATGCATGGGATATGCTACAGAGAAGAGCTCTGCCGAATATGGAGGGTATCCAGTCGCAAGAAGACCTTTTTTTGTTGTTGCAACGAACATGGGCGGCCATTCCACAGCGTGATTTGGATGAACTCATTTTGAGTATGCCAAACCGATGTTCTTGTGTTGTTAGTGTTCGCGGTAGAAACACGGATTATTAATTGTTTAAGTTAACCCAATAAAATTTTAGAGAAAACTGTTATTTCAGTCTTTTTTTCGAACTTTTGTGTTAGTGGTTCAAATGTCAAATATCCCTTTATTAGGAAAATGGCAAATTTCTTTATTAATGCAAAGGTGACTTGGTTTATCGTTACTGTGACAAACGAAAACACTTTATTTGATGAATCCTTAAAGAAAATTTTAATTAATATCAATCAGGAGAAAAGTTATTGCAAAAATATATGTTGATCCCTAGACACTTTTGATGTGTGTATTATATAAATATAAAATTTAATATAAGTCATCCATTCTATTATAATAATTATGTATGTACCTAAAATATTTGCACGCCATGATAAATGGCAGACATGTCGTGAGCCACTCTTTCTCGAGAAAGATCCTACATGCATGAGTTTTTTTTTTTATATTCTGTATGGAAGCAGAAGCTGCACAGCTTTGGAAGTTATGACAAAGATTGCCACCTGCGGTAGCTACTACGATACCAGGCGTGCAGAATTTCAGAAGAGATTTATCGTGATATTAGCAACTAACGAGATGTGTAACGTGTAGTTATTGACTTATGTAGTGCGGTGACACTATAGTTATGATTTGAGTTTAAGAAATATGTGAAATCTAAAATATGGCAGAGTTTTTTTTATTAAAGTGAAAAGTGAAAGTCTTGCCGCCAAGCGATTCGTCGTGTTCCGGCATGATGTCTGGTGAAGCCGTACGGAGGACGGGTCTGAGCAGTTGTGTTGCGATGTGTGGCGGTTACGATGCGCCAAATGTTGTTGTGTCGGGAGTTTGGTCGTGGAGAGTCTCCAGATCAATCTCCCTATAGCGCAGCATCGTTTGGTCGTGTTGGTCTTGGGTTTAACATTGCATCACCTCGCTCAACTGCCGTCATCCTTCCTATTCCTAAGTTTTTTAAGTGAATAGGCTTAATAAACTAGTGCGCGTTACCATCAACGATTGCATCACTGCTTACCATCAGGCGGGATTGCAGTCAAGCACTAGTTTATAATTCTTAAAAAAAAAAACTTCTTTAGTATCGTTGTGATTTGAAAGTCTATGAGACGAAAAAGCTACTCTTAAAAGAGAAAGAGGCATTCTTCTTCTTCTTCAAGTGCCTCTTCAATCCTTCTTCTTCAATGCCTTTCAATCCTGAAGGTTGGCCGTCAGCTTCTTGTACTCGGCCTTGTCAACCGCGAGTCGGAACAGTTTTTCAACGGAAGTAATGCTGTATGCAGTCACGATTTTCTTTTTCGTTCAGTGCGCCTCTTCTGACCTTTATGGACCAGCTTATGCACTATACAACGTGTAACAAAAAGGGTATATACATACCAAGGGCGTAGCATCTTTAGATGATATCAAACGATATCGGAAGGGTTTCAACTCAAAATAAAATACTCAAAAAATTGGTACCAAATTTTTGGTTTCATGTGTTTCTTAAAATCAAATCACAACAAACGTGGCAGCACACTACATACGTTAATAACTAGTCGTTACCCGTCACGTTACTTGCCAAAATCCGATAAATGTCTTCAATATCTCTGTGCGACTAGTATGATAGTAGCCTATCACAGGCGGTGTTTTTCCTCATAACTTCCTAACATAAAGAGATAGGATTAAAAAACCCTTCCAATATCGTTTGATATCATATAAAGATGCCATGCCTTTGTTATGTATATACCCTTTATGTTACACGTTGTATACGACTGTAGCATCACACTTCAAATGCCTGTAAGCGTCTTGTAGTGTCCTCGTACAGAGTTCATGCTTCGCAGCCGTACATAACGACAGGCCATACGTAGTACATCAGTTCTTAAATTAGCTTGGGGGAAAATAAAATAGGAAGCATTATTCAGTGTTTTTATTTATTTATTTATTCTTTCGCACACATGACATGTACAGAGGCGGACTTAATGCCTTAGGCATTCTCTACCAGTCAACCCCAGGTGGTGAAGAGATAAGATGGTAGGTGCTATAGCTTGAAAGAAAATAGTAAAGGGAAAAAGAAGCCCCTATAATTATTAAAGAATACCTAAATAAGCTAAATATACATACATACTATTACCAAAATATATACTTATAATATATACATAAAAAAACTAAAATTTGGGAGAGGGGTGTAGCAATAACTCTACGCTAGTTGTTGCGAAAATAACTCTGCAATTTCCGCTTAAATGCAAACCGACTGGCGGCCATCCTGATATCAAGAGGAAGCGCATTCCATAGAAGAATGGATTGAATGTGAAATGAAGAATGAACAAAGTCAGACGTATGTGAAGGACAGAGTAAGAGGGGATTATTAGAAGAACGCAGGTTCTTAGAGTGTGAAGAACATAAATATTGGAAGTGAGTCACAAGATAAGAAGGAGCAGTGGGTGATTTAAGAAGGGAGAAAAGCGTGGTCAATGCGCGCAAATTTCTTCTCTGACGAATGGGCATCCATTTCAATTCAGACCTGTAGCTCGACACATGGTCATATTTTTACATTCATATATTGAAATACTACGTGTGAACAGCACACACGCTCTTTTTTAGTTCAAACCTTTGTAATATCCTTTGTTACCTTTACTCGTTGTACATCCAAGTATGTCAATTTAGTCAGCTACTGAGAAAAACTTGGAATTTTTGGGCCAATAAGACTTGCCCAACCCGTAAATCGACCCCAGATGTTCGATAGACTTCATGCTGGTCAGTGCGCTTTTGTCAGCGGTAGTCAACATAAACCTTCACAATACGAGGCCTGATATTTAAACATGTAACTTTAGTGGGTTCGCAAGACTACTTTTATAGGTACATACTGGAATATCCAGAATAGTGATGTTTTTACTTTAAATTTTGATATTACTTTTTATAGTTATTATTTTATTTATTTATTTAATCTTTCGCACATGACATGTACAGAGGCGGACTTAATGCCTTAGGCATTCTCTACCAGTCAGCCACAGGTAGTGAAGAGATAAGATGGAAAGTGCTTTAGTTTAAAAAAAAAGCTCTTAACACTATTAAAAAATACTTAAATAAGCTAAATATACACACATACTATTACCAAAATATATACTTATAATATATACATAAAAAACAAAAATTTGGGAGAGAGATGTAGCAATAACTCTACCCTAATTGTTGCAAAAATAACTCTGCAATTTCCGCTTAAATGCAAACCGACTGGCGGCCATCCTGATATCAAGAGGAAGCGCATTCCACAGAAGAATGGATTGAATATGAAATGAAGAATGAACAAAGTCAGACGTTTATGAAGGACATATTTTATTTTTAAAATTATAATAACATTGTTTACGTTTTTATTAAATTTAATTATGTATGTAAGTTGAATAGTGTTCCTAAAATGTATGTGTTTTGTTATAATTTTATAATGCAATTTAGCAACTTGTAATGGTAAAATTGAGCGTTAGCGTTTGCGACTACTAAACCAAGCAGGCAGTATCTTTAATTAGTGTATTCAATTAATTCGAATTGAGTTTAACCCCACAGTTTCTAAAGCTGGACATTATACTTAGAAGCTTCAAAGATACATTATCGTCAGGGAATCGAGTTTAAGCTTAGTTAGCAGCAAGTAAATAACCCAACGTAGTCAGTTTTCGACCACATGACATATGTTTTGGAATTAAGTTAAAATAGTCAGTTAAGATTAGTTATTCGTCGGGTATTTTCGTCGCCCATACCCCAATGTTTGAAGACAAAAATCTTCAACCAGTGCGTCCTACCCGTCATGACTTACGGAGCCGTGACGTGGACACTAACGGCCAGACTAGTCCATAAGTTTAAAGTCGCTCAGCGAGCTATAGAGCGGGCTATGTTGGGCGTCTCTCTGAAGGACCGCATCAGAAATGAGGTGATCCGACAGAGGACCAGAGTCACCGACATAGCTGAGAGGATTAGCAAGCTGAAGTGGCAATGGGCTGGTCACATATGCCGCAGGACCGACAACCGTTGGGGTAAACGAGTCCTCGAGTGGAGACCGCGTCTCGGCAAACGTAGCGTGGGACGCCCTTGGGCGAGATGGAGCGACGACATCAAAAAGGTGGCTGGTAGTGGCTGGTGGAGAACTGCTCAGGATCGAGCTTGTTGGCGTGCTATGAAGGAGGCCTATGTCCAGCAGTGGACGAGTAGGGGCTGATGATGATGATGATGATGATGAAGATTAGTTATATATGTTACTTCAAATGTATATTTGCTTAAGAACACTACTGAGAACAAAATAAAATAAGTTACGAAACCCACACACTCACACCATACACCATGTACCGGCAAGCGCAGCGTCGAACTCCCACCGACTAGGCGGTCGGATGACCTGGCCAAAACTGTATTTTTATTAATGCTTGGGGGAGGCCTTTGTCCAGCAGTGAACTTCCAGTTCCATGATGATGATGATGAAAACAGAACTAAATACAAAATTACTAAAAGTTTGAAATGACAACTACAAATAGATCTTTCACAAAAGCTTTATATTAAAATAATTGCTCTTAATAACGGGTTATTATTTATGGGATGGGGGCATAGAAGGTAGCGCACAATTAAGGGGAATTACCTATAATAATTGACCAATAAATTCTCTATAATGGACATGGATAAGTGAAAAGTTATCGGACACTTATTATAATAATAATTGTTACGGGAATCAATCTATCGATCAATCAATCTGTCTATGGAGCGGTGGTAGCCAAGGTGGCAGTGGTAGTAATAGACGTGACTTACGAGTGGTAGGTCGTAGGTCCGAACCTGGCTGTCGCCTTACTTCGTGTGTAACTGCACCAAAATGAACCACATGGAAACACCAGCTTTTAAATAATAATAAAAAAAAAACATTCAAATCCTTCCAAACAACCAGAAGTTAGGAGTAGTAGAGTAAGTAACAAATATTAAAAAATACAGTCCAATTAAGAGCCTCAACGTTTATCGGATTATTCAGTTACAATAACCCTCCTGGCAGTCGGGTAAAAAGAGGCAAACATGATGAGACAAACAAATACCTAATAAAGTTGCAGAGCTGAGATTTTACCAAAATATTTGCTCACGTAAACTTAACACTCTCTTGTTTTCATTTTAAAAACGTTTATGTAAAATCATTCTAAAATCGTTTACCAACAAACATTGCAAACAAAATGTTTGATGTATTATAAATTTGATTCAAAATTTAGTTTACCATACCGAAAGTGCTGAATGTACACGAATACTGATTGAGGCTTTACCGACAAGATACGTGTGTTTGAATTCATATCAATGTATTGAAAACTGCATCGTAATTACGTAAAACACTATCACTAGCATTGGATTTCATTTTGACAGTTCAACGACATTCATTGCGTTTTTTACGTTGTCTATTAGACACGGATGGAATAGTAGAGTAGATATGGATTAGCAATATGCTTTAAAATTACCTATTCGAAGTGATTGTTTTTTACGCAATTAGGGTGCTTCTTTACGCGTACTTAGAAGAGTTTATTTCCACAAAACGGCACTAGAATGCATACTTCGAAGACACGATCATCGAAGGCATCAATGCGCCATCTTTGACGTAGACACCATGACTTGCCTGTGCGAGTGGCGCAATTTCGTGCCACTAGCATATTTCCGTTCAGTATGTGTAGATAGTGATTGATTTATGGGCAGCAACAACCGTTATGTGGGAACCCGACTGCAACCTGCACTGGGTCCGGGTGGTGAATTATGACCACTCTCTTCCTACAGAGACGAGTAAAACGGGTCAGGGTTGCGGGTTGGTTAAAAAAGTAACCGTGGCCCTGGCGCACAGGCAAGTGAAGGAACACGGGTGGGCTCTAATCAGTAAAAGTCTGACATGCCCTTCTGCTCTGCCCAGAACGGGAGAGATAATATTTTGATGATTTTCCATTCAAAACAAAGAAAAAGGACAGCAACAACCAATTTTGTAACGATGTAATTTTGTAATGATCAGTGTAGTAGGGTTTGAGGACTAAATAATGTCTGCCAGGGCCGCAGGATTTTAAAAAGAGACACCTTGGTCCCTGGCGCATAGGTAAATAAAGAAACACCTACAGGTGAGTTTTAGTACATAAAAGTCTGAGAAGCCCTTCCTCACCGCCCAGAGTTGGATAGTTCATTTGGTGATTTCTCATCAAACAAAGGATTAAATAATGTCTGGAATATATGAAGCTAGTTTTTAAGTTAGGTTAAGCAGTCTCCAAGCCTGAAGAACGGACTTTAAAAAAAACTTTTTTACAAAAAAACAACCGACTTCCAAAAACCACTACAAAGTGAAAAATAACTAATTTCGGAAGTAGGTGTCTTTGGTTTTGTATATTTGTTTTTTGACACCGACTTCCGAAATTAGTTATTTTTCACTTTGTAGTGGTTTTTGGAAGTCGGTTGTTTTTATGTAAAAAAGTTTTTATTTTACACTTTTTAGTTGTTAAAAGTACTATGTATTCAGTTGCATCCGGTCAGACTGGAAGCTGACGTAAATATAATTGGGAAACGACGTAATTTTGTTTACTTTAATTTTTACCCGTACCTAAGTATTCCCTCAACTGCCTATGGTCTTTATCATCAAATTTATTGCAGACCATTATTTTAACCCAATGGGTGCAAAGGTCTCATCAATATAAATGAATTAAGTCCAACCACAAAGTAGCTACTGTAAACCGTTGAGGAGTTCCCGGAACTGGCCTTTGTCTTCATCATCAGAGCTCTTATGAGAGTCGCAACCCATCTAGGTGTAAAGTTCTTATCAATACAAATTAATCGAGCCCAACCACAAGGTAGCTGCTGTCAATTGTTGAGGAGTTCCTTCGACTGTCTCCCGGCTCTATCATCAGATCTACTGCAGACCTTTATTAAATTGTAGTGCTTTAAAATATTTAATGAAAATGCTAAGAAATGCACTAGTCGCCCCCCAATTTTTGAAAGTTCCCCTTGTTTTCTCTGGTCTTCCACCATCAAACCCTGATATCCTTATCATGGGACTACCTTGGGAACATCTTCTTTCCAACAGAAAAAGAATTATCAAAATCGGTCATAAACGACGAAGTTATGCGCGAACAAACATAGAAAAAAAAAAAGAAGCATATATACGGTCGAATTGAGTAACCTCCTCCTTTTTGAAGTCGGTTAAAAAGAACAATATGTGAAAAAATACTTTGCACACGGAAATCCGTGTATTTCGTTTTGCATTAAAACTAATTCGTATCCCATTCCTTACTATTAGGAAGGTATTTGAGTAACGAATCAAAGACAATACTCGCACAATTTATTTGAGACTGTCCTTCATCACCTCGAAAAAAAACTTTTTTACAAAAAAAAAAAAAAAACAACCGACTTTCAAAACCCACTACAAAGTGAAAAATAACTAATTTCGGAAGTCGGTGTCTTTGGTTTTGTATATTCGTTTTTTGACACCGACTTCCGAAATTAGTTATTTTTCACTTTGTAGTGGTTTTTGGAAGTCGTTTGTTTTTTTTTTTGTAAAAAAGTTTTTATTTTACACTTTTTAGTTGTTAAAAGTACTATGTATTCAGTTGCATCCGGTCAGACTGGAAGCTGATGCAAATATAGTTGGGAAACGACGTAATTTTGTTTACTTTAATATTTATCCGTAGCTAAGTATTCCCTCAACTGCCTATGGTCTTCATCATCAAATTTACTGCAGACCATTATTTTAACCCAATGGGTGCAAAGGTCTCATGAATTTAAATGAATGAAGTCCAACCACAAAGTAGCTACTGTAAACCGTTGAGGAGTTCCCGGAACTGGCCTTTGTCTTCATCATGAGAGCTCTTATGACAGTCACAACCCATCTAAGTGTAAAGTTCTTATCAATACAAATTAATCGAGCCCAAACATAAGGTAGCTGCTGTGAATTGTTGAGGAGTTCCTTCGACTGTCTTCCGGCTCCATCATCAGATCTACTCCAGACCTTTATTAAATTGTAGTGATTTAAAATACTTAATGAAAATGCTAAGAAATGCACTAGTCGCCCCTGCAATTTTTGAAAGTTTCAGTTTTTTTCTCTGGTCTTCCACCATCAAACCCTGATATCCTTATCATGGGACCACGTTGGGAACGCCTTCTTTGCAACAGAAAAAGAATTATCAAAATCGGTTCATAAACAACGAAGTTATGCGCGAACCAACATAGAAGAAAAAAAAGCATATATACGGTCGAATTGAGTGACCTCCTCCTTTTTGAAGTGGGTTAAAAATAGTCTTTCGCACAAAAAAGAATCATCAACGGCGTGCGAAGAGGCTAATCGACGACCCAGATTTAGTTAAAAATGGTTTTCAAAGCCTGGAGCACAGACGAAGATTAGCCAGCCTGTCGGTAATCTTAAGGATTAATTTTGGAGAATGTGTTAGGGATTTGCATGATATAATTCCCCATCTCCGTTACATCATTGGACGACCCGTCTTACGGCGAGCGTTCACCCTTATGTTGTTGACACCACTCCGATCCGGACGAAGCGTTTCGTCTCATCTTTTATACAGCTTACATTGAAGGGCTGGAACAATTTGCCAGCGGCAGTATTTCCGTGTGACTACAATGTAAGTGTCTTCAAGGCTAGAGTGAACAGGCTCTTAATAAACT
This sequence comes from Sesamia nonagrioides, assembly GCA_017933935.1. Classification (NCBI taxonomy): domain Eukaryota; kingdom Metazoa; phylum Arthropoda; class Insecta; order Lepidoptera; family Noctuidae; genus Sesamia; species Sesamia nonagrioides. The sequence goes on along the minus strand of JADWQK010002211.1, from coordinate 248,420 downwards.
AGCACGTTTTACCATCAACAATTGCATCACTGCTTACCATTAGAAATTGCGGCACTAGTTTATGATTATAAAAAAGAGGAAAATTACATTATCACACGTTGTTTCCTCAAAGGCTTAAATAGAGGCCTACTTATGTATAATACAACTTCATTTCACCAGTAACATAATATAAGTCCTAAGTTATAAGGGGTAAGCGTATTACATGTATTCCCTCGTGTAATCTAAGCATAATATAGAACAGATAAAAATAGTTAATTTCAATCAATTCTCATTTACGGTAGCAGACGAGCACGCTTAATATGGAATCCCAACTGACGATACATTGTATTTATTTGGCTGTTTGATTCCCTTCGACGAACTATCTCGATCTGATCTTGCCCCAAGGGTGCCATAAAACGAAAGGAACTGAATTACCAGGAGATTAGCAATGACCTTTTCAGTTACAAATGATTAAGCCTTTTACTGTTTCGATTACACTATAATGATTATTTAATCTGCCAATAATGTTCCGGAAGACGCGGCGGGGGTAGGCGGCACCCACGCTGCGACATTTCTGTCAAGGACCGGTGGAGATCCTTGAGGGATGTCTGTGTCTAGCAGTGGACGTCTTTCGACTGAAATGATGATGAATGTTCCCACTGTTGCGGCACAGACCTCCCAGAGGAGGTCCACTCTCCAGAGAGAGTGGGCCGTAATTCACCACGCTAATCTAATGCGGTTAGGTAGATGTCACACGTTTTCGATTTTTATGGTTCTAGGATATGCCCGTGTCCTCTCGTTGGTTTCCTTCACCTTTTTGAGGGTAATTGTGATGAAATAATTTACACATAATAAAAGGTCTGTCAGGGTTCCAAAACTACGACCTGCTCGAATGTTGCGGCCATGATAATTAGGGCATGAATGCTCACTACCTATGTATATGCACAGGTTAACTATCACACACGTGGCAAAACATAGAGGTTCTCTAGAATGTTAGTGATGTTACAACATTTACATAGGTAAATGTGACACACCCACACGCACGCACACTGGGTAACTTTATCCACAAATAGTGATTCAGATTCTGATCACCATAATGATTAAATCTTTCTTATTGTCATGTTATCGCAATCAAAGAACGAAACCTTTTAAGTACTAATATAAAGACTATAATGGGTATGAGAAATCCGCAGACGTTCAAATTCCTTCAAAGAATAAGGCAATCGAAATTCAAGGAAATATAATAAGACCAAAGGAAGCAACATTTAAATAAGTGAACAATAAGCAAACCGTCTTCACTGTCCATAATTACCTTCTATCATTCAACGTTAAGCTAAAGACAATAGTGACTATCGTTACGTAGTTGGTGCTTTTAGCGGTTATTAATGTAACTAAAACCGTTATAAACGTGAAAGCTTGTATATATGTATGAATAGTATATAGTATAGATAGACAGTAATATGTATGGATATTTGTTACTCTTTCATGTCATAATTACTGAATGGATTTGGTTGATATTTGGCACAAAACAACTTCATTTAATAATTGGAATCAACACATTAAGTAATAAATTATATTTTCACTTTTTATCCTGATGTTCCTACGGAATCATACGCGCGGGTTAAACTGCGGTAAGCATTGCACTTTTGAATTTCATACTCAGCTTGCTGATTTTATTAAACATTTGAAATGCCTTGCAAATCAAGACATACCCCCCTTTATTCCCCACAAAACTTGTGCCTCAGCCTCGCAATGAACACGTAATTCTGGTCTACTTGCGACTTCGTGACTCCACCGCACTTTTCTACCAAACATGTAAACAAGTAATAAAGATTGCCTGATTTGAGCCCCGTGCGTTGGGATTTTGTATCCGTATCCAGCTGGAGGACCCCGAGGGCGAGGGACAGCAGACTAGTGTATACTTTGTCCTAAATATATTGCCCTCTCAAACTTTTGCCCAGTAAAAGAACTTCTCTCGGATGCCTTGCAACGGCCAAAGATATACCACTAAAACAGCAACTTTATATTTATATCCACCCCCCGTAATGGTATCGTGCCACAATGCACAATACGTAAAACATATTTGCAACAGAGCAAAAAAATCATCTTAAGAAAAATGCTTGCAAGGCGTGAAATAGTCTTATCTCTGTAATAACCTATCTTAATATTTTTTGAGGTTCCTGGCTGCTCCAATCAAAGACTCATCAACATACAATGAGGTCTTCTCTCCTAAGTACGAGAAGAGGCCGAACTACATAAAAAATACGGAATACCTATATACAGTCTAACATCTAACGCCAACCTGAATCTAGCAAGTGTTGCGGTTACTACTTCTCTGTAAAAGCAGAGGCTTTTATGTCCAGATGACCAGGGACCATTACACTACATGTATCATATGATGAAGTCCACCTACCCTGAGCAACCATGATCGTTCTTTCTTTTAAAAAAGAGGTTTTTCTCTTTCACTAGATCAACTACACCCTACAAACAAAATACACTTTTGCTCTGCAGTAAGAAATTCTCGATATTGCATGTATACTGTTTGGAAATCAACAACTCTTATTGAACCACCGAGTGACAAATGCTTGCTCCTCTTTTCCTTAATCTGGCATCCTACTAAGTACTAAACGACGCTAAAGCAGAGCCAATCCTGTCGATACATAATAGCTTCGTACAGCATAAGTATTAGATATCCCATTACGAGTCTCGACATGGAAGGGGCGTGGGACTGCCAGACTTCGGAGGGTCATTACGACCAATATTCTTTGTATTTAATTTGCTGTCCCTCAGGTTGTGTTGAAAGGAATAGTTATTGGTTGTTTGAAAGTAGTTGGGGGATTAGAAATAGAAATTCTGTTTTGTTGGGTCCTTTGAAATGTGAACTTTTGAATTGCCTTAATGCTTGCATTTTCGTTTTGGGGAACTGTCTTTTGAACGGTTCTTAGCCTAACTTGAATAAACAGAAAATAGAGAAGAATATTTATTATCCAGTTTATTTAGTACCCAGGTTTATAGGTTAACAGCAGGTTGAGACAACATGAGTGGTTTAAAATATTACTTACATTTAGTTTACAATATGGTGTTTGTTAGTGATCCGCAAATTAGCTAGATAGTCTTTATCACAGACCAGATAATGTCTTTTATTTGTTCTATGGTCCGTATCTTGAGGCTCGGAGTACGAATTCTAGAATTATTATACTAGAGTAGTCTTTTCAGGCATACCTGAAAAGACTAACATATATTTCGTCGTATTATATCATAATATAATACGACTGTGTGGTTTGTGTGTCTAGAGGGTATTTGTTCAATTTGGATTCGTTTGATTTGGTGACTTCTTTTGGTGATTACTGACTCTGATCATCGATAAGAGCAGCGCGCTATGACTTAGTTGACCTTTAGTCTACACTAAAGGTCATCTAAGCCCTTCATCGAAGTGATGAAGGGTCTTTCCCAGTACAATGTGATTATTCCATTTTCGAAAACTGGGTCGGTCATACCTTGTCCCATCTATAAATGCACGGACGAAATCTTCGGTTTCTCCTAAGAGGTCAGCAAAACGTACTCAGGCTATGGACGCTAGTAGATCTATGTCGAGTGTGAACCCACTTTTTCCGTACCGTACATGGGTAGAGGCCTGAAAAGAACGTCTGTGAAATTCCGTAATCTGCTATATCTTCATGCGATCATTAGTGGCAAGTACTGGCTTACGCCAGTTATCTTTAGCCAGTGAAGTGAGGCCCTTGTTCACCGCGGGTACATCTCGATGGATCTCCACGTTGATTTCTAGGAAGTGTTCCTTGAAACAGCACATCTGGAGATTGTGGAGGTTCTTAGCATTTAGAAACTATTAATATTATGCATGTTGTTCTCGTGGTCATAAGTGAGACTGCGCGGGTCTAGGGTGTCAATGCAGGTCAGGGTAAATAATAATTATCTTTATTTCAAAAAAAAAAAAAAAACAAGTACAATTTTTTCCATCTCAAACATAAATAAAAGAAAGAAAACAGTTAAGTACAATGCTATGCATTTTAAGACAGAGTGACCATCTGTGTCCGTGCTAGTATAAACTGTGTTACAGACCCGGCGATTATTAAGTTGTTTAAAATAACAGCAGGCAGTTTGGTAGTCCGTAGTGATATAACCAGGTGACATGGAAAGCGCGCCAAGCCTCCTGCGCCTGGTTTCTCTCTCCGGTTGTGCCAGATTGCGCTCCCATCGGACTATGAGAGTTAGGGAAGAAGGAATGCAGATGCACTCGTGTCAGCGCGCACACTTCTGCAGTATAGTATGTCCCGCGCCGAAAGCTATGTAGTTTACATTGAGACTGTGTCGATGTGGCCAAAATACGGTCTGGAAGATTTCATTTATTCATTTATATATCAATAGCGAGTATTTATATGAAATATTCAAATCGCTCACATCACATCATCATCATCAACCTTTTTATCGTCCCACTGCTGGGCACATTTCTCCTCTTATACAGAGAAGGATTGAGTGTAATCAGTAATCACAATGCTTGCTCAATGCGGGAGATGTTTTCTTTAACCTTGTAATCAGTCATTGGTATCCAACTTATACTTAGAAAGTACATATAACTTAGAAAAGTTACATTGGTAATTGTCTGACCTGGAATCGAACCCGCACACTCATACTTGAGAGGCTGACGTTTTAACCATCAGGCCACCACGTCACCACGTATATTGGCACATCTACGAAAAATGTGAAACGCGTCTATACTAGTACTTGACCCCGTTGACCACTGCGTTTGGTTACTAGTATAGACATGAATCTGTAAAAATAAATAAAACATTCAAACATTTACAGGATCTTTGATCCTTGTGTCTTTAAATATGAAAAACGTAGATGTGCCGATATATAAGACCGAGGTAAGCGAAAAACTGACCACGATGGGGAACACCACTACGATCCGGACGAAGCGTTTCGCTTCCTCTTTTATACCGCGTACATCGAGGGACTGGAACAATTTGCCCGCGGCGGTGTTTCCGTCACACTACAATTTGAGTGCTTCACTGCAAGGCTAGAGTGAATAGGCTCTTAATAAACTAGCGCGCTTTACCATCAACGATCGCATCACTGCTTATCATTAGGCGGGATTGCGGTCAAGCGCTGGTTTATAATTGATAAAAAAAAAATCTCTAGATAGCCATTATTCGCTGGCAAAGTTATTGATTCAAGTCTAACCTTATTTAGGGCAGAAGAAGTATTTATTAGAAAAGTTCCTAGCTTGGCCGATTTTGAAATTGACAGGTACTTTTTATATATAACTGACATCTGACAATTTTTATATGGAAAAGAAAACTTGTCAAGAACTGAAAATCATTGCTCCGATAAAATTATCTTTCATTGAAAGAATGCGCCCCTTAATTCTGTAATTATTTTTTTGTTTAAAAATTAAAAACGAGGTTATATTTATTTATTTATCCATTTATTTCAGGCATAAAGGCCCATCTAAACATATACAATACTATATTAATATAAAAACTTACCTACTTACCTACAGTTTATACCTTGAGACACCAAAGAATTTGTGTTATTCATAGCCGTACCTAAACAGCAATTCGGGAACATTCTAGACCGAAAATCCTTCAACATTCTACTTAATACATAATAACTCAAACACTTTCGAAGAAAGGGAACAAGAGTTTTTTTTTCGTTTGTTTGCACGCAATTTTTAGGCTGGCAGCTCTAATGTCATAATAAGTGACAGACGGACAGACAGACACGCTTTCTACTCAAAGGAAGAGTGCTTTTACTTTCCCAATTCACTGAATTATTCACCCGTTCGAGTTTTTTCGTCTCTTGGCCTAATCCATACTCGCATTAGGGCTACATTCATACTCGCATTATATTTACATTGCATTGGTAGAGCACACCTCATTTAAATATTTAATCGTTGGGTAAAAGGGCTATGTTCATGATTCCGTTTACATAAAACGTTTAATAAGGTACATCGCTCACCTGTTTATTAAAAACTAGCTGCGCTACGCGATATCACCCGCGTAGTACTATTATAACATTATTACAACTTTACAACATATACCTATTGGTCGCAGCGTGATGTTATGTAGCCTAAAGCCTTCCTGGATTAATGGACTATCCAACGCAAAAAGATTTTTTTAAACAAACTCTTCAGCTTTATTATTTGTTTTTTTTTCTCGGTGGTAGGCCATAACATCGGCTGCCGGCAGAAGTTACCACCTACTAGACAAAGTCTTGCCGCCAAGCGATTCATCGTGTTCCGGCATGATGTCTGGTGAAGCAGTACGGAGGACGGGTCTGAGCAGTCGTGTTGCGATGTGTGGCGGGTACGGTGCGCCAAATGTTGTTGTGTCGGGAGTTTGGTCGTGGAGAGTCTCCAGATCAATCTCCCTCTAGCGCAGCATCGTTTGGTCGTGTTGGTCTTGGGTTTAACATTGCATCACCTCGCTCAACTGCCGTCATCCTTCCTATTCCTAAGTTTTTTAAGTGAATAGGCTTAATAAACTAGTGCGCTTTACCATCAACGATTGCATCACTGCTTACCATCAGGCGGGATCGCAGTCGAGCACTAGTTTATAATTATTTAAAAAAAAAATAGTATAAATAAAAAAAACTCACTAGGCTTTGTTGGAAATAATGATATTAAATACGGTTTAATGGGCGATTTAAAAAAAAAGTATAATATTATCAGTATTCGTTAGGTAGTTATTTTTTGTCATTTTTGGGAACTGAACACATGAAGGATAATATTATGAAGAACATCGCTCGCAAATGAACTTATTTCATGCGGAGTAGGTAAATTGTTTTAGTAAGCAGTAATGATATTCTCATGTGTGTCCCGTGGTAATATGATACACATACTGTGTATAATTTTCTCACTGCTGGGATTCTCTGTGACACGGAATGTAGATTCTATGTCACATGTCTTCGTTTTTTGGTACTAAACTGCCGGGTTCCTCACGAAGTTCCCTTTGCCGTTTTGAGAGCAGTGAATACACGCAATATTATACACCAGATGCAATATATTGATAACTTGAAACGTCATATACCAAACCAAAAAAAAGATTAAAGACGTTTTTTAGTTGTACCGTACCGTAGCACTTTGACAACGTGTGACTGCGGTTTTCCAAACATGAAAATTTATCTCTACGTAGTGAATATTGCATACTTCAAAATAGTATTGTATGACATTATCGTCAATTTACAATGAAGGCATCTTGGTAGAGTTCATTGGTGTCCATTTCATTTGCAAACTACATTAGCAACTTTGTTCAGTTCAGTATTCTGAAAATCTTGTTTCATACTTTTTTAGCGTCGTTTTTGTCGTAGTTGGGTTTAGTTTTTTTTACTTTTTTATTTTCTAGTCTAATATTATAAAGAGATAGGTAGGCTTAGGAGATTTTAGATTAGATTGAAACGAGTAAACGGATTTGAATGAAATTTTAGGGTAATTGAGTAACATATTATCAGTAGGAATGGGTTTCATTTTGACATTTTAACAACATTCATTGAATATAAAAACGCTGCTCAACAGAGCAGACATTAATTTTCTAACATACGCAGCAATGGATTAGCAATATGCTTCAAAACGATTCAAATTGATAGTAATAATATTTTATGGAAATAGGGTGCTGGATTAGACTAATTGTATTATTTATCCATAGATTCCAATTTTCGACACTTGGGCGGATTCAAACTCGTACCTACACAGTTCGATATAGTAATAATAATTATTATGATTTGTAATATTATAACTATATTTAAAATACTAAAATGAAAGAAAAATGTTCATTTGCGGTAAACTGCGTTAAAAAATTACAAAAAAAGGAACTGTTTAAGGGATATATGCGTCAAATCCATGAAAACGGCTGTCGCTCAGCATTATGTTGCGATATTGAAGACAGAACCCCAGGTAATAACGCGCTTTTGTAACTAAATAGGTTAAAGTAACAAAAATGTTGTTTCAACTCCGATCCTTTGAAAGCAAGATTTCATCAACTTAAGATCTTTACCAGTTAAGATCTAAAAGTTACCCAGTCTTATTATTGTTGTTACCTAAAACAGTGCATTGTTTGCTTTTTAAACAGTCGGAATTTTCTGTTTACTTTCCTATCCCTCGGTAAATAATGAAATGTTTCGAAAAACTTTAATGGCGATCAAACAATCGTTTCTGTTTTTGCGAGTCGCGGCTCGCTCATCCGACGGGCAAATTTTTATTTTTATTTTATTTTTTCTATAAAACACTCCACTTGCTTAATGCTACCTAAAATCTCGTTCTTTTTAGCTTTATTGGATTCTTTGTTGACTTCAGTATTATGTGAAAAATGTATTACAGAATATCTCTGTTATTAAAATTAGGAAATGATGTCTTTGGTTCAAGTTAATTTAAAATATTTTTGATCAGAAAGCAAGTTTACATCATCATCATCATCATCAACCTTTTATCGTCCCACTGTTGGGCACAGGTCTCTCTCTCATTCAGAGAAGGATTGAGCCAATTGAGTCATAGTATTCATTATTTTTCAACCGACAAAGTTTTTTATGAGACGACTACAAAAATGCGACACTATTTAATTGTATACAAAGTCATCGTCATCTCAGCCACATGAAGTCCAATGCTGGACATAGGCCTCCCCAAGATCTCCAAAAGAACGGTTGACGCGGCTTGCATCCAGCGCTTCCCTGCGATTTCGCCATTCAAGAGCCTTTCTGCCCCCTTCGGTCATCGGATCTACAAGCTATGTGCCCAGCCCACTGCCACTTCAGAGAGCTAATCCGCTGGGCTATGTCGGAGATTCTTTAGTTTTCTACGATCTCCTCATTCCTGATTCGATAACGAGAAACACCTTTTTTTTTTTTTTTTTTTTGTTGACGCTGTGGGAATGCATTTACGCACCTTACCCCGAAGGGCGTGTGTGGGACTCGCCCAGCCGAAGCCGGGAATACCCATTAAACCCACAGCGGCACTCCGGCATCGCCATAGTGGCGGGGGAGTGGGAAACTAGCGCAGCCTGAGCTACCTCTCCCCCGCCGGCGAAACCCGCCTAGTAAGGCGGGCCCTCAATTGCCCCTCCTAGGGAGGGGCCGTGGCTCCCGCATGGTGAGCGATGTAAGGCGGGCGTCGGCCTCACGCCCGCCGCTCACCTCAGGGAGGGAGAAAGCGGGCGAAATCCCGCCTTCTCCTCCCCCTACGCCGCCTGCGGAGCGCCGGAGCGAGGGGATCCTCCTCCCGCTCGCGCTCCGCTGCCTCCTTCTGCGACATCACGACCTCGCAGAAGGAGGCCATCGCCACCCAAGCTTCCTCGCTCCCCACCATCTCTTTGACGATGGCGGGCAGCGAGAGGTCCTCTCCAACCGCCGTGACAAGATCGCGGCGCGGCACGGCCCACGACGGGCACACCGCGAGGGTGTGTTCCGTCGTGTCCTCCGCCGCGCCACAACCGTGGCACGACGGTGTCTCCTCTCGTCCTATCCGGTGCAGGTACCTGCCGAAGCAGCCGTGACCGGAGAGTACCTGCACCAGACGGAAGGAGAGGAACCCGTGACGCCTGTCGAGCCAGTCCTCCAGGACCGGCCCGATGGCGTCGAGGGTACGGCGGCCGAAGACGGCGGAGGCGAGGTCCTGTGTCCACTGCTGGACAAGAGCGACCCTCGCCTCCCGCCGGACGGCCTCCCTCAATTCTGGGGCCGGACGCTCGCCCAGCGCCCTGCGCCCCGCCGTCCACTCGTACACTCTGGCGAGCACCCACGCCTCGAGCTCCCAAGGCGGGGTGCCCGCCAGAGCGCACGCCGCTGCGAAGCCCACCGTGCGGTAGGCCCGCGATGCCCGCTGGGCGATGGCCCTTTGGGGCGACCGAAGGGCGGTGAGGTTCTCCCTCCTATGGAGGGAGTCCGCCCAAATCGGGGCCCCATAAAGGGCCATACTCCGCAGTATGCCGGCGTATAGACGCCGGCACCGCATGCTGGGCCCTCCCAAGTTTGGCATCAGCCATGAGAGGGCTCCCGCAGCCTTCAGCAGGCGCGACGACAGCCCGCTAAAGTGCGGGCCGAAGCGCCACCTGCTGTCTAAGATGAGGCCCAGATATTTCATCTGGGCCTCAACCCCGACCCTCACCCCCTCCACATAAATGTGGGCGTCAGGCGGGGGGCGCTGCCGGGGGCCGTGAAAGAACACGGCCTCTGTTTTGTGCAGCGCCACCCTCAAGCCCAGGCGGCGGATCCTTCCCGCCACTAAGGATCCGCCCGCCGATGCCAAACTGGCCGCCTCCCGGAAGGTGCTCCCGCGGGAAGTGAGGAGAGTGTCATCTGCATAGCAGATGACACTCGTGCCTCGAAGGAGGGTTCCCCGCAGGAGCCAGTCATAACCGACGTTCCACAGAAGAGGCCCTAGAACGGACCCCTGTGGAACGCCGGCTCCGACAGCGTATCGACGGAGCTGGCCAGCCCCGTCTACGAGGAGGACAGCACGGTCCTCCAAGTAGCTGGCCAGGAGGCCCCGCAAGTACAGGGGCACTCCGTGGAACCGGAGCGCTTCCAGAATGGTGGAGTGGGGGACGGAATTGAAGGCGTTGGCAATGTCGAATGACACAGCCAACACTCCATCCCCCACTCCCACCGCCTCTGTCACCTGGCCCTTTAGACGGGCCAGGGCGTCCACTGTCGAACGACCAGCACGAAATCCGAACTGGGCGTCCGACAGGTCCGGTCCCACGCTCCGCAGATGCCGCTTGAGACGGCCGGCGATAATCCCCTCGAACATTTTACCGACCTCATCGAGCAAAACGATGGGCCGGTAAGCCGAGGGGGAGTCCGCCGGCCGCCCTTCCTTCCGGAGGAGGCACAGTTGGCCTTCCTGCCATGGTTTCGGGAACCTCCCCGACGCGAAGCACGCGCTGAAGAGGTCCCGAAACCTGCCCTCCATTTCGGTGGCCGCGATGGCCACCACTCGTGCGGGGACACCATCCGGGCCGGGAGCCGTCTTTTTGGCGCGGAGACGAAGAGTCGCCGCGCCAAATTCCTCCTCTGAGACCGGAGGAGGAGGAGTTTCGTCCTCCGGTAGGACCGCTCCCCTTGGCGGGCCCATCATTGGCGGGGTGAAGTGCGGATCCCTGCGCGGAAACAGGGACCGCACCACCCCATCCAGGAGCGCTGGTTCAAGGGTCTCGGCAACCGGGGGACCAATGCGGCGCAGTTTGTTACGCGCCGCCTTATATGGCCTCCCGAATGGGTCGTTGTCGAGACCCTCCAGCAGCTCGGCCCTCGCCGCGTCCTTGGCGGCGCCGATGGCCGACTTGAAGGCCGCCCTCGCCTCTACGTACCTCGCGTAGAGGCGGTCCTCGTCAGCCTGGTCCCGTCGGCGCCGCCGACGCGATCGCGTAAAGGCCCGCCGTGCCGCCACGCAGGTGGCCCGCAGCTCCGCCAACTCCTCCGACCACCAGTACACGGCGCGTCGGGGAGGCGGACGTCTCGACCGAGGCATGCTGGCGTTACACACCTCGGTCAATGACCCCCTCAGTCGGGCCGCCGCCGCGTCCACGTCCAGGACGTCCACGCCGGGACGTGGCCAAAGCCAGTCCTGGACGAACGCGGCCTCCCTTGCCGCCTCCCGATCCAGGTGGGTAAGAGCCCACCTTGGAAACGGGGATCGGCCCGACGAAGAGGGGATGCTGCGGCGCCCCCGTGGATTCTGGGGGGAGATCTCGAATCGCACGTAACGGTGATCCGAGATCGTCTCCCCCAGCTCCACCCTCCAGTTTCGAATGCGGGCGGCCAGTGCGGGCGTGGCGAAGGTGAGGTCCACTATGGACCCGCCCTGCCGCCGCACGCACGTCCGGACGCTCCCCCTATTCAAGAGGGAGAGACCAGACGTGGCCGCCCACAATTCGACCGCCCGTCCGCGAGCGTCGGTGGCCGGGTTTCCCCAGACCACCGACTTGGCATTCAGGTCTCCCAAAACGGAGACCTGACGTGGCGCCGTCCTCCCGATGACCGCCGTCAGGACCCCGAGGAAATCCTCGAAGTCCTGGAGAGGGCGGTTTGGGGAGAAGTAGACCCCCACAAGGGCCAACCCTCCCCACGCGGCGGCCACGTATCCCGGTCCCCTCTCTAAGAGCGAGAGGGGAGGGGAGTCCGAGGAAGACCGCGCCACGATTGCCACCGAGCCGTCACTGTCTCCCAGCCAATTGCTGGGAGTAAAGTACGGCTCGGCCACCACTGCCACATCCACCAACCACTCGGCCATTGACTGCACCAGTAAGTCCTGGGCAGCCCGGCAGTGGTTGGTGTTTGCCTGCAGGATGCGATGGTCGGTACCCATTATTCGACCATCGCATCACCCTCGGTCACCACCGCTGTTGGGATATCAGCGGGGGAGGTGGCAGCAGCGGCAGGACGGCTTATAGCCGCCTGCGGCTTGCCCTTCTTTGAGGGGGGTCGGCATAAGCTCCCCCCCATCACGTGGTCTGCAGGGCGACCACTGTCGGAGCACGCCGCGCAGTGCGGCTTGGCGGCCTCGCACGAGGCCGCCTTATGCCCCTGTTGCCCGCAGCGGAAGCACGTGTCCGCCCTATCTACTGTGGACGGACACATGGCTCGGGTGTGGCCGATTCCCAAGCACTTGAAGCAGCGCATCGGCGCTGCCTCAAGCACCCGGATCACGGCCCGGCTAAAGCCCACAAATAGCCGCCCCTGGCATTTAGCCTGGGCGGCCAACACTGCGGCGACTGGGCACTCCAGCCGGATAGAGCCCAGTCCACCGCGGCCGGGCCTAATGTCCCGAGCCAGCACCGCTGCGGGTTCGCACCCACCGGCCTTCGCGACCGCCTCCACCACCTCCTCCTTGGTGACCGAGTCATCTAGACCGGTCACCTCAATGGCTGTGGTTTTGGTCGGCCGTGCGACCTTCGCCACGTCGGCAAGTACCTCCCTCAACTTGCCGGCGAACAAGTCGGCGTTTTTGCCGCCGTCCTTCCCCGGAAACTCGAATAGACGAGCTCCGGTTTGGGTCCGACGGCAGTTGCCGAGCCCTAAATCGGCGGGGTCCGCGACGGCACGAGCCCGTCTCAGGACGGACTCGTAGGTGACGCCCCTCTCGGCGGCCTCGGGGACGATGGTCACCGTGACCGCCGCGGATTTGGGAGGAACCAGCTTCCTCCCGCCGACCGTAGCCTTATTGACTGCCGGGGTAGCCGCCGGGGCAGCTGCCGGGGCAACTGCCGGGGCAGCCGGGGCCTTGTTCGCCTTCTTCCTGCCCCTTTTCACCACCTCCGACCACGGCTGGTTGGACGGAGTGGTGGAGGGGAGAAGGGCGTCGGTCTGCTGAACCTGGGAGGCCGGTGCTGCGATGGCAACCGGCCCCGGTTCTGCGCCCACACTCGTGCCGGGGGAAGGCAGGGACCCCGGCGACTTCTTCCCCTTGCCCTTGCCCTTTGAGGGCTTCGGGGCCTGGGAAGCCGCTGTCGGCGTCTTGTCCGCCGCTAGTGGCGGACGGAGACGCTTCTCCGGCAGGAGACGGTCTTCTATGCCCGCAAAGCAGGCCCGGGTGAACGCCCTCTCCTCCATGACCACCTTGCGGAACAATTCCTCAAGGTTGGAGGAGGAGGGGGCGGTAACCGCTGCTGACGGGGCCTTAGGGGGCGGGGCCGTAGCTTCAGCCAGCTTCTTGCGAAGCTGGCTAACCTCCGCTTGCAGGCGATCCACCCTCGCCTGCAGCTGCCTCGTCTCCTCTGACGCAGTGCGCTGCGTCAGCTCCATTATTATGCCGTGCAAGCTTGTTGCACGGCATTTTAGGGCCTTCTGGAAGGTCCCCTTTAGGTTGGAGGACTTGGTGGCGACCTCGACGATCTTCTCCCTGTCCTCCTCCGCTAAGCGGGCCAACTCGGCCACGGATAGGTCGTCGAAACTGACGAAGGCCGAACCGTATCCGGCCCTCGCCTTGGTTGCGCGCGCCTGTCTCTCCTGCGCGGCAACCTTCTCCTCCAGCTCCAGCTGGAGATCGGCCCGTTTTGCCAAGCCGAACCGGAGCTGGGCGTCCACCAGACCCACATCGTGGGTGCCGGCCTGTAAAGAAGTCGAAGGCGAAGCAGTCTTCGCCTTTGACTTCCTCTTGGGCTTACTCTTGCCCGAGTCCGAGGAACCCTCGGACCCGAGCTTCAGATAAGCCCTCTTTAGGCTGCTCTCCGCAGCCACCCCACAAACGGACGAGTCCAAGACTACGGACTCGACATCCGAGTCCGAGTACTCGTCCGCAACACTCGTACAGAGGCTCGCCACAGACGGTGCGCGGCTGACCTCTGACGCCGACATCTCGGAGTGGCCCTGAGAAGGGCCTTTGGGTTCGCCCTGAGAAGGGCCTTTTAGTTGGCCCTGAGAAGAGCCGTCTGGTTGGCCCTGAGAAGGGCCTTTTGGGGCGAAACGCCCGGAAGCGCTTCTCAAGGATCTCGGCATTTCGGCGTCAACCACAAGAGAAAACGACAATAAAAATAAAACCCACTACAAAATAAAATCCCACAACAATAAAAACCACAATAAAATCCAATAAAACCCACAATAAAATACAACCCACAATAACAATAAAAACCCACAAGAATAAAACAACCACAATAAAATATCCACAATGTACGCAATCGCCCTCAGAATAAATTCGCAAGATCGCGTAAGTCACAGCGCTCGTTAGCCACCGGTCTGCCACTCCGTTACGGTGGTCAGACACGGCGTTGCCCGGGGAACACTACGAGGAAGTCAGCGCTGTGGGGTGTCCCCCCGTAGAGAAACACCTAGCATAACCCTCTCCATAGCTTTCTGTGCGACCTTGAGCTTTCTTATGAGGCCAATAGTGAGGGACCACGTTTCTGATTCATTTATCATCACCGGTAACACACATTGGTTAAAGACATTTGTATTTAGGCACTGAGGTATTTTGAACAAGAAGACACTACAGAGCTTACGCTAAAGTACTTCCATTAAATATGAAGTCATTAGAAATACATTTATACCTTATAAAATGATTTTATCGACTTTTCTATATAATATTAAGTACATAAAACAAATTCAGAAAATACGTTTTGATAATAATATCACTCAGTTTTATAGCCACCTATAAACGTTACGGTCTTTTTACGGCATGTCATCTTGACGCACTCTTATTAATTTTTCTTGATCGGATATTAATATTATATTAGGTTTTACCATGGTTTATTACTCTTCGCAGACTTTAGTCTAGGTTGAAAATGGAAAAAGAAAATAAAAGATGACGTTTGATGTCGATTCGGCACACGATTTTAGGCAAACACTTTGTTTCAGTGGATTTCGTAAATGTATCTGAACAAAAAAACTGCCGTTTCATAGACAAACAAATATAACCAAGAATCATTATCATCATCTGCCCAGCCTTTTTCGTTGGTCAGCTTCCAGTCTAACCGGAATCAGCTGAAAATTATATGTAAAATATTACATATAATTTTTTATTTGCTCTTGTATGATATTTATTAATTACATTTAGGTATAAATTTGTCTAAACTAGTATGATACACTTAACGTACATAATTTATTGTATAATCTTTCTAAATAGTATACTGTAGACTACCTACATTATTTTTCTCCCTTTCCCTTTAGTATTCCATCGAAAGGTTGTCTATAAAAGATCGCTTTTAGCGATAAGACCGCCCATTGTGTGACCCTTTGTAAAATCTTTTCATTTATGTTCTGTAATCTACAACATTAGTGTTTGTTCATGCGAAACCTGAAACACGCGTCCAGTATTTTTAAGTAAAGAATCTATGTACAAAATTTTAAAAAGATATCACGATAAGTCACAAAGTTATGAGCTTGTTATCCTACTTGGTTGTCCCAACAAAAATATGGTCCACGCTCCGTTTGGACGGGTGAGCCGGGTACATTGACCTGTGGCGTCAGCTGAGTGCCGGCGCACGCGTAATCTGCTTAGCGCGCTCAGTAACTTATAATTTCTAAATGCATTTGTGAATAAATATAACATGGTGTAAACATTATTGGCATCGATTCAGTTCCTTATTCTGATCAAAATATATCCAGGTTTCGCATAAACAAAAAATAACGTTGTATATGATGTACAATCAGCTGTAGAAGTCCATTCCCACCTTAAAGACTACTGTCGCCTGCGCTAAACCGGCCACGCACACTAACGCATTATTTTTATTATCGCAGTCTTCATCTTTCTTTAAAGTAATGCAAAATTTCGTTACTTCATTTGAAGTTAAGTTAGCGGCCGCACTTAACAATGTTCTATCATAAGCGAGCGATTGTGGGTTCGATCCTTAATAATGTCAAATCTTTTTGTTGTTTCATATAATTTAAAATTATGATAACTGATTTGTATTTTAAAGTAAAAATGTTTGCAAATAATATTTAAACGAATAGGAAAATTTACTGAATATTTATACCAAAATAGGTTTATATTATAGTTTTTAGTTTACTATAGATGTAATATAATAAAAAATATATAAAAATAAAACAATAAGCATATTATAATGCAATATATTATAAAGTTATATATTATTCGGTATAGATATACTTATACTAATAAATGAAACAAACGTTGAAATGTAATATTTTATATAAAAGTAATCCTTGACAAACTTATGATGAAAAAATATAAAAAACATTTTTGGTTTTTAGATATGAAAGTTATAGTATTACATGTTGTCATTAAAGAGGTTATAGCTTAATTATTCATTTTCTTAAAAAAAAGAGGAGTGAAGCTTAACCTGAATATTATTACAATCATAAAATAATCTATATTTAGAACACAAAACAGTGCTTAATACATTTACAATTCTTTTGCGTGTATAGCATGGTACTAGTGCTGCCATCCTGCAGTGCCTTTTTTCGGAGTTTGAAGGCATGAGATTATAATCTTCAAGCGCTTTCTTAGTTCAAAAGTAAACGAACTTATTTTTTATCGAATTCCGAAATTATTGTTTTTATAATTTACCAAAAGTAATTTGTATTGAAATTGCAAAAGGCGACATCTGTTAGCCATTAAGCCAACCGAACATATTACTGTCACTTAGCTAAATTACTTTACGAGTTGGTTTAGAGTCCGTTATTAGGATATATAATTTTATTTAAAACACTCTGTAGGATACTTCTGCACTGTGATTGTTATAAATTGTTTTTTTTTTTTAGCTCGATAAGTGTCCACCAGTCTCGCCAGTTTATTTTTAAACCACAAATACAACCTCCCTTCTTCGCATGATTTAAAAGTTTATTCAACGGTAAATATTGTTGTATCGTTCCACTTGTCTCGACACATAAACCACCTTCGTCTTCCAACCTCTTGACTTTGGCTTAGAGTATTTCTCTAAAACAATAACAATTTTATTACACACTTGCAACAAGCGATTGGTTTGCACCTTGTCCAAATAATAATAAAAACAACTTACACAAAAGCCGGTTTCATATATGATATTTGAGATATATTGCTGCATATGCCTGCATATTGATTAAAAAAGTAAAACTAATAACACGAACTCGTAACTACATATATGTTCACCAACCAACAACAGCTAAGTAGTATTATTTGAGTTATTGTAGTTAATAATAGTTATTGTAGGTAGTGGAATATTTTTTGTTCAGTTTCTTTCAAATCTACCGTCAACTTTTTATAATGACTCTAATATAGAAAAAATCTTAAAATAAAGTATCATCGTTAAGTTGCGGATCGGTATTTTTACATATTTTTGTTGTCAGCATTCATAATTCACCAATAAACATTTCAAAAATATTTTGTAAGTTATTAGATTTGAACTCGAACCACCTTGAATGCCTATCAAGGCGAGGACCGCTAGGCTATTGGAACACTTACTGTGAACGTTGAAATTAGTAAGTAGTACCTAACAATCATAAGCGGGCAGTAAGTTGTCAATGTGTATCAAACTTTATTATAGAAGAAGGTCGTAACTACAACTAGTATTGCTTGGGCATAGTTTTGTGAGATTGTAACTCGACTTTTGGTCTTGACTGTACATAATAAAGAGTAATCTATTCTATTACTTAGAACAACTGTTTATCCGACCTTCATAACTCAGTTTCTGGGTAAATACCCTACCCTTGATGGGACTGGTGCTAAGACTTTCGAATTCCAATGACACGTAACGACTGCAAAACATTTATGAATGACAGCCGGTACCAACGGTTCAACGTACTTTCCGAGGAACGGAGGGGTCTTAGTATGTAGAAATGGTCATCCATCCACAAACGAACCGTAGCTAGCGTAATTTAACCTAATCCTAATCCTGTCTCCAGATTAATCTCCCTCTAGCGCAGCATCGTTTGTCATGTTGTTGAGTTTACCATCGCATCACCTCGCTCAACTGCCGTCTTCCTTCCTACTAACTAAGATTTTTAAGTGAATAGGCTTAATAAACTTGCGCGCTTTACCATCAACGATTGCATCACTGTTTATAATTATTAAAAATAAATGTGCGGCTGTTATAAAAATTTAGCCACAAGCCGGTGTGTTCAGTATGATGTATTAAATATATGGAAGCAGGTCATATCTCGGTCTGCTTATTGTAAAGCTAGGGCTAGGGGTACTAAAACGCCGGTTAAGGGTTACGAAGTTTATTGGCAACGAAGGTACAGTCGATCGTAGGCAATGACAAGTAGAACGTAGCTGATGTCGCACCGAAGTCTTGTCTTACGTCCACGACGTCCGTGTCGTAAACACACAATAACACTATCAGATGTTACTTCACGTACTACTCAAAGTTCTCGTTACAGTTGTCGCAGCAGTAGGTATTCTTAAAGATCGCTTCTTATCTGTCGCTTGTTTTCGTATCACTAGTCGAATGCAGACTGCCTGTGGGCTGGCGTCACGGCGCTTTATATAGGGCAGCTGATCGAACATTCCAGATTCATCTAGACGTAATAATAATAGCGCAAAGTTTCGAGTACATTCAGCAAGTACCTACAGGTATTTCCCGGAAACGAGTTTCTAGAAATTTCGATGTCGTCACTTCGTTGACAAAATTGATGAAACCTGTACCATTCGATAGGGCACCCTAGGTCTAGCAATGCGTTTTTATATTGCACCAATACAATGGCTAGGTCTCGAGTCATAGGGCTTAAAAGTTACACACTGCATGTCACACGATATTGAACCTTATGCCATCGACATAAGGTGCATTAGTAACATTGCCCCTTCTTAGTCATGCTCGTCCCGAGCATGATTTGATCCATAATAGCGAGCTAGGCGGTCTACATATACGATCTTCAGCTTCCCTCTAGGTCCTTTCTTAATCCGGTAGGTGACATCGTTAATTCTGGTTACTATCGTGGAGGGACCCTCCCATTTGGCTTAGAACTTTGAACTCTTTCCTTTTCTCCTAATGTGGTTATGTAACCATACCAAAGTTCCCTCTTCAAATCCGGGTACGTTAGCTTTGCGGTCGTATCGGATCTTCATTTTCTCACTGGTTTTCAGACCATTCTCTCTTACTATCTCATGTATTCCATCTAGTTTATGCCGCAGGTCGACCACATAGTCGACGGCTAGGATAGGGGTATCGGAGGGTTTTGGTTTAGGAATTTTTTGCAGTTTCACTCCAAGTGGGCTTTTGGCCACGTTGCTTTCAATTACTGCCCTTAGATCACCGTCCTCCTTTTGTGCGTCTCCCATTGCTTGATTATTCCAGTCTTCATCCGAAGCGTTCACTTGGATAATCCGCACGTTCTTTTTTTTCTCCTGTTTGTCACAATGTCGGCACGATCCTTCGCAAGGCCATCTAGACAAAGTATCAGCATTATTGTGTGACTTGCCTTTTCGATGTTCAGTGACAAAGTCAAATTCTTGCAATTGCTCTATCCACCTTGCTACTTGTTCTTCTGGGTCTTTGAACTGAAGCATCCACTGTAAGGCAGCGTGATCGGTGCGAAGTGTAAACTGTCTGCCAATCAAATATTTCTTGAAGTGTTGTGAGGTCTTAACAACGGCTAGAAGTTCTCGGCGGGTAACACTGTAATTTCTTTCTGGCTTGGAAAGGCATTTGCTGAAATATGCGATAACGACCTGTTCAATATCGCGGGACATAACTGTAATTCGAATTTTCAGAGTTTGTTTGGGTTTAAAACATTTTTATACTTTTTACAAGTATTTTCAAGTTTTAGAGTTTGTTTAAGTTTAAAGATGACGATGATGAACACTTTTCGAAGTATTAGAATTACATTACTGATCACCGGTTCAGGTTATTGAGCTGTTCTAGTATATTTATAATCGATGAATTTTAAATTGTCTTAGAAAATTATTTATGAATACGGCTTTCATTTAAACTACGTCAACAAGATGACACGTGCGCTTCAAAAAATTGTTAAAATTTAGTTCGATATAAAAGTTAAACAGAACGCAAATATCAAACATGACACATAATAATAGGTTGGGGAAAAAGTTTCTTCGCTTTTTTAAAGAAAATTCAAAACACATTTTTAATATAGTTTATTTACTTTTAACTAAACTATGTGGATACCATTTTGTTGGATAACTTTTTGCCATCTTGTAGATTGGCACATAACTCATTGCTATAGAAATTTTGGGACTTTTGATCAAAATACCGCGACAAATGGTTTTTGCAGAACTCTTGTGATGTTAACCTGATACTGCCTAAAGAATTCTGAAGAGACCAGAATAGGTGAAAATCTCAAGGTGCAAGGTCAGGACTATACCGTGGATGCATTATCAACTCCCCACCCAACTCTCTTATTTTATGGTGAGTGGCTAAAGATGTGTGAGGTCTAAAGTTATCATGATGAAAAACTTTCTGTTCATTTATTCCGGTCGCTTTCTCTCAATTTCTTCCTTTAACCTCATCAGTTGTTTGCAGTAGAGTTTAAAATTGATGGTCTTGCCTAGTGGCAACAGCTCATAATGAATAGTATCCTTCCATTTCCAACACACACACAGCTTCACCTTGTTGCGACACAGTCTGTGAAGCCTGATCGGCTTTTTTCTCACGTTCTTGTCATACGTCATCCATTTTTCATCACCAGTTATCTGCTTCGTCAAAAATGGTTCAGTTTTATTACGTCGTAATAAAAAATCACAATTGAGTGTCACGGTTCATTAGATTTTTTTCAGCGAGGTCGTGAGGGACCCAAATATCAAGCTTTTTGTGTACCCACTTTTTTTCAACTGCGCCAAAACTGAATTATGGTCAATTCTCAGTTCTTCAGCTACTTTGTAACTACTGATAAGCCGGTCATGCTCCAGTTTTTCAAAAATGGCATCATTTTATTCGTAATAGGGTGACCAGAGCAATGTGTATCTTTGACATCAAAATTTTCGGATTGAAAATGTTTAAAGCAAATGTGTGCTACTCTCACAGACGTTGCACTAGGTCCATAAACTTCGAAAATATTTTTCGCGGTTTGCGTTGCATTTTTTGTAGTGAAATTTTAAAATCTATCGAATTACTTCATTAGACTCATCTTGACGGTATGAAAAACTAATGAAAATCACGCATTTTCCTAGTTCAAATTTGGAATTCTTATCTTTACAATTTTCACTTTCAATGATACTAAAACCAGGCAGATACAAGTAGGACAGCCTAAGAGATTTTATTATAAGTTTATACATACTATAATGCGAAAAGACTTTTCTCCCAATCTAACATTAATGTCATTGAAAACAATATTCAATATGCATGAATTGAATATTAGAATTCCTTGTCAGACATTTACACGTCCAAAGCGGAGCATTTCTGAAAGCATAAAAATTCTTGTGAACGCAGATTAATATTGATAAACATTGAAAATTCCCATTCAACTGAAAATATGGACAAAAAGATTGCCGAAGAAAATCCCAATGTAAACCAAATTACTTTTCTGAATGTATAAAAGAAATTGTAAAGGTACCTTCGCTCTTTTGGGGTGGACAATAAACTGCACGCGCCATGTCAAGATGGCAAGAACCCTTGGCAAGAGGAGTAAATTTTATTAAAACGCCACAAAAATATTCTCTGAACTGACTCTGACAGCCTGTGGTAATATATTGGTATAGATAAACGATGGTAATGAAATTGCTGGGGTAAAAGACTTCCTTGGTTGGTAAAATTCTCTGATTTGAAGTGGCTTTTGAAGGTTACTTTAGCATTAGATTTGTTGAGATTTCAATGTTGACCTACTTGTAAATGCGTCTAATCAATACTTATGTTCGTGCTTAGAAAGCCAAATATTGACTTAAGATCCAGGGCTTACACTTAGTATTTGATTGAGATTTAGAACCCTCTAAGACTTAGGTCGCTTTAAGACATCTCTCTAAGACTTAAATCTCTCTAAGACTTAGATCTCTAAAAGACTTAAAAATTTCTAACAATAATTGATTGGCTTTTCGAACTACATATTTTATACATCACACTATACAGACACTACATCACACTATAAGATACTTCACGTGTCAAGGTTTACCCATTTCATTTAAACCTCTAAATATTTATATGTCCAACGCACAACTTGAAATCACGTCTTGGGCAGCTGCTGCTGTTTTAATACAGCGTCGTAGTAGAGGCTGTCAGACATTTTCTGCATAGTAATAGGGCCTGGCGTCCTTTAACTACACAATCCAAAAGAAATTATATACCACTCAAGCACGCACTAACGCACCTGTGTATTTCAGGTACAATATATATTTACAGCGTCACGTTTTAGGGTTAGATTTACGGTTCTTTTATCTAGGTTATATTGTAGTTTGAAAGCCTAACGATGTTATAACTTTCTGTAGGCGGGTCTTTTCCGGCAGATTTACTAGCGGTTACTAGTGCCTTTATGTGGAACAGCGTTTGGAGTATTTTTTACAACCTTTTAGTGTTTCGGAGCTTTGCAGTCTGGAATGTTTTGGGTGTTAGGCCTTAGTTGAGGAAATAGATGGCAACCTTTTAAATCTAGTTTGAGAAGATAGATTCTAAATTATCTTCGCCCATTTCTTCAGCGAAAAAATAAAATTAAATTGCTCATTTCAATCATGATTTTTTGGTAAATAGGAATAATATGACAACATAACATCACGCATGTAATCCTCAAAGAGTTGGGCTGAGGTGTACCTATAACACAGCAAAATTAAGAAAAAACTAACACGAAGATTTTGAAGAACATAACAAGAATATTATTATTTGACTTCTAAACTAATAATTCTTAACGGGAACATGACCAAAGGGGCTGGCCTCTTTTGTTTCTTTTTAAATAAAAACGTACAGTCACCTAAAGAGATAAAAAATAGGGTTGTCAGATATAGTGGAAGTTTAAAAGAAACCGATGCAGGTTTTGTAATGAAAGGGGAATGCCAGGTTTAGGCCCAGACGTGCACAGGGATTTGGTTTTACAAAAAAAATATGTTGATATTTTTCAAATCTTCCACGTACTCCTTAGTCTAAGCAATACAGCAACATTTTTTCAAAAATATTAAGCATTAAACCGACTAAACTAATGGAACTTGAACTGACTTGAATAAAACTTGAGCTCAAAATGTTGCCTTTACAAAAAAAATGTTGGCAGGTATTAATCCGAATAATCAGTTTTCGTTTATTATTAATATCCGGTCATTTTCTTCTAAGCAAACATTTATTAATTCCCAAAAATCTCCTTTAATAATAATTATTATTCCAATTACTATTAATAAAGAAATATGTATATCTATAAATCGACCTTTTCGAAAAATATATAAATACTTTTTATGGCAACTTGCTTTTGTTATGTCAAAGTCTTACTTGTCACTGTCAGCTGGCGAAAAACATAATCTACGTTGTGTAAACTGCGGTTTGAATATATCCAGAATGCGAAATTGCGAAGATATACTTTGGAAATCGCTGAAGTTCGATGTCATAAACAATGATGGATTGGTCAGGTAAATATAATTTACTTACGTATTTATTAGAAATCTTATTTAACAATACTATTCTAGACGTATTTTAAGAGCTGACTTTAAAACTTTACTCATCTTTTTTTATGATTTAAAAACACAAAATAATTTGGTATAATATTTCTTTACACCAACTGTTTACTTTTGTTGCAGTTAATAAGAACAACACTTCTCTGTTATACATGTTGGCAAAGGATTGACAGAGCGGCATCACTTTCTGCTTAAGAATGTGAACCTGAAGCAACAAGACATAGTCCTTCTCTAGAATCTGAGGCATGCACTGTGACTTCTACCCAAGCAGAAGAAAGAAATGCAGATATACATACCAGTGATCAAATAATACTGCCAAATTACATACGGGCCCCAAGTACCTACACAATGGCATTGTTTTTTCCCTGATTGTAACGGTGTTGAAAGACTTTTATTCCTAGTATCACTATGCTATACGAGAATCCGAGAAGCAGTTTTTAAAAAAAACACTTTGTTGGTTACACGGAAGTAGTAATTTATTAAGGGCTTTAGCCTTGACACAATTCGGGTTTGAACTTGAATAAAAAATGAACTGGCAGACACGCGACAGAATATGATGTAGCCGGCTTAACGGTTGCGCCCGGACTGGCTCCACAGGACCGCGGGACGCAAGGTTAGCCTAAAGATGATGATAATGCATTTTATACAGAAATCTATATAATCAATATATTACTGTTAATTAAGGGTTTTCCCTAACATTGGGAAACCATAACAGCCCCCCGATTTAGAGTAAACTACGCCTTTAAAAGTGGAGTTTACGTTTAATCTAATGAGATGCATGTTAGCCGATTCGAAGGGAAGGTCCCATACTAATACTTGAGGGGTTAACGTCTAATTCATGATCATTATTTTCAGGGTCTTTATTTTCTCTGAATTTCATTATTCTTTTGTGTATGCCAGTTCTATACAGTTTATAAATAACAAAAGACATTACAGAAATTGTAATTACAGTCATAATACCCGAGTAGTACTTTTGATACAAAACAATATGAGGTGTCTCAACTATATTGTTAAGACTTTTCAATATCTCTGGGTTATCATAAGCTAAAGAATCTAAGTTTATATTCTTAAGATTAACTACAGGTAAGTTCGTAACAATATTATTAAAGGCTTCAATATTACAACAAGAATCATTTAAAATATTATAATTAGAGATAATAGGTTTCATTACGATTTCACGAGTTTCTTGTGGCATTAACCTGGTGTCTTTACAATAGGCAATACATTCAGAAGGTAAGTACAATATACCATTACCACTAAATTCTATTTCTATAGATTGGGGTTATTACATTCAATACTTATTCTAGTTCTTTCTGACATTACAAATAACCATCTGTTATGGCGTAGTGGTTGCCAAATGCTAACGTGACCATGAATAAACTTAGTTTCACAAATCGAAGGGATTGAAGTAAGTACTTTTGTAATGATTTCTGTCTCACAAGAAGGTGTCGCAGAAGAGGAATACAAGATTGACGTTTCGCAAAGGTGACGATCATTATTAACTATTTTGCAATAATCAAGATTATCTAATTTACAGTACATCG
Organism: Sesamia nonagrioides; assembly: GCA_017933935.1. Taxonomy (NCBI): domain Eukaryota; kingdom Metazoa; phylum Arthropoda; class Insecta; order Lepidoptera; family Noctuidae; genus Sesamia; species Sesamia nonagrioides. Next base: position 222,983 of record JADWQK010002211.1, on the reverse strand, counting down.
ACCTGTCTCTGCTTATACCAATATACTTTGAAGATGGAATAATAGTCGAATATGATTTTGGATTATTTTTATCATGAGGAACCAGTGAAGGTAAGTTATGATATACATTTAATTGTATAGGATTAATGAGAGGTATTTTTACTACAAAAACTACTTTTCCTTTATTGAAGTAACTAGATATCTCTGATATATTTAGAATAGTATGTATATTATCTAGTTTTAGAGGAACCGGAAGTTGCTTAGATTCGGGTAAGAATCTGTAATTATCAACCAATTCGGTGTAGAGTTCTTTAGGTGTTAGGATAGTGGGATATAAGACATTAGATTTGCTAAACATAACGGAGTTAATTATATCTTCGACCTTGAAGGACAGGGCTAGAAGGCTATTTTCTATCATGGAAGTTACTTCTAGCATACGGGACCTAATACCTAATTCTCTTGAAACGTAAGTTAGATTTAGAATATCTTGAGACATTTCTTCGATTGCATTTTCCAGATGTTTTTCATTTAGTTTGATTATAGACAGAGTTTCGTTAAAACATTTAAGGGTAGAGGTGGTGACTAATATATTTTCCTTCATTAAAATAGCTAGTTTCTTTTGATCTGTTTCCACCTCCTTAATAGCATTATCATATCGTATGGCATCGTCCTCATCCATTGTGCCAAATAATTTTTTGGATATAGTACCTACAAATCCTATTAGTGCTGACCTTTTCGACTGGCGCGACGTCAGGTGAAAAATCGCCTCATTGTCATGGGCTATATCTTTAAAACGGGTGTTCAATGGTTCAAAGAGATTTGTACATTCTAAATAATCAAAGACCTTACCATTATCACATACTCGTTTGGCTTTCTCGAGAATAAAACGAAGGTTTAGAATGTGCGGATTAATAAAAGATATATCATATGGAATTACTATGCTGAGGTGACTATCAACTAAACTTAGAGAACCTACAGGGTCGAAGTAGATGCCAGGACTGTTCGTCAAGGACGTAATGAATTCTTGACCCAGCGCAGAATTACTGCAATAGAATAAAATTAAAATTATAATACACTTAAAACTAGTTCTTAACATATACATAACTAGGGTTACTATGTACTTAACTACGTTTCAGATCTAGGGGCTAATTTGACTTCATCGTAATGGTGCGTCACATGACGTCTATTTATAAGCAAGGTCAAGGTGCTTCTACCATTGACTTTTACAACCTTATACGGTCCTTTCCAAATCGGTGAGAGAGCTTTACGCAGGCGTACATGATTTTTGAGATACACGTAATCTCCAACCTTATATTGAACAAGTCGCGAACGGGTGTCGTAATATTGTTTAGATCTTTCCTTAGATCTCTGTATATTTTCAATGGCTTTTTCACGCGAAAGTTTCAGACGATGATGTAGAGACTTAAGATATTCCGGATACGTAAGGTCTGGTTGCAATTGCAATTCGTAGACAGAATCCGGGATAAAAGGCTTTTGACCAAAGAGGAGCTCGTATGGTGTGAAATTAGTAGTCGAGTGGGTAGAGGTATTATATGCCAACATAGCTGTATAGACATACTTATGCCAATCAGAATGATTTTCATTGACATAAGATTTAAGGCATTCTTTAAGTGTAGAGTGACTGCGTTCAAGTGCACCTTGAGTTTGAGGATGGTATGGGGAAGACCATATTTGTTTTATTTTTAGAAAACTACAGGTTCTTTTAAAAAGTTCTGCAGTAAAGTTTGTGCCTTGGTCAGTTAAGATAGTTTTCGGGATACCGAAAACAGAAATAAAGTGTACTAGACACTCACATGTTTCTTCCGCAGTCGCATTAGCGATAGGGTAAGCGAGGGAGTATTTAGTGAGGTCGTCTTGTAATGTAACAATGAATTTAAGCTTTGTGAGGCCAGCTTCCGGAAGAGGGCCCACAAGGTCAAGACTAAGTCGTTCAAATGGTTTGGTGGAAGTAGTAGTTATTTGCATTGGTGATCTATTAATTTGTCTTAGGGCCTTATTACTTTGGCATTGGGAACAATCCCTTACGTAAGTTTCGATATCTGTTCGCATGTTTTTCCAGAAATATCTTTCTTTAATTCGATTAAACATTCGCGTTGACCCTAGATGTCCAGCAATAGGAATATCATGGTTTTCGCGAAGTATTTTGGGTATCTCTGAAGGTGTAGGGTAAATTATTGTATTGTGGTAAATATGAACTAGTGTTTGAGTATCGTTAAAGATGTAGCAGAACATGTTGTATATTTTTGCCCAGATGTGTTTGTCGAAAGGATTTTTAAAATCAGTGATGGCTAAATTTAAGTCAGCATCGCTAGACTCGCGTAATATATCGGATCGAAGATTTAGTAAACTTTTATAGATTTCGTCATATGAACTGCTATCAAAATGGTATACTTTAGTGAACAGAAAATATATTGATTTTCCTTTATGATCTATTGAAATAAAGGAATAAAGAGATCTTTCTTTTTCTAAGAAGTCTTTAGAGTTTTCGAGGCTACTTAGTATTTCTTCTATGTAAGGATTGGATGCATCGAGGTCGATGGAAGTAGGTATGACAAGGATGTCACAGTTACTTTTTAGGATGCTTTCATTGTGTTCTATGATTTTAGCGTTACTATTAAAGTTTTTATCGTTCATTGCTTTTAAGAATTTGCTGTAATTGTCGTCACGAAGAGGATTTGTCGTGGTATTCGGGGATTTGTTAGATGTAGATGGCGTAGAAAGATTATCGATTCCTGGCAGTGAATCATCATTTTCTAAGAGCTCTACCGACGGTAGTTTATTGTCAAGGTTTAGGGCATCAGGAGGTAGTTGGATATCGAGATCCTCGAGAGTTAGAGGGCTAAATCGAGATGAGGGGTCCTCTGTGTTTTGATTAGAAGTAGACGGGACAGGATCACTTTCTGATGTTTGAATTGGGTTTACAGGATATCGCGATAAGGCGTCAGCAGCGGCATTTAGTTTTCCTTTTTGATACTCAATTTCATATTCATATTCCATTAATTTCAAGCGCCATCTCTGTAATTTACTACTAGGATCCTTGTGATTAAATAACCACTTTAATGGCCTATGATCTGTAATGATTAGGAATTTTCGCCCATAGAGATAAGGGCGAAAGGTTTTACAACCGAACAGGATGGCGACGAGTTCTTTTTCAGTGGTACTATAGTTACATTCGCTCTTGTTGAGGGTTCGAGAGGCATAGGCTATTGGTTTATCTTTACCGACTGAGCCTTGACTGAGAACTGCACCAATGGCATAATTAGAGGCGTCACAAGTTAAGATGAAAGGGGCAGAAAAGTCCGGATAAATAAGAACAGGAGCAGAGGTAAGTTTATGTTTGAGTTCATCGAAAGCGACTTGTTGTTGATTTTCCCATAGGAAAGGGACGTCCTTTTTTAACAGTTGCGTTAGAGGTTTTGCAATTTTCGCGAAGTTATCAATGAAACGACGATAATAAGACACAAGTCCGAGGAAGGACTTAATGTCCTTGGGAGATTTGGGAGTAGGAAATTGAGTTACCGATCTTATCTTATCAGGGTTAGGTTTTACACCGTCCTTAGTTATTAAATGGCCGAGATATGCGACTTCACGTCGGAGAAACTCGCATTTATCGGGTTGAAGTTTTAGATTGTAATCTCTAAGCCTTTGGAATATTGACGCAAGGTTTTCGATGTGAGAATTCAAGTCATGACTATATATAACTATGTCGTCTAGGTACACAAAGCACCTTATGCCTTGAAGGCCTGTGAGAGCTGTATTCATTAAACGTTGGAAGGTAGCGGGTGCGTTTTTTAAGCCGAATGGCATTCTTGTGAACTGGTAATGTCCCTGAGGTACACTAAATGCCGTTTTAGAAGCATCTTCTTCATTAATTAAAATTTGATGAAATCCAGATGCAAGGTCAAGGGTAGAGAAGTATTTACTCTGACCCAGCTGATCTAGGATTTCGGATATCTGCGGAATAGGGTAGCTGTCACCAATGGTGATATCATTCAGTTTTCGGTAATCGATAACTATGCGCCATTTTTGCTGACCGGATGCATCAATCTTTTTTGGTACAACCCATATTGGCGAGGACCATGGAGACTCTGAGTGTTTTATGATTCCTTGTTCCAGCATTTGGTCAATTTGTCTTTTAACTTCTTGTTTGTGTACCTCTGGGAACCGATAAGATTTTGTGTTTATTGGATTTTGATCGCTTGTTTTTATATTATGTTTAAGTGCATTTGTATGAGATAGTCTATCACCAGGGATAAAGAATATGTCTGAGTATTCAGAGCAAACATCATGAAGAGTATTTGCTTCTTCAGGGTTAAGGTGAGATATTCTAAGAAGGTTTAATACTTCCTGGGTTCGGAGGTAAGAGTCTACGTTTTCAATATGACTAACTGCACGCGTGTCTACTGGATTAATAAGTTCGCTTAAGGAACTTAAAGGAGTAAGTGTGATATCTAAATTAGACTTCAAGGTAATAGGGGTTTCAGAGGTATTGATCACTGATAAATTGATTCTTTTATTTTCCTTGACTGCAACTAAGCAATTAGCGATCAACAAGTCTTCGTGATAACACTGGTCTAGTACGAGCCCTTCTTTCACCTCAGGGTTGGACACGGAGCATTCTATGATAGTTTCAGACCTGGGAGGAATTGTGTAAATTGGTTCATTGAAATGTAACTTTATTTCATTTTCACCTATTTTCAAGATTTCACGAGTGTAGTCAATTGTACAGCCAAAGGCGAGTAGCATATCAGTGCCGAGTATACCGTCATAAGGTAAGTATATTCGGGGTATTATATGGAATTTATGTATAACAGTAATTTCATCGTCTATTTTTAATTTAAGCGGAAAGTGGCCCATTGTGGGTGTAGGTTGATTAGTGGGGTCGATACCTTTCAATAGAATTACTTCTGTTGAGATATCGACTGGTATTTGTATGGAAGATTTTTTCAGTACACTCACAGTGGCACCAGAGTCTACGAGGAGAGATATGGTAGTATTCGACACTGAGGAATGGACAAGGATATGAGGTAAGCGTTTCTTAAATGAACCAATATTAATTTCAAAAATTTTTGTTTCTGGTATTGGGTGAGGAGCAGTTGAGTTCGAGGCGATATTAGTGGATACAGAGGGTGCAGAGGATACAGTGCAATGAGTTTGCGAGTCCCTATTTTTAGGGGATACAGAGGATACAGAGGATACAGTGGTGTTGCGATTAATTCGCAAGTCCCTATTTTTAGGGGATACAGAGGATACAGAGGATACAGTGGTGTTGCGATTAATTCGCAAGTCCCTATTTTTAGGGGATACAGAGGATACAGAGGATACAGTGGTGTTGCGATTAATTCGCAAGTCCCTATTTTTAGGGGATACAGAGGATACAGAGGATACAGTGGTGTTGCGATTAATTCGCAAGTCCCTATTTTTAGGGGATACAGAGGATATAGCATTGGTACCTTTGTTACGGCGATATTTTAAAATTTGATGTTTGGGTCTCACGAGGTACCACCGTGAGCCCTTTACTCGTTTAAATCGTCCACTTCGACATTTTCACCTTCGTTACTATTCATCGCGTGAATTTGAGCTTGATTATTTTGGTAACGCTTTGGAAATGGTCTTTGATTATTTAAATCCCTGAAGCGATTATTGAATTCCCGTTTCTTACATTCCTCAATAGTGTGGCCCGTGTTTTTGCAATAGCGGCACACTGGAGGGCCTGATGTTGATGGTTTATTATTATTAAATTCATTTGGATAACTTTGCTGTGTATGATTTCGGTTTTGTTGGAAGCGGCGTTGAGGCCAGCGTCCGTGATTAAGTGAATGGCTGTTAGTTGTTGACGGATTTCGTTTGGAAATAGTATGTAAAATCTTCTCTTCGGACACAGCGAAGCCAATGGCTTCATTTAAAGTTTCAGGGTCACGGCATCTGACTACGGTAGACAATCGAGAATTCAAGCCACTAATAAATGAATATAATGCTAGGTCTTGCATTGCGGCGACACGGCCAGCCAATTCGCCTTTCTTTTTAGTGGGTATTGATATATTAATTTCAGTTAATAGTTTGGCTAGACACGTCTCTACTCGAAGTGCGAACTGGTTAACCGTCTCGCTATTAGACTGACAGCAGTCCTGAAGATCCGAGAGTAGTGCAGCGTAGTGTTTTTTCTCGCCAAATTGATCTTTGAGAAAATCTTCCAGTTGCTGCCAGTTTTCGAACTCTTTAATTGAGCACGCACTCTCAGCACGGCCTTCTAATTGGCTTAAAATATATTTTAAAACTATGTCTTGCTGATGTGATGACGTAAGGCCGATTGCATTTCTGCAATTATTTAAAAATGCGCCCAATTTCTCCCGGTTACCATCGAATTTATTTATGAATTTGCTGATGAAATTTATATCTAATTCCTTAGACATGACGACAGGCTCGTCTTTGGGCATTATCGTAGTCAAAACAAAGATAAGGCAGAGTGCGAGTGCGCTATTGGAATGGAATGCGGCACTATTCTCGGAACAGTATGATAAGGGCTTAATACACTGGAATTATTTTATCTCCTAAATATTATTAAAAGTACTTATATAGAGTTCCATTATAAGTTTCAATTTAGTTTAGAATTACGATGAAATTTGTAAACGAGTATGATCACCAGCACTAATTTTGCAACACGGAATACTGTATTTTTATTCACATGAACACGAAATAACACTTTTTTATAGAATAGATGTACTCACAGGAGCAATGCAACTGTGACGGCGACACGAATCATTTCGGAGCTCGGAGAACTCACTCGAGGTGAGTGGTTGCAATTTGGAGTATGCCCGATTGACAGGCACGTGACGATCTGGTTCAACCAGCAGGATACAGCGATGTTGAATGGAAGGACACAGCGATTTGGAAATTAAGATTTCGGCACTTTTCACGGTCACGGTCACAACACAAAAGTTCACTGAACTGAGGCGTTCCGAGGATTTCCTTTTACTAAAATCCCTTAAGCTGCCACCAATGTTATACGAGAACCCGAGAAACAGTTTTAAAAAAAAACACTTTGTTGGTTACACGGAAGTAGTAATTTATTAAGGGCTTTAGCCTTGACACAATTCGGGTTTGAACTTGAATAAAAAATGAACTGGCAGACACGCGACAGAATATGATGTAGCCGGCTTAACGGTTGCGCCCGGACTGGCTCCACAGGACCGCGGGACGCAAGGTTAGCCTAAAGATGATGATAATGCATTTTATACAGAAATCTATATAATCAATATATTACTGTTAATTAAGGGTTTTCCCTAACATTGGGAAACCATAACAGTAAGTTTACTGAGATTATATATAATTACTATGTGCCTTCAGATTGTAGAATCTGCTCATATCACTTGACCGGTATTAATTGTTGTAATGAATATTGAATCCTATTATTTAGCTCTGAACAAATGGAAGAACTACTCTCTTTACTGAAAAATAATATGATAATGCATTTAGATTTTGACAACATTCAGACTATGGCAAATCATAGTTCAGTATTATTTAGGATTTTCCAAACAGCAATTTGAGAAAATTCCTACAGAAGTACCGAGATAGCATAGAGGAACATTTGCACTTGCAGCCTATTTAATTATATTATACTATTTAAATATATTATTATTGAACTGTGCACTAATGCTAGAAATAGAACCTTGAATGGCAATATATTTGGACATAACTGTTCACTGGCGAGGGTCAGAATCGCTAGCTATTATGTCAGTCGCAAAGTATACTACATGTACCTATGTTTTAGTCAGCACTGCTAACACAGGCCACGCAGCAATACAGCAGTTCTGCTGTAACTGTATTGTCGGCCGCCGCACTGTAGGATGACGTGTCCATGTTATAACAGTATGGGACTTAGGATGGGCACGGCATCAGAATAATATTTTTCCACCGGCACAATTTTTAGTGATATATGATGATGAAAAAAATGAATAAAGATGTGAAACTACAATGAATTTTGTATTATTTCACTGCGAGTGTATTGATATAAACAGTATTGATGGAATATAAGAATCTTAAATAACTTTGAAATGCTAAGTCTTTTGTAAAGCATTTCTTTTACTAATTAATTATTACAGTTGCCCCCTATTATTATCATTATTTTAAATTTGTGTGCACAGTGGGCCTAAATTACTATGGCGACTTGGCATTCCCCTTTAGTTTCTCAAATATTTTTTTTGTTTTTATGTATTAAATAAAGTTTTAGCCGAAATTATCTATCCGTTTCTTACTGAACTTTATTTATTTACTAGATAAACGCTTCACAAAATAAACATACGGTTTATTATTCTAAGCGTTTATTTTGCAAATAAATTAATTTAAAACTACTACTTAAATGAACAAAAAAAAAAAAATTGTTTTTGTACTTTGCCGTGGGTAAAAAGGATTAAATAATTTATTGAAAATAGAGCGCCTGTCCGGGTACGAACCTACGACCTACAAGTGAGTAAGTCGGCAAAATACCAAAAGAAATAAAAATAAACAAATTCAAATGAGCCAATTTAAATAAGAAGAAAATGCACACGACTGCAAAAAGAAAATTAAAGAGCATTATTGACAGCTAGATAGACAACCGGCTTTTTAAACTTTTACCCTGTATTTTGCCGCCCTGAATAATTCATTTAAGAGGGTGCGTGAGCAAATTCACCGGAACTTTCTAATGTTACGAGTGGAATAAAACTTCGCCTCTGCCTTTTAATTTCAATGTCATTACAAGCTTGTCCTTAAATCTTTGTTCTTTTTTCAAATAAGGATGCTAGTTGTTTCTTTGTTTTGTTTAATAGTGGGGTGCTTTTCTTTATTGAGACTTTTGTTTCTTTCCTGAAGTGATTTATTTTTGATATAAATATTTAAGGGTGAATTTGAAAATATTAAAGGAGACGGACAGGATAGTGATGCAAGTGCGTCTCAAAATGTTTATATATTAAATATGTTTTTTAAAAGATAGCCTCCATGGCGTAGCGGTAGCGAACGCGGCCGCTTGCCAAGGAGACGCGGGCTCGATCCCCGCGCATTGCAAATATTTGTATGCATGAATATGAATACTTGCACTGGTTTGGTCGTGCCTCGGAAAGCACGTTAAACCATTGGTCCCGGTTGCCATATGATCATCTAATGGCGGTCGTTACGGGTTGTTGGAGCCTCAAAAGTCCAACAATTGGTCTAACTGCAATGCTTCGATATCGCCTTCGGATTGTGAGATGGCATCCCTTTACGGTAAATATAGAAGTTTAACCAAAATCAGCAATTAGACGGGTAAAGCAGAGCCCAGACTCAAAAGCTGAAAAAGCTTCGGATGCGACTGGGATTAACGCTGAGCTGATGATGATTTAAAATGGGAGTTCCCTGGAGATTTCGACTCCCCTGCGAGTGTCAAAAATTTTCAGCATAAACTGCTATAAATTTTGATTGCGTTGGCTTAGAAGTAGTTTTTTTTTTATTTGCAACGTCAAGGTACCGTAGACTTGATTATTTCATAAGAACTTCAGCTTGATACTTTGACACATTACTGAGTTGACGGACTGACAGGCAGACAATATAGTGAAACTATAAGACTTTCGTATTTGCATTTGAGATACGAAACCCTAAACACGACGAAAATAAAAACCATTTAATAACAGCCGGTGACCAATAAAGGACAAAGCCTGAAGGTGTTTGACTAGGTATTCCCGCTGCGTCACTGCACTTCCACTTTTAATAAGTACACAACCCTCCTTTAATATAGACAGCCCCTAGGGGTCCCGGGGTTCAACCCCACGTACAAGGGGGGTCGTAAATTTCTTTACAGCACTTGTGACTGTGATTTTTCCCGTCCGAGAATTTAATAATTGCATTTCTATTGTTTATTTGGCCGTTTTACGATACTTAATTATGTTGTAATTGGGGGTTTAAAAATTTGGTAGGTTAGGGTGTAATTAATTGTTGAGGGGAACATTTTGCAAAAAATGGTGAACTTTGCTATGTAATTAAAATCTTCGGTTCTTCGGTAAGAACTTAATGTTTACCAACACATTTTTAAGCGCGGTATTTTCAAATGTCCCAGTGTACATTATTTATTTATTTGATTCGCCCGTGTGAAATTCGGTTATATTGCGCTTTTTAGATTTCCCTCGGGAATATCAAATTTTTCAATAAAAAGGTAGCCTATATCCTTTCTCAGGGTCTAAAGATTGTCTGTGCCAAATTTCATCAAAATCGGTCGAGAGGTTTAAGCGGGAAAGTGTAACAGACACACAGACAGACAGACAGAGTTACTTTCGCATTTATAATATTAGTATGAATTTACGTACACACAATGCAACATTTAGCGATACGACAAAATTAAAATCCGAGTACAAAGGTGCTGCTTTTTTCTTAAGATTTTTCTTTCAGCTGACCTGTAAAAGTAAAACAGAGTAAAAAGAGAGAAAAGCAGAAGTAAAATAGAAATGTAGACAATAGTATGTAAGAACAAGAAAAATATGAATGCGTAAGGTCTAAAAATAAAAATCTACTTTAATCTAATCTAATTTTATACTAATATATAAAGCTGAAGAGTTTATTTGAACGTGCTAATCTCAGGAACTATTGGTCTGATTTGAAAAAAATATTTTTGCGTTGGATAGCCCATTAATTAAGCCCATCCAGGAAAGCTTTAGGCTATATGACATCACGCTGCGACGACCAATAGGAGCGGAGCATAACCAAACCACGCGAACGAAGTCGCTGGCGGCCGCTAGTATTTAATATACATGAATATAAACCAATATTAATATTACATAAGTATACATAAATAAATACATAACAATAAAATATATTTGTTTATTTAAGTGTTATGTCTTACTATATAGGAAAGGTAATGTTCTTTTAATTGACATTTAAATAGAGTAATATTGCTTAAATCACGAATGCTTGGCGGAAGTGAGCTCCACAATTTTACAGCATGGACAGAGAAGGATCTTTATGACCAATAACTTCTGGCTACGACTTTATTCCCTTGTTGTTTTAACATAAAATATAATCCTATGTCACTCGACAATACTTTACGATGAAATATATAGAGATTATTACTTATTTTTTAAGAATATTCAGACTCGGATCCGTAGTATTTCTAATATCGTCTAATATTAGAAATACTGCCGATTCGACTCTGAATATTCTTCATAATAATTATTTATCTTTAATAATCTTTACAATAAAGAAATACAATTAAGAAATTTAATTTTATGTCAGCCTTATTCCTGTATGCAAATTGTATTTAACACCACAGTGTTTAAGGGGTTTATTCAAAAACGAATATAAAAGTTAAGTGACATTAAAATGTCAAAATTGTGTGGTTAAAGAATCGCTAATCACTAGTTAACTTTAAGCATCGTTTATGAATAAGGGGGATAATGTGCTTACCGCACACATGCTTAGGAAAATAGTGACCGAAAGAACTGAAAACTGAAATCATTATTATGTTAACAAATAAAAGAAAAACGAAAAGGTTATAGGTAGCGGTGACGCAATTTATACTATTCTGTACACTATTATATACAGTCATATATTTCACTGTTCTTTATGAACCATTCACTGAATGCAGTTTTTACTACATAAATCACGAGTTTTCATTTAGTAAACGACACTATTAATAATTTAAAAGTCCAATGAAAAATGAGCGCGGCACTCATCTTCGCTTTACTGCCTAAACTCTGACAGCTTTGTGTGCGGTACCCACGTTCCATGTGCGTTCGGATACACCAACGAAACAGAAACGCAAGCGAGTGCAACTAGCATTATGATTAGTGAGAAAACAATTCAATGGGCCCAAACAGATATAAGTCCCCAAAAAAGTTTTCATTTCAAAAATATAAAATTAAATATGGTTCATTGTAACTTTGTCTCTTTAAATTCCATTCCTAAGTTATCGTCTTTAAATGAATCCCTAAGTTATAGATATCATTACTCAAACGTATCAAGAACTTTGGCTCACTATCTGTCTTATTTACAACATCCCCCATTCATTAAATGCCTCTAAAACTAAAAGTTTCTTTCATTCCAAATCAGAACAGTTCCACAATTCAAATCCGTTTCTAACCTAAAATACGGGTCTAGCTTTAGTAAAATATTAAATTCCGTTCCCAGTATCCGTCACAATCGAGGGCCCTTTGTGGTCGGATATTATTGGATTTGGTAACCGCGCCTTATTTTATTATTTGCTCACTTTAAGCGCAAACACACAAAGGAAAATGAAATCGATATTTTTATTCGAAAGCAATTGTGGAGATGGGACGCTTCCAGAATAACTACGACCGCTGATGCTTTTATTGTTTGTCGTACGGATTTGTGCGTAGTATTGACGGCAGCTAATAAAATAGAGGATGTCAGCGAATGTTTTTAAAGTTCCGTGGAGTGGAAGTTTATGGTCTCTCGTCTGCCAGAAGCAGATGTGGGGTTAGTTTATTGTTATCTATGGGTTTACATTTCATGTATGATTCAACATACAAAAAAAAAAAATGTTTTTCTAGGAAAATGTTTTATTAATCTTTATTATAAAGAAATACAATTTGTCTGTCAACCTTATCGCTGTATAATATTGTATTTGGTTTTAATATTAGTGTAGAAGTAAGTACACCAATTAGGATCCCTAAAATTAGGTACTGACTGAACTCTTATGCTTATAACATGCTTACTTATAAACTTACCTTACAAGTTAAATAAAAAAATTAATAAATAAAAAAATTAAGACTACAAATATTTGACGTCACTTGATCCGCAAATCTGAAGTTGAAATTATATTAAAGTGAAAATATTATCATAGACCTTTTTTTTAGCTTAACGAGATCAAAAGACTTGGTTTTTCATAGGAATTATAATTATAAGCTCATGATGTCGTATTGCAAGACAAAGACCTCTTCACTCTCAGTCCATTTCTCTCTGTATAAAGACTCTGAGTACCAGTTCTTGTTGAAGGAGTGCAGCTATTCCCGCCATCTCCGTTTCGGCCTGCAGCGATGTCGCTAGCCATCAAGAGGGCTTGGGTCGTAAGTTTGACCAATTCCTTTCTAGCGTGGTAGATTTCCAAGTGACATCAGGAACGGATAGTCGTATTCCTAACCGCGTCTATTAGTATGATATCTAGAATACTCAGAGTTTCATAGACCTTTGGCAAACCTCGAAGGTGTACTATGCTATAAGACTATGATTTATTTAAAAATATCTTCAGTAACTAAACTTGACAACTTTTGAAGTCTGAATCAAATATTTAACAATATAAATGCTATATGAAACGAGAGAAAATTAATAAAAGAATCTTCATTGCTAACGTAACCAACTTGCACTGGACCAGCGTAGTAGATTACGGCCCACTCTCTCTCACCGAGAGAAAGCCTGTGTTCCAACAGTGGGACCATTATATGTAGGTTGATTTCCCATGCACTAAATCGTTACTTAATGCTAAGGTGTAACCCAACCTTTTGATTGGACTTCTTATTAAGAAATAACAAATGCTGGAAATAACCATACATTCTTTTGTAAAAGAGATTTAAGTAATCCTTAAGGAGTACCTGATTATTATTTTCATTTTACTTTATAACTGAACCTGATCAGCTGAAGTGGAAAAAAATAAACTAATGCAACAAATTAAAGTAACTAAGTTATTTTGGAATCATTATAAAATCTAGTATATCACCAGTCTTAACAAGGGGTATCGTATTCCCTGGTCGGGAGACAACATTAAACTCCCTGCCACCGTAGGCGCGGGATTGCGGGAGACGAGCGATGGGCAGATCGCCACCCGGCAAGGATCAGGCCCGGGTCGACGGCGCGTTATGTTTCACGGGCACCTCAAAGAGATGTCAGCACATCGTGACAGGGTCCATGAAGACTGATGCCTTCTGGGCCAGGGTTGCAGGATGGTTAAAAAAGAAACCGTGGCCCTGGCGCACAGGCAAGTGAAGAAACAAGGGTGGGTTTTAGTCAGTATGGGAGAAGTCATTTGATGATTTCCTATATAAAACAAAAAAGCGGTATACCCAGTAATTAAATGAGTGAGGTCAGGTAAGCAGTCGATCCGTATAAAATACTGATATTCAGCTGAATTCAGTTGGACTGGAAGGCGATCTCAATATAGTTAGCTCGGCATACGACGAATGTGGTGTCCCAGCTGAAGTAAAAATGTCAATTAACTTTTAGAGACCCCTGTAGGTAGATTTATCTAGATATATATCTATAAAACAGATAGAATAAGATACAAGATTGACTTGTAGAGAATGCCTAAAGCATTAAGTCCGCCTCTGTATAGTCCATGTGCGAAAGTGTAAAAACTGAAATAAATAATGAATGTTCCCATTGATTTATCTGGTCTTCCACCATCAAACCCTGATGTCCTTGGGATCATGGGACCACCTTGGGAATGTCCTCTTCAACAAAATCGGTTCAAAAACGACGAAGTTATTCGCGAACAACATAAAAAAAAAACATATATACGGTCGAATTGATCAACCTCCTCCTTTATGAAGTCGGTTAAAAAAGTAAAAAAGGATAATAAAGTAATAAAGATAGGTCTTTGTTTACTTACCGTAAGAAATTACTAATTATGCACTTAAAAGTTCTCGCCACAAGAATTTATAGCAAAACCACTGCTGGCCACCCCACAAAATATAAATAAAGTTAAACATTAAAACATCTGGCATATCAGTGAAAAGTTTACTTCCCGCCGAACTCCCCCATCAAAGAAACGCCTCCAATTCAAAGTTTTAATGAGTAAATAACGAACGTGATTCCAAGTGCTGTTCACTTCAACGCACTACGCCCACGAGATGTATTTTGAATATTTCTTATAATAAAGTTTTTGATGTAATTATGAATGCCATCAATTTAAAGGAATCATCATGTTTTGATCTTGTAAAGCTGTTTGTATTCGAGTTTAGATGTAAGAAATTTTACGGTTCGTGATTGCAATTTAGGCACGTGTTCAATCTTCTGCATAATTATTTAGCTCATTATTTTTATTCTTATTAGATGACCAGCATCCTAATAGCGTAATACACTGTTACTATCACTTCGAAACAATTTGTAGCGGACCTATTCATCATCATCATCATCTACAACCTTTATCGTCCCACTGTTGGGCTCAGGTCTCTTCTCATACAGAGAAGGATTGAGCGTAATCACCACGCTTGCTCAATGCGGGTTGGCGATTTCAGACTTATAAAGTCCAGGTTTCCTCAAGATGTTTTCCTTCACCTTCAGTCACTGGTGTCCAAGATATAGTTAGAAAGTACATATAACTTTAGAAAAGTTACATTGGTACTTGCCTGACCTGGAATCGAACCCGCGCACTCATACTTGAGAGGCTGGTGTTTTAACCACTAGGCCACCACGACATTCGGACCTATTGCTAATCTATTATTACATCTGGATATAGGCCTCCCCCAAGGATCTCCACGAACACCGGTCCTGCGCCTCCCGCATCCAGCGGTTTCCCGTGACCTTCACCAGGTCGTCGGTCCACCTTATCAAGGGCCTACCCACGCTGCGCCTTCCGGTGCGTGGTCGCCACTCGAGAACCCGTCGGTCCTATCGGGCATCGGTCCATCGGAAAATGTGCCCGGCCCACTGCCACTTAAGTGCTGCAATTCTTTAGGCTATGTCGGTTAACCTCGTTCTTCTGCGGATCCTCATTTCTGATTTGATCATGCAGTGAAACCTTGAGCTTTCTTGTAAGACTCATTGTTTAGCTACCACGTCTCAGTTCCATATGTCTTTACTGGCAATATACACGGATCGAAGCACCTCGGCATTTCGGTCCATTGTTACGGTACGCGAAAATAACTTGTACAATGGGAGGCTAGCTTAAACTGGAAATGTACACCTAGCTTGATTTGTAGCCTTGTGAATGTGAGGTGAGCTCTAAAATCCTCAATCACTAGCATCAAGTGGTTTTTTACTGTGCATACATACTGTGCGTTACATACATGCCGGGTACGAAGCGCCAAATGTTGTTGTGTCGGGAGTTTATTCGTGGAGGGTCACATTAGGTGCATCGTACCTGGCACACAGTTTATTAAGAGTCTACTCACTCTAGCCTTGAAAACACTTGAATTGTAGTCCAACGGAAACACCATCGCTGGCAAATTGTTCCAGTCCTTCGATGTACGTGGTATAAAAAAGGAGGCGAGATGCTTCGTCTGGATCGTAGAGGTGTCAACGGTGATAGAACGGAGATGGTGGAATCAAGTCATGTAATTCCCAAGCACTCTCTCCAAAATGCATCCTACTTCAGTTTGCTTGCTTTGCTAGATATGTCGATAACTCTGGTTAATTTCCAGATAATTTCATTACTATTTACAACTGCTTAAAATTGAATCATAATAAACAATACACATTTCAACATTATCTCCAGTTATGCAACTGGCTATTCAAGTTCTAAATAATATATAATAAAGTACTGCAGATTACATGAAACATTTGAGCAAAGACCTCCTGCAGATAACTTGGAACAAGCGCTGCATGCGGATTTTCAAACTAGCCAAGTTTCCGCCAAGCTGCAAAATATAGTCTTTTCTTTTGTGTTTATTGTCCAGATTTCACACGGAACTTTGAGATTTTTACTTAAAAACATAACTTATATATATTTTTTTGTTTCACTTTTGTATGTACATCTGCCGGCACGTAGTTGTAGCTGAAATATGGATGGCTGTCTTTTGTTATGTAAGCGAAGCGTACTTGTTTGCTATTTATTAACTACATCTGTTTAGACAACGCGATATATCGCGTTGTCGCGTTGTGTTGTTGACTTATATATAAGTCGCTTTTGATGTCTGCTTGAATGCGTTTTTTGAAACTAAATATACAAAGGATTTTGATACAGTTTTCACTGTCAATTATACTAACATAATATTCGTAATAAAGAAATTTCGATATTTTGTCAAATCGTAAAACTCCTGCTGTTGTTCATATGTGTCTCGGTCGTCTCGTAATCGGTAAGTATAGGGCTCTTGCGCGTGCGTGTGTGTGTGTGTTTACTACAGCCTGCTACGAAACACGGATGAGAGTTGATTTTTCTGGGAGATAAACTTTTTAATATAAAATAATAATTGTAATAATTCTGAAGTGTTCATTTTTTATGTATGATCACATACATAAAAAATGAACACTTCAGAATTTTCATTTCACTAATTTTCATGTCTGTGTACGATAAGGCAATAAATCAATATTATATTTTATAGAGCTAGACACAGGCGCTCGTTATACTCTATACAATAATGCTGACTAACTTAGCTGAATCCTCCCAACGCATCGGTCTCCGGGTGAACTTAGACAAGACCAAAATTATGTTCAATGAACGGGTCACTCCGGGACCGGTTGCCGTAAACGGAATGCCGCTCGAAGTTGTTTCAGAATATGTATACCTCGGGCAAACGTTGCAATTATGTAAAACAACTTCGAGAAGGAGGCAAATAGAAGGATCCAGCTAGGATGGGCAGCATTTGGTAAACTTCGTCAAGTATTTTCGTCACCCATACCCCAATGTTTGAAGACTAAAATCTTCAACCAGTGCGTCCTACCGGTCATGACTTACGGAGCTGAGACGTGGACACTAACAGTTAGACTAGTCCATAAGTTTAAAGCCGCTCAGCGAGCTATGGAGGGGACTATGTTGGGCGTCTCTTTAAAGGATCGTACCAGAAATGAGGTGATCCGACAGAGGGCCAAAGTTACCGACAGAGCTGAGAGGATTAGCAAGCTGAAGTGGCAATGTTGTGTTGCGGTAAACGAGTCCTCGAGTGGAGACCACGCCTCGGCAAACGTAGAGTAGGACGCCCTTGGGCGAGATGGAGCGACGACATCAAAAAGGTGACTGGTAGTGGCTGGCGGAGAACTGCTCAGGAACGAGCTTGTGGCGTGCCATGGAAGGGGCCTATGTCGAACATTGGACGAGTAGAGGCTAATGATGATGATGATGATTTCATCACCACTGCTCTCAAAACGGTGAAGGAAAACATCGTGATGAAACCGGTATGTTCTAGAGCTAAACAGTTCGCAAACATGTGACATCTAACAACTGGGCCAGCGCAGTTGATTATGGCCAACAGTGGGAATAATATAGGCTGATTGTATTATGTTATTAGCTAGCCGAGCTTTTATACTAATAGAGTGCTGAGGTTGAGTGATAGAGTATTGCAGTGCAGTTGCGTTCCGGGATGTTTTTTTATCTCTTATTTCTATGAATTTACGCGTGAATTTCTTACCCCTTATACAACGTGTAACAAAAAGGGTACATACCAAGGGCATGGCATCTTTGGATGATATCAAACGATATCGGAAGGGTTTCAACTCAAAATAAAATACTCAAAAAAATTGTACCAAATATTCGGTTTTGTGTGTTTCTTAAAATCAAATCATAACAAACGTGACAGCACACTAGATACGTTAATAACTACTCGTTACCCGTCACGTTACTTGCCAAAATCCGATAAATGTCTTCAATATCTCTGTGCGACTAGTATAATAGTAGCCTATCATGGGCGGTGTTTTTCTTCATAACTTCCTAACATAAAGAGATAGGATTAAAAAACCCTTCCAATATCGTTTGATATCATGTAAAGATGCCATGCCTTTGTTATGAAAAAAACCTTTTATGTTACACGTTGTAGATAAGACTAAAATAAATCCTCAAAATAACCAGAGACAAATATAGTTTTCTACTAATTACATTTCAGAGCATTCATCCAGTTTCCAACAATATATTTGGGCGTAGATGAGGAGGCAAGTTTGGGTTAATTAATTACTGTTGCGAGCAGAACGTCTCCAAGATGGATGGTGACGACAACTCAAAACAAAATGTCTGTTCGACCGATGTACGGTGAACATTAATCACATTGATGACATTTTTTTTCGACAGTATTTGGTATGAGGGTGAATCCGTGGGTGCCAGTGACATTTGAAGATCACTATGGTATCTACTATACATAGTGATGTTGAGTTTTAATACGTCTCCAAACAAGAGGGGTGAATCGACAATATTATTGGATCGTATTTCTTGCGATAGGAGTTGTTAATAGGTAGAAAATGTCACGTAAAGAAACAGCGCGAGTTTTAGTCATAGAAAGAGAGAGGGAGATAGTCTTCATAGTTTTGGGGGGTGCTAAATGCTAATAGTGAGGTCCAAGATATACTTAGTAAGTACATATAACTTAGAAAAGTAAATTTTCATTTTAAACGTACTTCTTAACTTCTTGCACTCCTGTACTCGCCGATTCCTACATATTTTATTAATTCATAAAGTGGTCCAATTTTGCTTTACTGTTTTCGCGATGGATAAGGTGGAACGATAACTTGGTGAAGGCCGCAGGAAGCCGATGGATGTGGGCCGCATAAGACCGGTCATCGTGGAAAACCTTTGGGGAGGCTTTTGTCCAGCAGTGGACCTCTATAGGCTGAAAAAGAAGAAGAAAAAGAAATCTTCATGTTCTCCCTATACAAGTACAGGTAGTTTCAGAAGGCAGTTGCAAATAAAAATACGATCAAACTCACTATGGTACACATTATTTGTTTGTATCAAAGCACTTAGCGTCGCCGAATTTGGTTTGGCACTTAAGCAAATTTTTTTCAGTTGACAGCGAACCCATAAATGAAATATTTTATGTTATGGACGTTTCATATATAGCTTTATACTAGTCTTTATTAACGTTGAAAACGCTTTTACACTCTAAAGCGCTGCAAAGGTTCTTAGCATTATGCTGAGCGATGGGCGCTCTGCGTGAATGTAACACATGTTCTCCTCAATTTTTTTCTGTTAGTGTTCTTTCTCTGTGACATAAAAATATTAATTTCTTTATTTATTTTCTTGCTAAAACCAGATCATCTAAAAATAAATAACATGATGTCTGAGTCCGCCAATGGTTTTCAGAGTACTTAGAGTAGTCCCACATTATGCCAGATACATGTGTATCTAGGCTAGAACATATATTTTAGCCTAGATGTGTAATAGAAGATTAAGATTTGACAGCCTCCGTGGCGTAGCGGTAGCGGACGCGGCCGCTGCGCCAGGTGGCGCGGGTTCGATCCCCGCGCAGTGCAAGTATTTGTATGCATGAATATGAATATTTGCACTGGTCTGGTCGTGCCTCGGAAAGCACGTTAAGCCGTTGGTCCCGGTTGCCATACGAACATCTAGTGGCAGTCGTTACGGGTTGTTGGAGCCCTCAAAAGTCCAACAATTGGTCTAACTGCAATGCTTGGATGTCGCCTTCGGGTTGTGGAGGTCAGACGGCAGTCGCTTCACGGAAAATGTCGAAGTTTAGCCATATCAGCAGTTGGACTAGTAAAGCGAACCCCAGACTCCAAAGCTGAAAAGGCTTCGGATGCGACTGGGATTAACGCTGGGATGATGATTATGATGATGTGTCATGTGATGAACTTGCCATAAGTATAGACGCCTTGATGAAAAAATCCAAAAAGACATTGCGCCACCTACGAATTGAACCCAAGACCTCTCCAACAGTAGCACTTGCGACCACTAAACCAACGAGACGATAAAAACAAAGGTATGTCAACTCACAACAGAAGAAGAAATCAACTCACACACACATACAACATGAGAAACTAATACAACCGCATTCATCCCGACAGCGTTAAATCAGCATGTAAATTCAACAACTCACCAATCGAATTAAATCCAATTAACATCTCATAAATACGGCCGAGCAGAATCTTTTATTGCGCGTCAAATGATCCGTGCAGAGCTAAATATTTACAAAGGCACTCTTGCTCGACTCGGCTATGAATACTGCATTATGCCTGATAGGGCCAATATACACTCAATTGAAATCAATAGAGGGATGCAGCGACACTTTGGCTGTATGCATTATTAAGTTGTGTCTGTCTAGTGTCTGGTAGTCGGTCTGTCTGTTGTATTAATGTGTATAAGCTTGTTTTGTGAGTTTGTGGATAAAAGTAAATATGAGATATTTTTCGTCGTGTTCCGGCATGATGTCTGGTAAAGCCGTACGGAAGACGGGTCTGAGCAGTTGTGTTGCGATGTCTGCCGGGTACGTTGCGCCAAATGTTATTGTGTCAGAAGTTTGGTCGTGGAGGGTCTCCAGATAAGCCTCCATTTTATTTGGGAAATGCATAAGAAACATTAAATCTACCAAAATTACGAAGTTATTAAAAATGTAAATTAAAAAAAAAATAACAACGGGTTGCACTCCAGGAGTGCCGGTTGAAATGAACACTTGAACATTAGCGTTATGTATTTTTGAATATTTTGGAATGATTAGGGAATATTTCCGGTACGCCGCACGGTAGAAAGAGAGGGCGATAATACTTCCTGTTCTACGTTACGCCCGCAGTCCACTCTTCCTCCGTTTTTCCACCAAGTCACGTGTCCTGACGCAAGTTTGACATGTATTACCAATCCCAAAAAAGTGCACGCCCATAAAGAAGATTTTATTTCAAAAATTAACATTCACTCTTTTAAGATATCTCACTAGTAGTCTAGTTTAAAAGAAGGTACTTATGTCACGATTTTTTTAGCAATAATGTGATTGGACGGCTAGCAGAATTTAAGGAATAAGTTTCTTTAGTAGCAGTCCGAACGAACGAGAACGAGAATAACCGACATAGCCCGAAGAATTGCAACACTTAAGAGGGGACTCTAGTACCGAGGAATTTATAAAATATATATTTAAAGAAACTATTGCCGCCGCGCTGCTTCCAATCTCTCCCGTTAAAGTTCGAAGGACAGTTGTAGCGCAGGCTGATTTTACCTACAAAAACGTTGACCAAAAGACGTTTTGTACTCCACTATTGTCTTTTTCAAAACGCGACATATCTCAATTATTTTTATATCAAAATTTAGAGGAAAAGTATACCTATGCTTCCTAATTTTTTTTTTGTCAAAAGTTATTACGTTTGTCTAATAGTCATCTGAACATGGCGGTAAAAATGGGTTATTTTTCGAAATTTTGAAGTATCGTATTCCTTTCAAAAATCAAAATGATAGGGGCACGTATAATCACGGTGTAATATTGTAGAAAAAAAAATAATAATTGCTCTAAAAGCATTATCCACGAAGAAAACAGCGGAATACGTTTGTATAGACAAAGCACCACTAGAGTTCCCTCTTAAGTGGCAGTGGGTCGGGCACATTACTCGTAGGACGGATGCCCGATGGGGACGACAGGTTGTCGAGTGGCGATCACGCACTGGAAGACGCAGCTTTCGTAGGCCCCCGACAAGGTGGACCGACGACCTGAAGAAGGTCGCGGTAAACCGCTGGATGCGGGAGGCGTAGGATCGGTCTTCATGGAGATCCTTGGGGCAGGCCTATGTCCAGCAGTGGACGTCCTTCAGCTGAAATGGTGATGATGACTTGCAGTCCTGCTGGCAGCTTGTAACTCTGTTAGTTATTTATTTCATAGTTTTCAACACAAAAAAGAATAAATAACTACTGCAGATAGTTGCACTATTTCTTCTCTTATTAAATACATTGTACTACGTAAAAGTTTTCCAGAATAAAAAAGTTAAATAAAACATCGGACTTTTAATGAATACAACCTCATTCACACTTCGAATTAGACCATAGAGAAAGTTTATTATCACTGGTTTATAAAACCTGCCCTACTTCTGTTTCTTTAACATAGGAGTTTTCACTGCATGGCTGAATCTATTAATTAATACTTTTAGCAAGCACGAATAGACAGCTAACAATGTTTTCACATTTTCATTTCACCATGGTAGCGCAGCGAACAAAACAAAAAATCTGAAAAAACGGAAAGTTTAGAGTTATTTTTACACGTTTTTCTTTTAAGGTAGGTTAGATATCCGCACGTTATATCAAAGAAGTATCCGAACCAGACGTTTTATTTCTGAAAAAAATTTTTGATGCTTAATGAACAGTACAATTTTATTTTGTATAGATGTAACCTCATGTAGGTATGTTTTGACAAAAATATAGCACACGTCTGAAAAAAGTAGCGACAATGGCGCAGGGCGCTGTCAGTGAATGCACAGACGACACTACATCAAGCTTCTACAATCTGTCAGATTTCTTTATTGAATTTTCAACTTTATCTATTAAGCATTAAGGCTCAAGGTTGATTGGGAATATTTGATATTTTCGGATAGCTTTACCTGCTGTCGTCCGTACTCTCATTGAAATTTCATACTAATTATAATAATGTGGTACTAAAGTAATGATAGTACAGTCCAATCTTCGAGAGAACGCGTTCCTAACAGCTGTAAGTGTGACAAAACTAGTGCTAATAAAGAGCAAAATCGGACAACAAAACTAGGTTGGAGCTATTTTTACATGTTTTTTTAAGTCTGGTTAGATATCCGTACGGTTCCACCTCTAATTCTGCTAGTGTTGTGCCATCGATCAGTTAGAGGGACGGCCACCTTTCCGCGAAATACGGACCGGACCGCGGTGTTTACGGGTTTTTCACCCGCAGTCTTTCAAGTCGAGTGAACACGACACTATTCGCTTGCTGATAGCTGTTTTACATTCAACATGTTAAGGGACATTATTTAGGGCTATATCGTTAAAGGTTTGTAGTTTTAGAGCAGAACGGTAATAGGGTATTTGACTAAAAAAAACTAATTAGTCCTTCAGTCGGATTTCCAAAAAATACTAGACAGGTATTTTTTCTTTTTTCATATAAAAAAAAGAAGACTACACAGCGCGTTGAAAACTCGTGTGACATCACTGCAAGCTACACTTTTTAGTGGCCAGTGACGTCACCAGCCACCACACCGGATCTTTGATGCCTTTTACCTATATTGTTCAATTTTTATTGATTTGACAAAACAAAATATACGTATCCAATATTTTTCTATAATCTGAATGACGGACTAAATAGAATCAATTTTTATTTATCCAGGAAACATCCCTATTGCGTGACACACTATCAGTAGCAATGGGTTTCATTTTGAAAGTTCAACAACATTCATTGTATGTGTGATGTATTGTATTTACGTTGTTGAGCAGACACATTTTCCGAACATAAAGAACTATGGATTAGCAATTGGTTTCAAAACGATTACACTTGATAGTAATGCTGTGTTACGCAATTAGGGTGCTGTTTGATTGTTATTTTTGAACTTAATTATTAATTGATGTCTGTGTCCCTGGAAATTGGTGTTGTGTGGAAATATGAGTGCTGAAGCAAATAACTTGGTAGGTGAAGTTTTAATAAACTTTCATGCCAAATATAATTATAACAAATGGATTAATTTAAATCTGCGTTCAAATAAACTGTGGGTGGTGGTGTTTCCACCAACATACTCATACAAAGCACCTTCTTTCTAATCTCTTCACAACTCTTATTTGACTGGTAGAGAATGATTGGTAAAGTATTTTTAAGTTTTAGTAGTTTAGTATTGTATTTCTTGTGATATTTTTTATACAGAGTGGTGCTGACAATACGACAATAAATGAAAACACAGACCCTGCTGGTTCATAGGAATAATCTTGAACCATAGAAAAAAACCTAGCATCAAAAACAAAATAAAAAACAAAATTTCAAACAAACTAAATCGCATAAAATTGCAAACAGAATAGAACATCCTTTAAAACATTCAATGACCTCCGATCAGCGGGCGACAGCGCGTTCCTGTATCGACTTGCTTTTTCGCGCCATTATTATTAAAGTTTAGTATTGCTGTCGCCTAGTACTCCTGAGTGGGAATATAAATTATGGGCTTATGTATGTGCGAAAAGATCAAATAATGTGTAACTATCTCCGCCTTGCGGTTTCACATGCTCAACTTTCAATCCTGTGGAAATATCGAAATACATGAAGTATTCTATGTTCTAATACGGGTCATGGTCTACTCGTATAACAAATTTCATCAAAATGTGTTTAGGCGTTTTAGGGTAAAAGAGAAAAACAAACAGCCAAAATTAGTATTTTCTCTTTATTCATATTATTTTAGGAAATACTATTTGGCCGTTATAAACCCCCAGCTCTTCAAAATGTGGACTAGTATTTTATTTTTTCTTTCGTATATAGTTGCCAGTTGATAAAAAAAAAACAATGATTACCATACAGAAATATGCAGAGATAACTTGTTCAAATGAACATACCTATTATGTTAGAGGATAGATTATTAATTACCTATGATCTGTTTCCTCTTGTACTATGAGTTTCACCTTTCTAATTCGAATCTAATAAAATCCATTTATATGAAGTGTATTTAGTATTAGAAACAGCGCTTTTTTGACAGGTAGAAAATCCTTATGGACTATCCTCCGTTCGGGGACGCAGCTAGGGGTGTGCGGAGGATTAGAAAACAGCCCTGCTTAGTTTTAGTGATAGAGGTGTAGTAAGTCATCTATACTAATGTATATAGCTGAAGAGTTTGTTTGATTTTTGTTTGTTTGTTTGAACGCGCTAATCCCAAGAACAACTGGTCCATTTTGAAAAATTCTTTTTGCGTTTGAGAGCCCAGCAACCCACGAAGGCTTTAGGCTATAATTATAACATCACGCTGCAACCAATAGGAGCGGAGCATAACTAAATCCACGCGAACGAAGTCGCTGGCGGCAGCTAGTATAAATATAAAGCTGAAGAGTTTGTTTGCTTGTCTGAACGCGCTAATCTCAGGAACTACTGGTCCGCTTTGAAAAAATCCTTTTGCGTTGGATAGCCCATTAATCTAGGAAGGCTTTAGGCTACATAACATCACGCTGCGACCAATAGCAGCGGAGCATATGAAAAAAAAAACGCAAATGAAGTCGCGGGCAGCCGCTAGTATGAAATAAAATTTATTTCCCTGAGTACCGTATACATATTCCTTCACATATTCAAGTGGTAGGTATGTTATTAGCATTTATTGGTTTTCAATACGAATACTTTGATTTTTATTTAAAAAAGTTGGAGTACTGATCCACCTACTTGACAAACCAGTTGTGTACGAGACTATAAGTACCCACTTACTCAGTACACGTGGAAGCTCTTAACTGTATTGAATAACATTCTCAGAAAAATAAAAAATATTGGACAAAATATTATTTGAGTAGGATTTATTGTATTATTTATTGTGGTATGTATTATGTTATTTATTGTGTTATTTGTTGTGTTATTTATTGTGTTATTTATTGGGTTATTTATTGTGTTATTTATTGTGTTATTTATTGTGTTATTTATTGTGTTATTTATTGTGTTATTTAATGTGTTATTTATTGTGTTATTTATTGTGTTATTTATTGTGTTATTTATTGTGTTATTTATTGTGTTATTTATTGTGTTATTTAATGTGTTATTTATTGTGTTATTTCTCGATGTGATTGAAAAGGGTAGTATTAGTAGTAGTCATTAATACCCCTATTATTGGTACTACAAGCCTCCGTGGCGTTGCGGTAACGACGCGGCCGTTGCGCACGGGGGCGCGGGTTCGATCCCCGCAAAGTGCAAATATTTGTATGCATGAATATGAATATTTGCATTGGTCTGGTCGTGCCTGGGAAAGCACGTTAAGCCGTTGGTCCCGGTTGCCATACGAACATCTAATGGCAGTCGTTACGGGTTGTTGGAACCCTCAAAAGTCTAACAATTGGTCTAACTGCAATGCTTAGATATCGCCTGCGGGTTGTGGAGGTCAGCCGGCAGTCGCTTCACGGAAAATATCGAAGTTTAGCCAAAATCAGCAGTTAGACTGGTAAAGCGGACCCCAGACTCCAAAGTTGAAAAAGCTACGGATGCGACTGGGATTAACGCTGAAATGCTGATCATGATGATTGGTACTACAAGCACCAATAAGTATTTCTATATATTTCTCACAATCTTATTTGTATATCTGCATTCTGGCAAATAAATAATTTGATTTGATTTTAAGACATCGAATAACGTTATGATTTCTTTATGTTTATTTTAAGGGAACATCTTTACATGTCTTTGGTTATATCATCACTGTTTCACAAGTTATACCAGCACCCTAATTGTGTAACATTACCATTACTAACAATTGGAATAATTTTGAAACATATTACTAGTCCATTGCTTGATGTTTTTAATAATCTGTAATTTATAAGTGAGGACTTGTTATTGGCTGTCAGTCCAACTTACTGTTTCTTAACTGATTTGTTTAGCTGTAAGTCCTCCATGCTTAATTAATAAATAAAAAAATAAATAAATAAATCCATAATAATATTATAAATGCGAAAGTAACTCTGTCTGTCTCTCGGTCTGTCTGTCTGTCTGTCTGTCTGTTACGCTTTCCCGCTTAAACCTCTCAACCGATTTCGATGAAATTTGGCACAGACAATCATTAGATCCTGAGAAGGAACATAGGCTACCTTTTATCCCGGAAAAATTTGATGTTCCCGAGGGAAATCTAAAAAGCGCGATATAACCGAACTCCACGCGGGCGAAGCCGCGGGCGGAAAGCTAGTAAATAAATAAGTTCGAAAAAGTTTGCTCAACTACATAAACAACGCAATGAATATAGTTGGACCGTCAAAATTAAACCCATTGCTACTGTTCATTTGTTACGCAACTACCCTGCTGATATCCTAGCTGTCAAAAAACTGTTTATGATTTGTTATGGTTTTTAATTATGATCGTGGAGGTGTTAACAACATAAGGGTGGAAACTCGCCGTACGACGGGTCTTCCGATGTTGGAACGGAGATGGGGGAATTAAATTATGCAATTCCCTCGAACACTCACCAAAATGCATCCTATAGAACACCGAAAGGCTGGCTACTCTACGCCTGTGCTCTAGGCTTTGGAAACCGTCTCGAGTTAAATCAGGGTCACCAATCAGCCTCTTCGCACGCCTCTCCACAGAATCCAAAGGGGCCAGGTGACACTTTGCAGCACCAGCCCAAATGTGGCTGCAGTACTCCATACACGAATGGACCTGTGCTTTGTACATTAGAAGCCGCCTTGGTGTGAAGTATCGCCGGACCTTTGAGCTAACGCCAAGTTTCCTGGCAGCCACCTTGGCCTTGAACCCAATGAACCGCCCACAGTTTAGGTTCGAAATCTCTACTCCCAAAAGCTGAAGGCGGTCGGTACACTCCAAGGATACATTTCGAGAAGTAAGGGCCAAGATGAACGGGCTCCTTTTGGCGGTGAAAAGACACGCCTGTATTTTGGCGGCATTGAATGCTACAATATTGGCGTTGTCCCATTCGGAGACTGCCTGTAGGGCAACATTCGTTCACTCTACCATAGCCTCTCTTTCGGACTGGATTGATTCTCTATTAGCCCGCGAATCCAGCAGGTATCTCTCCACAACTCTGCTGTCATCTGCATACCCATAGATACCGGGCATCAGCAGCTCGTTAATATGCAGCAGGAACAGAGTTGCAGAGAGAACAGACCCTTGAAAAACACCGTTGTTCCACCACACATTGTTCTATTCTAAATTCAAAATTATTTCTGACACTACACGGTAGAAGGTCGCTTTCACCAATATGACAGAAGGTTGCATAACTTTTTCTTAAATGCATGTTTAATCTGTTAAACTGATTGTGTGGAATAGAAAATTTGATATTGATTATATTGATAAATGATGTAGATCTTCTTCTTCTTCCTCAGCCTATAGATGTCCAATGCTGGACAAAGGCCTCCCCTAAGGCTTTTCACGATGACCGGTCTTGTGCTGCCTGCATCCATCGGCTTCCCGCGACCTTCACCAGGTCATCGGTCCACCTTGTTGGGGGCCTCCCTACGCTGCGTCTTCCAGTACGTGGCCGCCACACCAGAACCTTACTGCTCCATCGGCCTTCGGTTCTACAAGCAATGTGCCCTGCCCACTGCCACTTAAGTTTAGCGACTCGCAGAGCTATGTCGGTGACTTTGGTTCTTCTGCGTATCTCCTCATTTCTGATTCGATCACGCAGAGAAACTCCTAGCATAGCTCTTTCCATTGCCCTTTGTGTGACTCTGAGCCTTCGTATGAGGCCCATTGTGAGCGACCACGTTTCAGTTCCGTAAGTCATCACTGGCAATACATACTGGTCAAAGACTTTAGTCGTGAGATACTGTGGTATCTTGGACGACGAGAAGATGTAGCGTAGCTTCCCGAACGCTGCCCAACCGAGCTGGATTCTCCGAGACATCTCTTTCTCGAAGTTGGACCTACCTAGTTGGACTGTTTGTCCCAGGTGATGTACATAATTAACTGAATTTCAATTTGGCAAAACTAAGTCCAATAGTTTACTGCTTTTTTCACATCATAATTAACTATTCTTCAACTGCCTAAAACTACTTACTTTCACAAGCGTGAATGTGAAGCATTTTTCATTCAACCATTTCTTTTTGTGTTTTTAGCGTCATGTTTACCGCAAATAAATATTTCTTAAGTTACGTTTAACCAAACCTAAACAAAACGCAAGTCACCAAAAACAAGCACCACAACAAACCACTTAAATGTTTATATAGTCATAAAAAATCTATTTCTGGCGACCATTGCTCCACAATATTGAACAATATAGTTTTATTTGTGCGAGGAGACATTCTGACCAGGGTCTCATGCATATTTTAAATGAAATAGCCAAACGGACCGCGATCTTTTTGTGTAGGTAGTATGTCGGTACGGTTGGAAATCTATTCGATTTAGTGATGTCCGCTTGTATTAGAAGTTTTGTGTGTGGTCGATATTTTATTTAAAGTTCTAGTTTAGTTTTAGTTCTAGGTTTTATTATGTGATTTACTGTGAACCAAAGTGGTTTTCAGCCTCGTTAAAATGTTTCTTTGAGCGATTTAGGTTGTAGTTACCTATATCTATCTAATTATCCCGCAATTTTCATTAGTATAAATTATTTTATTGCATAATTTGTTCAACTAAAAAGCATAGAAAGAAAGAAAAAAAAAAACGCTTATTTGTGGTAAAAATGACGCAAAAGTTTACAAACACACAAAAACACAAGTTAGAAGCAACGTTAGGAAACAAAAGGACAAACAAGCAGACAAACTCTTCAGTTTTATATATTAGTATATATAAAGCTAAAGAGTTTGTTTGCTTGTTTGTTCTTTTGTTTGAAAGCGCTAATCTCAGGAACTATTGGTCCGATTTTAAAAAATATTTTTGGGTTGGATAGCCCGTTCATCCAGGAAGGCTAGAATGCGCTGCGGTCACGCTGCGACTAATAGGAGCAGAGCTCCACGCGAGCGAAGTCGCTGGCGGCTGCTAGTAAGAAATAATTCCAAGAACATCCAAGCAAAACGGCTGTCGCTCAGCATTATGCTGCGACCCTTTGCAAAACAGAGTCCAGCGCTGGTTTTCAGCGACATGATATCATTAAAATATAAGATAGGAAGTGTTTTGTATTACCCTGAATAATAATATTTATGTCGTGATAATGGCTAATGAATAGGGAATTTGACTAAAAAAAACTAATTTGTCCGTCAGTCAGATAGAGTAAATACTAGAAACGTATTTTTTCTTTTTTTATATTTGTATAAATAAAAAATGAAGACGATACAGTGAGTTAAAAATTCGTGTGACGTCACTCTTTCCCTTTCTTCTCACCAGCCACCACTCCTGATCATTATTTGACATGTACACACACATTACATGACATCAATTATAGGGACAGGTCTATAAGAAAATCATTAGACCTGCTCTTATGTATGGCAGTGAGGCGTGGCCGGTGCTTGAGCAACACAAGCAGGAGCTGCGTGTCACGGAAACGAATAATATGCTGCGGTGGATGTGCGGAGTTACGCTGAAAGACCGCATCAGGAACTCCCGCATTCGTGGCAATTTTCGTGTCCGTGACATAGCAGACATACTGCAAGACGGTCGCCTGCGCTGGTACGGTCACGTCTTACGAAAACGGCATGTTACGTGGGTAACAAATGTCTTGCCATGGCGCCTCCGCCGGGCCGGAACAAGCAAGGTAGGCCAAAGAAGTGCTGGTTTGATGTTGTAAGAGATGACATGCGTGCCAACAATCTCACACCACGGGATGCCAAAGATCGTGCGAAATGGAGGAGTAATTGTAGGAAAACGAACCCTGGGCTCCAACGCGAAAGCCGCGGATGCACCCAATGTTTTACGTGGAGCGACAGGCTATCTAACCACCACAACTCATTAGGCGTATCACTATATATGTAAATGTGTTAATTCAGGATAAACAATAATGCTGAAACCGATGAATAATTCCACTAGATACTTTGGCATCAATATTTCGCCGGTGCGCGTCTACCCTTACAAACTTGATGAAGTATTCTCATCCATAGCTGTTCATGGAGTGTACGGAACACAGGATTTAGAGTGTATATTAATGAGGTCATATCAATACATAGTATAAAACAAAGTCGCTTTCGCTGTATGTCCGTATGTATGCTTAGATCTTTAAAACTACGCAACGGATTTTGACGCGGTTTTTTTTAATAGATAGAGTGATTCTTAAGGAAGGTTTAGACTACGTTTTATCCCGGAAAAAATTGATATTCCCGAGGCAAATCCAAAAAGCGCGATATAACCGAACTCTACGCGGGCGAAGCCGCGGGCGGAAAGCTAGTTATTAATAAACGTACATACGTTATTGTTATTTTTGTTCAAGTAATTATCGCTTTTCTTTATTTATATTATACACGAGTAAAAACGTTACTTACATAGGTGAAATTCATGGCCGGGGCTTTAGTTTTTACTTTTTTAGCAATTCGTTTTCTATAGAAAAATAGTGACCCACAACTACTTCGCATAGTTTTTACCACGCAACAAACCATCAAGTTACATACACCTGCCTACCGTAGCACCTTGACAACGTGTGACTACGCCTTTCCAAACATGAAAATTTATCTCTACATAGTGAATATTGCATACTTCAGAATGGTATTGTATGACATTATTGTCCATTTACAACGAAGGCATCTTAACTATGTCCATTTACTTGCAACTACATTAGCAACTTTGTTCAGTTCAGTATTCTGAAAATCTTGTTTTATACTTTTTCAGCGTCGTTTTTTGTCGTAGTTGGGTTTTAGTTCTTTTACTTTTTATTATTTGAACTATTTTGGTGTTAAAGTGTATTTGTGGCGCATTATATTAACAAAAGTTAAATTGATGAACTAAAAACTAGGTAGGTACTATTACATCTACACGCACATATAACAACATAAGCCCTAAGGCATATGGTGCAGAGGACATTTTTATGGGAGTTTTATCATGTTATCAAACTATTTCCGCCTTCACCGCGTGGAGTTACTCCCAGCTTATGTCGTTTTCATTAGTGCGTTACATATTCTATTAATGTTCACACTGCTCTACATTGCATAAAGCGATTCACAGTTCCCGTGATCCGCGCTTTACTCTTATCGCTCATATTTAACATCATTAAACCATCATAAAGTACTCGTGAAGCTCTTTCATGAGATACCAAACACGGTATATTTATTTTAATTTTATATTAACAAAGAACTTTTTTTTCCGCTAGAGGGCGCAATACTAAATTTGGTGACAAGCTTTATAGCTCATAAGTAACAGAATATCAAGGCCCTTCTAATGGTACTGCAGTGGTTTTATTCTGATAAGTAGTAAAGAAGCTATGATCGAAAAGATGACTGTGAATTATAATTATGCAACTAGCCCATGAATACAGGTAAAGTCACAAGAAAATACTAGCAATATATATACAATATGTTAAGAAAACCCTGTCCGACCCGTGAAGGTATTGTTAGGTATCGATAACTGATTCTACTAATGCTTACAAAACCTGGCTAAACTTAAAAAAAAATTCCCCCTAAAAAATAAATAACTTAAATAAAATAAATAGGTAATTTCATGGCAACACAGGCACAGTTCATAACCTCAGTTGACCTCATGCATGTAGGTATAGGTAATTTATTCACGTTTATCGAGTCTTGAAAGAAATAACGATACTTAGGCAGCTCGTGAAAAGAACTTTTTTTTAAGTAGGAAGGTCGTCTGACTCTCCAAATGTATCATTTCATTCGATGAGCTTATTGGCTGTGGCGGAGATGTTGTTCCAATTTCGTTCACTAATAACGATACAGGCCCAGCTGGCACCATCGCACGAGATTAGCACGGACATGCACATAAATAAAAATCAAGTGGTGTCAAATCCGCGCTGGCCACAGTTGGTCCACCCTTACCAATCCACTGCTCGCCGAACTGATAATGGAGGTTCTCACGTACAGGACAAAGATATGGTGACGCACTGTCATACTGGAACCACATTGACCACATTGACCACAATCACCTGATCACAAAACGGCAGTTGCTACCTTCCATCAGCATGTTACATTACTCTACATTAGGAAACGACATGATCACACAATACACGAATAGTCTTCACTAGAGCGATGTTTACGCGCGACTGATAATTTAAAGTAAAAATTATTTTTATTTTCTAGAATTGTACCTACGGGGCTGACCTCGCGGCATCCTTTGAGTAAATAGGGATGTGTAAGTAATCAAAATATTGATTTTCGATGGAAACAATTTACTCGTCTATTTTTGTTATCGATTTAGTATTGTAGTTTCTCATTCTCATTCTAGATTCAACATCGCATGGAATTGTTTAGAACTTTTACTAAACTTAAATTAGTTAGGTACACTGCTGTAAATGAAAATCATGCCAAATTTTTAATTTCAGTTTCTGTCTCAAAATCGATGATATTGACCGTTAAAATATTTGTAAAATTTTACTATAATTGTGTTTCATAAGTCCTTCTCGTTTCTGTTTACTAATACTTGTGTTATAATAATGTTATTAGTAATTAATCGATAAACAAACAAAAGTACTTTTACCATTGGGTAATCTGTGTTTTTAACAAATCATTCAACCAGATACAAGTTTCGATTAATAGCGATAAAAAAACGTTATTGCGCAAAAATTAGTGCATCACTAGTTATTTCTTTTACGTCGCCGACAAAGCTCACGCGCGACGCCGCCAAAGAAATAAATAATCTAACAAAACAATAAAAGGAAAGCCGACAATTATACCGCCTAAAATGGTGTTGTCATTTTTTTAAAAACACCAAATTTTGGGGAAGTTAGCGTAAATTCGCGGGGAAAAAAGATAGTTTCAAAATTGATTAGTATAGTTACTATGATGATTATGCAAAATTTCAAATTTTATTTGGTCATGTGATTGCCTAACCTTTATTATCCTTATGGGTCGGACAGGGTTTTCTTAACATATTGTATATATTCAAAATGTACAAGTAAAGCGCTTTCAAATGATACCAAACACGGCATTTTTATCTTAACTTTATTTTTTTACTCTGTATGTTTTGTCCGCTAGAGGGCGCCACATTAGATTTTGTGAAACCCCATATAGCCTATAACCAGCGGACAATGAAGACGCTTCTAATGATATGTCATTTGTCGAATTCTGATAAGCAGTTTAGAAGTTACGAGGGAACAGATGAACATACATACATACATACATACTGTTACGAATGGACCTTATGTCGATGGCATAAGGTTCAATATCGCGTGACATGCAGTGTGTCACTTTTAAGTCCTATTCCTCCAGATCTAGACATTTTCTAGGTACAATAATAAAACGCATTACTAGACTTAGGACGGCCTATCGAATGGTACATGTCTCAACAGTTTTGTCAACAAAGTGTCGACATCGAAATTTCTAGAAACCCGTTTCCGGGAATTACCGTAGGTACTTCCGAGTGACCTCGAAGTTATGTGCTATTATTATTACGCCTAGAGGATTCTGGAATGTTCGATCAGCTGGCCTATATAAGCGCCGCGACGCCGACGCAGAGTCAGTCTACACTCGACTAGCGATACGAAAACAGCGACAGTTAAGAAGCAATCTTAAAGAAGACCTACTGCGACAATTATAACGAGAACTGTAAGTACTACGTGAAGAAACATCTGTAGCGTTATTGTGTGTTTACAACACGGACTTCGTGGACATAAGAGAAGACTTCGGTACGACATCAGCTACGTTCTACTTGTCATTGCCTACAATCGACTGTACCTTCGTTGCCAATAAACTTCGTAACCCTTAACCGGCATTTTAGTACCCCTAGCCCGTAACAACTGGTGTCAGAAGCGGCATGCCGGTCACGCCAAGGGAAGACGAAAGAGTTCGCACGCGACGACAACCAGCGATGGATTTGGCGCGTCAAGAGGAAGTATCAGTTGGTGTCCCTGCACCCGGAGTAGATGCGGCCGCCGTAACACCGACGAATGTGAGTGCGCCTACTACCACCACTATTCCCGGAAGCAGTGCAAGCGATTTATCGGCGTTGCTGGCTCACTTGACGCTGCAAATAAAAGCTATGGCAGAATCCCAGGCAGCAACCCAGGCACAGATTAAACAATCCCAGGCAGAAACCCAGGCTCAAATAAAAGGCATAGTAGCAGAATCACAGGCAAAATCCCAGGCAGAAATCCAGGCACAAATAGAAAAAACCCAGGCTCAAATAAAACAATCCCAGGCAGCAACCCAGTCACAAATAAAGGAATCCCAGCAACTGGTATTAGAATTAAACGAAAAATGGCAAAAAACCAACGAAGAGGTCAACGAACTTAGAATAAAAACAGCTCAACAAGATGCCCGTCTGGACCAGCAAGATACGCGCATAGACAAACAAGATGCGCGTATGGACCAGCAAGATACGCGCATAGACAAACAAGATGCTCGTATAGAGAAACTAGACAATACCATACTGGAGTTTGGGAAAGAAATAGAAAGAGTACAGAAAGGAAGTATCAAAGGTGTGATACCTGTACCCAGTGCTCTGCCGACGTTCCATGTACCTCATTTTGACGGAACAACGTCATGGGTGGCCTTCCGCCTTCAATTCGAAAAGGTCGCAAAAGGCAACAATTGGGACGACGATCAAGCTCTAACGGCTCTTATGCTTGCTTTGCGTGGTGATGCCATACGAATCCTCGAGAATATTTCCGGCGATTGCAATACCCTAGCCTGTCTGTTAGAAGCGTTGGAGACTAGATATGGAGAGAAACACCTGGAACACGTCTACAGGGCTCAACTCCGCGAACGCACACAGAAGAGCAGCGAGGGTTTGCAACAATGGGCCACGGAAATAGAACGTATGGTTCGGAAGGCGTATGCATCAACACCGGGATTGATTGGCGCTACTACTCTGCGATTCTTTACTGATGGGATTCGAGATGCAGAAGTCAGGGCTGCTGTACGTCTGGGTCACCATCAGACCCTGAAGGCAGCTTTGACGCATGCTCTGGAGGTGGAAGCAGTACGTCAAGATGGCCCACAACACGACCGTATTCGAGAAGTGACCGCACAAATAAAAGCCCGACGAGGACCAACTTGCTATGAGTGTGGCAAAAAGGGGCACATTCGAATTGATTGTCCCAGGAAGGCCAAGGGAAGAAGAACTTCTTGGTCACGTGAGGAGGTCCCGGTGATGGCGTGGCGCAAGCGCGATGCGAAGGTCCAGCCCGAGCGCCCGTGCGAGCGATTCGAGTGGCGTGAGCGGAGCGACCGGAGCGGGCACCGCGAGCGACCCGCTGAACGAGAGCGGGAACGCGTCAAGGACCTGGAGCGAGACCGAGACCGGGAACGCGAACGTCCCGGCAACCGAGAACACGAGCGCGAGCGGTCGCGCGGAAGGTCGTGGAGTGACGCAGACGCACGGCGGGACGAGGCGCGTAAGAAGAAGCGCCTCGAGAAAAAGGCAAGACAAAAGGATCGCCGTCGCCAGGTTACTTCAGGAAGTAAGGGCCGACATTGTGACAAACAGGAAAATACAGAGAACGTGCGTATTGTCCAGGTGAATGATTTGGATGAAGACTGGGATAATCGATCATTGAAAGACGCACAGAAGGACGACAGTGACCTGAAGGCAGTAATCGAGTGGAAGCAACGTGGCCAGAGGCCCGCTTGGAGTGAAATATCAGCGCTTAGCCCAACAGTAAAAAGTTACTGGGCTCAATGGGATAGCCTGATAATTGATAATGGAGTTCTCAAGAGGAAATGGGAATCACCCAGTGGACAGGAGGTCACCTTACAGATAGTTGTCCCCTGCGATAAAGTCGCGTCAGTGCTAAGACAGGTGCACGACGGAGTATCCGGAGGACATCTAGGAGTAAAGAAAACCCTGGAGAAGGTGAGGAAAAGATTCTACTGGGTGCATTGCCGCGAAGACGTAGAGGACTGGTGTAGAAAATGCGTAGCTTGCTCCTCAGTAAAGGGACCGCAAACGAGAGCCAGAGGTCGGCTGAAAGTGTACAATGTTGGTGCACCATGGGAAAGAGTTGCTGTCGATATAGCTGGGCCATTCCCTGTTACTGAAGAAGGGAATAGGTATATCATCGTCATGCAAGACTATTTCAGCAAATGGCCAGAAGCTTTTGCAGTACCTAACCAGGAAGCTCATACAGTCGCCAAAAAGCTAGTTCACGAGGTGTTCTGTCGATTTGGCGTTCCCTTGGAGTTACACTCTGACCAGGGTAGAAACTTCGAGTCTTCACTATTTCAAGAGGTTTGCCAACTACTCGGGATACATAAGACTCGTACAACACCGTATCACCCACAGTCAGATGGAATGGTCGAAAGATTCAATCAGACGTTGGAGAATCATTTGGCCAAAGTAGTGGAAGAACACCAGAGGGATTGGGACCAATACATTCCACTCTTCTTAATGTCATACCGCTCTGCAACACATGATAGCACAAATTGCACACCGGCGAAAGTCAACTTCGGCCGAGAAATTAGACTACCCATAGATGCACTAACCGGAACACCTCCCGATACTCCTAACCTAGCCGTCGACTACGTGGCCGACCTACGGCGTAAATTAGATGGAATACATGAGCTAGTGAGAAAGAATGGTCTGAAGACCAGTGAGAAAATGAAAGTCCGATACGACCGCAAAGCTAACGTGCCCGGATTTGAAGAGGGAACTTTGGTATGGTTACATAATCCCATAAGGAGAAAAGGAAAGAGTCCGAAATTTCAAGCCAAATGGGAGGGTCCGTACACGATAGTAACCAGAATAAACGATGTCACCTACAGGATTAAGAAAGGGCCTAGAGGGAAGCTGAAGATCGTACACGTAGACCGCCTAGCTCGCTATTATGGATCAAATCATGCTCGGGACGAGCATGACTAAGAAGGGGGCAATGTTACGAATGGACCTTATGTCGATGGCATAAGGTTCAATATCGCGTGACATGCAGTGTGTCACTTTTAAGTCCTATTCCTCCAGATCTAGACACTTTCTAGGTACAATAATAAAACGCATTACTAGACTTAGGACGGCCTATCGAATGGTACATGTCTCAACAGTTTTGTCAACAAAGTGCCGACATCGAAATTTCTAGAAACCCGTTTCCGGGAATTACCGTAGGTACTTCCGAGTGACCTCGAAGTTATGTGCTATTATTATTACGCCTAGAGGATTCTGGAATGTTCGATCAGCTGGCCTATATAAGCGCCGCGACGCCGACGCAGAGTCAGTCTACACTCGACTAGCGATACGAAAACAGCGACAGTTAAGAAGCAATCTTAAAGAAGACCTACTGCGACAATTATAACGAGAACTGTAAGTACTACGTGAAGAAACATCTGTAGCGTTATTGTGTGTTTACAACACGGACTTCGTGGACATAAGAGAAGACTTCGGTACGACATCAGCTACGTTCTACTTGTCATTGCCTACAATCGACTGTACCTTCGTTGCCAATAAACTTCGTAACCCTTAACCGGCATTTTAGTACCCCTAGCCTGTAACAATACATACATACATACATACATACATACATACATACATACATACATACATACATACATACTTACATACATACATATATAAATACATACATACATACATACATACATAGCCTGTCAAAATCATAACCCTCCTTTTGCTTTGCCGTAGTCGGGTAAAAAGAAGGAATGTTGTTGAGGTGCAGGTCAGAGCAGACAGATTGCGTCAATAAGCAGAAGTTTAGTATGAGCCGCTAAAATTATAACCATCATTACATTGACATACAATAATTAAGATTTAAATAAAAAATCGATTACATTTCGATAATAAATGTCACATCACTAATTCTCGTTATTGTATCGTGTATCCTCTGAATAAACGAAGGTTTTCAGAAATAGTTTCTTGTATAAATGCAATCTCGATGTTCGATAAGCGTGTTCCATCTTATTATGATTCAGAAAACGTTTAATACGAGTAACTAGGCGATCTGGTCGGTTTCTTATGCGTCATAACGCACTAGTCATTTCGGGGGTCAGGGGTTTTAGAAAGTATTTTATACTTACATAGTCAGCTACATCTACAAGATGTCATTTGATTGTCTTTAATAAAGAATTTATTATAAGGAAACCAATAACAAACGGTTTTGAATTAGGGTCGGTCAGTCAAAAACCACGTACTGGAAGACGCAGCGTAGGGAGGCCCCCAACAAGGTGGACCGATGACCTAGTGAAATTCGCGGGAAGCTGATGGATGCGGGCAGCACAAGACCGGAAAGCCTTGGGGGAGGCCTTTGTCCAGCAGTGGACATCTATAGGCTGAAGAAGAAGAAGAAGAAGAAGTCAAAAAATGAAACTTGTTGCCCATTCTAAACCGTAGGTACTTATTACGAAATCGGCCGTATCATTGCTCGACTGCTAAGGCTCAAGGAGAGGACATGCAGTACATATTTGCGGTCGTGGTAGCGGCTGCACTTAGTGATGGTGCCAGTAAGGCATGGTGGGCTGATGCCAGACGGGGGTGCGGCGAATGTAGTAGTATCTCCCGGGTCTCAGACTCATGGTACTCGAAGGAATAGTTGGGTTTTAGTCAGTAAGAGTCCGACATCATCATCATCATCAGCCTCTACTCGTCCACTTTTGGATAGGTCTCCTTCATGGCACGCCAACAAGTTCGATTCTGAGCAGTTCTCCGCCAGAGCAGGTCACTACCAGCCACCTTTTTGATGTTGTCGCTCCATCTCGCCCAAAGGCGTCCTACGCTAGGTTTGCCGAGACGCGGTCTCCACTCGAGGACTCCGGAGGAGTCCGACACTACCTTCTGTTATTCCATGACAGAGATATCCTTGAGGACTAGATATCCATGTTTCGCAAAAAAAGAAGGAAAAAAAAAACACGAAAAAAGAAAGAAAAAAGCTACCTATGTGGAATAACAGGAAGGAACTCTACGGACACTCTTTTTGATTACATCATTCATCTTGAAATTACCAAAGTGACAACGATGAAAAAAAAAATGAGCACGTAAAAGCGTCCGATATAGAAAACGTAACAATATCAGAAATTAAAATAAGCCTAGAGATAACCATGACGTATGCATTAGCACCTTTCAGTTCAATCACTTTGAAGGGAATTTAATGATTCAACACGCCCGCTACCACCAGCAAGACATTAGGCCGCTGCCTCGAATCTTGCGGGCAGCGAGGCGGCGGCGCCGGCGGCGAGTGAGCGGCAGGATCTTATGCGTACAATTAAACGGACCGGTTCTCGAAAACAGCGGCGCGGGAGCGGGGCGGCGACGGGCAGCGAGCGGTGTACTTCTCGCGCTCGAATCTTGCGGATAGCGGGCGGGCAGCGAGCGGTGATCGAGCGTTAGGAATAAATTTGAATCAAAAAGATGTTGCCGCCATTGTTCAGACATTTCTTTCGCGAATAAAAATATATATCTCGTTGACACAATCGTGAAAACAACACTACGCGGCTATAGTGATGCGCGATCTAGCCGCTAGTTTCGAGAACGGGTCTTCGATGCCCGCCCGGCTACCGCGCCGCCGCCGCCGCCACCCCGCTGCCCGCAAGATTCGAGGCAGCGGCCTTAGAGTGAGTATGACAAACTCTCAGCAACCAGAGCTCATTTAAATCAGTGAAAGATAAACAAATAGTAGCTTGACAGAAAATACATAGGTACACATAATGCCCGTGTAGTGCCGGGCTTAGAATAGTACCAATCAATATCCTCCCAGTGGGTGTCGCAAGAGGCGACTAAAGGAACTCTCACCAGGGAAGAGGACAGCAACGCTTCTCCTGTGGAATATCAAATTACTGCGATCCCCAACCCGCCTGCCAAATGTGGGGATTATAGCACCCCCCACCCTAACTTAGCGGAGGCCTTTGTCCAGCAGAGGACCTCTATAGGCTGAAGAAGAAGAAAATACATAGTGCACACTATCTGTTCATTCTGCAATCGGCCCTCAGGACTCATAGAACCATGCCCAAATCAAACCCTAAAAAGCGCACTAATATCCCATCTGGCGTTAAGCATAAAACTTCTTTTGCTCAACAATAATTTTACGTTTTAAGTAAACTTTTATATAAAAATCTACATATACAACTAAATATACTGGACTTAAATAGATATATGTTAAAGAAAAAAATAAGTCATTGGCTATTGCATCAGGACTATGTTGCGACGGAAAATCTATTAACTTACATCTCTTAATATAAGATCAAGATACTCAAAGATCACGTCTCACACTAATATCCAAATATTATAGATTTATTATATTCACAGAATCACTACACACATACGCACAAACATACCACACACACCTTCACACACACATACATACATACACCCACACACACACGCATACTTACATACACACACACACCCCCACACACCATAACACACACATATACATATAAAAATGCAAGTCTGCTGTCTCTCACTTTTACGTTACTGAGGATCATTTTAAGTTCAATTTCATTTCTGTTGTTATTACTTTTTTTCTCACTTCTTTTTTACACCTGTTATTTCAATTCACTGACACTGTTTTCTCGAGTCCTTATGAAAATTGTTTACAGAATCCATTTGGCTGAACTAAATTATCTCTGAAATAACTATATTATCTTTTAAGATACAGGCGAATCCTAGTTTAAAAGATAGAGGCTACTATTGCATAGTAATTATAAACTTTTCATTCATGTAACAGTGTAAAGTGCTATGTATTTTTGTGAAATAAATACTGATTATTATTATTATTTACTAGTATGCTATGCAATTATGCAATACTGGCTGTGCCCCGCGGAGTTTCGATCCCGTAAGAATATCGAATA
Organism: Sesamia nonagrioides; assembly: GCA_017933935.1. NCBI lineage: Eukaryota > Metazoa > Arthropoda > Insecta > Lepidoptera > Noctuidae > Sesamia > Sesamia nonagrioides. The sequence continues at coordinate 181,012 of JADWQK010002211.1, read as the reverse complement.
AAAAGAATGCTATGTGTTAATCCTGCAGGGTAATTACGTACCACACTATCATTAGCAATGGGTTTCATTTTGACAGTTCAACAACATTCATTAGGCACGCTATTTGCGTTGCTGAGCCGATATATTCATCGAAAACCACTTCTTCTTCTTCGTTTCGCTCTTGACAGACCGGTCGTGGTCATTATGACTGAATTCGAGACATTGATGTGGCTCACTGCACGATCTCTCTCTCCATCTATCCCTGTTGGACGACAGTCTGGAGCATTCACTAACAGGTACCCCTACTGCTGACTTGATTTGGTCGGTCCACCTCATCGGTGACCTTCTACGAGGTCTGTTCCCCTCTACTCTGTCCTGGACGACCAAACGTTCAATGGAGTTATTATTGCGCCGAGACACGTGACCGAAAAATCCGAGTATACGGGACTGTACTAATCCTGCAAGACGCTGTTTGATGCCGAGTTCTTGGAGTATAGAAACGTTCGTTCTAAACTCGGTCCAAGATACCCCAAGCATTCTTCTCCAATACCACATAGCTAAAAATACGGACCGATTAATTAACATTATACTCAAAATGATTTCAAATGATAGTAATAATGTGTTACTCAATTAAGGGGCTGGTTATAAACATTAAACAAAAACAAACATTAAACAGCACTAAACATAACACTAAACAGCACTAAGCATTTAACAGCATTAAACATTATTGGTGTCAAATTTCATCCAAATTCATTTCGGAGTTTTTGGATGAAAGAGTATCAAACATCCATCCATCAATACATACATCCTCACAAACTTTGTCTTCCTTATCCTTACTAATATTCTATATGGGAAAGTGAGTTTGTTCCGCTTTCACGCCCTAACTACTGAACCGATTACTTTGAAATTTTGCAGACGTAAAGTTAAAAGTCCGGATTAAATAATGCTTTTCATCCCATAAACATTTTATATTCCCGAGGAAAATAAATAATCGCGATATAACGGAACTCCACGCGGACGAAGCCGTGGGCGGAAACCTAGTTTATAATATTAGGAAGACAAAGAAATTGAATATTTTATACAAAGGAAAGATATATAGTTTGTTCCAATGTTCAGCTCCATAATTGTGCCCTTAATGCTAAGCCTTTGTGTCCTCGATATAATCTTTAACGGTATAAAAGGCTTTCTGGCACAACTTAATAAATTATTTGAATTAAGTTTCTTCTTCTTGAACTAAGTCTGGAAGTTTATTGTACAAACGTATACATTGGCATCTGTAAGAGCTACCTAGAGCCTTGTTGTTGTCAAATTTGTGTTTGTTCTTAGTATTTATATTGTGGATATAAATACTAAGATTTTTAATCAATTTTAATTTTTATGCGCATTAATTTTTTTTATGAATATACTAAGATAGACTTAATTTATAAATTGATCAAAATCTCGCTTTTGCAAAACAAAGACAATTTGAATATTAGTACATTCCATTACTCCACAGTAGAATATCGTAGAAGATTACACTGTGGAAATTTATTTATTACATCATCGGTTCCAAAAATTTGACCAGTTTGATCAGCAATGTAATTAACGCAATGAATGTTGTTGAACTGTCTATATGAAACCCAATAATTTGTATCGCAACGACCTCGCAGATATGTACCTACAGAAAAAGCCAATCCCTATACACTTTGAAAGCCCTTTCAAATTTCTGTCTAGACTTAGACCGCTTACTTAGACAGCTAGACTTTAATATGGCGTCTCCCGCCGGTAGTATGAGAAAATTGAACGCGACCTGTCAAACCATAATAATGTGATATGCCTTTTTGACGTTCCCACTCAAGATCACAGTCTGGAAATTTATTACATCGCGATTTTACAAAGAATTTTCTTTGATCGACAAAGGGTTATGGAGTTGGTTTCTTCTCTCTTCTAATTTAATCTTCTAATTTAATATGTTGTTCCCTTCTCTCACCAGCTATGTTGAAGCAGGCTTTAATAAGTAACTACTCAATGCTCAATATTTAAGGGTTTGTCTGAAGATATCTACAGAGGCGGATTTAAGAGGGTATTCTAGTACCGAGGAATTTGGAAAATAGGTATTTGAAGAAACTGTTGCCGTCGCGCTGCTTCTAACCTCTCCAGGTAAAGTGCGACAAAGGACAGTTGCAGCTCAGGCTGATTTTACCTACAAAAACGTTGACCTTAAGACGTTCCGTATTCTGCTGTTTTCTTTTTGAAAACACGACCGTCTTCACGAAGATCTCAGTTATTTTTATATCAAAATTTAGAGGAAAAGTATACCTATGCTGCTATTATTTTCTTTTTTGTCAAAACTTATCACGGTTGTCTAATAGTCATCTCAACATCACGGTAAAAAAGGGTTATTTTCCGCGATTTTTAAGTATCGTACTTCTTTTATTAATTAAGTTCCCGAAAAAATCAAAGGATAGGGGCACGTATAACCACGGAGTAAAATTTAAAAAAAAATTGCTCTAAAAGCATTATCCACGAAGAAAACAGCGGAATACGTTTGGCGACAAGGCTTCGTCTGATGGGTGGTAACTTCTGCCGGCAGCCGATATTTTGGCTTACCACTGAGCTAAAATGTTTGACAGTCTAAGTATACTAACATAATTCTTGATTGATAAAGTTATTTACTCAAATTAAAAGGCCTTAACATCACCTCTCGCTTAGCTCTGGTTACGGTTACGGTTAGCCGGGATACGTAATTACGGTCTATGGCCCTAAAGCCATAGACGATGATTACGTATCCCGGCTGCTTAGATTTATCAATATTACGGGTATTTTGCCTGATCTTGATAATCTGCGGATGACGTACGAGTAACAATGCCCAGTACTCTGAAGCCTGAAATTCTGACAACTGACGTAACGTTAGAATATTGGAACGCTCAGTAATTGGATTGCTATTATGGAGCTTTTGAAGGCTGTCGCTTCATCTTGAAAGGGACCCAAAGAAAATTAATCAATCTGCCTAAATCCCTAGCCCTTTCTTAACTAATTTGGCTTCCATCTAATAGATACAGCTTTTATTATATGATAAGTTCTCTAATAACCTTTCCCGCTCTGGGCGGAGTGGAAGAGCGTGTCAGACTTTTACTGACTAAAACTCAACCGTGTTCTTTCACTTGCCTGTGCGGTAGGGGCCATGGAATGTTTTCCAACAATAGAGCTAATAGATACAGCTGAATACATGATTACATGATTTTACGTGGACAGACACTAACCAGTCTGATTATGGCCAAATATTATGGAGATATACATAGAGGAGGCTGAATCGTCACACCGTTTAGAATCACAACATATGATTCTAGATCCATCGTGCATACATTTTTCGTTGTAAAAAAATGTGCTTCAATTTTGATCACTAGTTTTTTTATTTATTAAAAAAAAAGTACTCCCACAACACAAATAATATTTAGAATAATTTAAACTATATTATTTAATTTATGGCCTGATGCATGTGACAATAATGGTGTCCCTTTTTTTTTTTTTTTTAAGTGTGGAAATCCTCATGCATACCTCCGCCTGGGAATAACGGAAGGTTATGTCGGACTCCTACCGACTAAAACCCCATTATTCCTTCGAGTACCATGAGACGAGGGCCCGGGATATACTACTGCATTCGCCGCACCCCCGTCTGGTATGAGCCCACCATCCCTAGCGGGCGCCATCACCAACTGCACCCGACACCACGACCACACAGACCACCACTAAGACGCACATACGCATGTCCCCTCCTTGAGCCTTAGCGCTCGAGCGACGTCACGTCCCAAATTTCGTCATCCGCATGGTCTTTCTTATGGTGGCCGGAGATCGTTAAGCGCCCTGCGACGCCCGGCTACTCTTCTGGTGCGAGTGGAGTGAGAAGCATGTTCTCTCTCCCTCTCCGCAGCCTCCTTTGCATGCATCACCTCCTCGCAAAAAGAGGCCACAGCATCCCACGCTTCTTCGCTTCCGACCATGGACTGTACCACGACTGGAAGCGAGAGATCACCCGCACCGAGTTTCGCGACGAGGACACAGCGCTGTTGGGCCCAAGCTGAGCATTCCTCCAGCGTATGTTGCGCCGTGTCCTCGTGGCAGTTCGTGCAGTGATGACATACGGGCGTCCGCTCCCGACCTATGCGACGCAGGTATTTACCGAAACATCCATGTCCAGTAAGCACCTGCGTCAGCCGAAAACTAAGGGCACCATGCAGCCTCTCCAGCCATTCCTCCATAACAGGCCTTATTGCCACTATTGTGGCGAGGCCCCACCTGGGTTGCGCCAGTCGCTCCCTCCATTCAGCCACTAGAAACTGACGGAGTTCGGTTTTTCGCGCTTCGAATGCCCGGGGAAGCGGGGGTTGACCACTCATGAGTTCCGCCTTCCGCCAACGATATAGGGATGCAAGGATTTTCGCATCCAGATCCCAGGGCGTTGATCCAGCTAGGAGAGTTGCTGCCTCGTAAGAGATCGTACGGTATCCTCTTATCACCCTGACAGCCATCGCTCTCTGTGGCCTTCGCAATATTGCAACGTTACTGGCCGTCAGGGTGTCCGCCCATACTGGCGCACCATATAGGGCCATGGACCGCACAATTCCCATATACAATCTCCGGCAGGAGGCATTGGGTCCCCCTAAATTAGGTAGAAGTCGAGCAAGGGCAGCTGCAACGTTCATTAACCTTGGGACCAACAGCTGAATGTGCGGCCCGAAGTCCCATCGGCTGTCGAGGACAAGTCCAAGATATTTCATCGTCGACTCGACACCGATGCGGACGCCTCCCACCACTATGTGTAAATCCCGTGGTGGCTTGTTCCGAGGCCCATGGAAACAAAGAGCCTCAGATTTGTGCAAAGTCACCTCGAGACCCAAACGCCGAATCCTTCCAACAATCTGCGCAACACCCGCCGTGGCAAGCATGACTGATTGCCGATGCGTTGGCCCCCGGGCTGTCACCCGTTTAATTGGCCTTCTTTCACTAATATTCTTCTATTTGTACATATGCTACCTGTCAGTTACCTTAAAATGTAAAAGTAAATAAAATAAAATAAAAAATACCTAATGAAAACAAACTTTGAAATTAAAATTTAACAAATAATACAGCAATGATTGTTGAAATATTAATATGAATGTATAATTAATGTAAAAAAAGACGAAATGTCAATATAATTTCTAGTAACAACAAGTCAGTTATAAAACAACAAATGATTAAAGATTCAAAATTAAGCCACAGACACATTAGGGGACTATAATGCCGCGCAACACGTGTCGCCAGCGACGTTGGGTGCAATAGCACAACGTTGCTGGACTTCGGTCGACATGCATGGCAATATCGCGTGACACGTACGGGTCGCCAAAGACGTTAGATGAGGGATCGCGATGTTGCCGGACTGCGGTCGACATGTCTGGTAACATCGCACGACACGTGTCTCCAACTACATTTACTGCTACGTTGTTACGGACATAAGTCGCGCGATGTCCCCAGATATGTCAGGCGAAGTTTCGCCAAGTCAACGGCTTCATCTGACGTCGCTGCGGGACATAAGTTGCGCGTTGTCGCTATATTTGTCAAATGAAATCGGTCGGCTCCGCTGATCATGTCGCCGATAGTGTGTCTGTAGCTATAATATGCATGTTTTATTTTGTTTTTAAAAATGGAAATAAATAAATATACGCAACTTATCGTGGGACATATCAAGATCCGGGTATGACCGTGATAATAGAATGATACTCATCAATAAATTATTCTACGAAGAGGTGCTGTAAGAAATATATTTCAGTGGCCCGCGAGGATAGGTACGGGGAACCATTGTCTATAAAAGAGCTGAGTTCTATGATTTTTTTGGCTAGGTAATCAAATCGTCAATTTCAGTTCAGTCGTCAATCACGAATACAAACAGACTACTCGTTGAGGTCTCTGCCAGCTTATGTTAGCAAGTAGGTAATTCCAAAAGTGGCAGTTTGTCTTTTTCATCATGGAAAACGTTTTGGCCCCAGGCTACGAATTTATTTCGTATCGTGGGTGCCATTTTCGTATTGTGGGTGTCGTGGGCGTGGGTTGACAAACATTTAAACTCATACACACAAACAGCCAGACCCGGCATAATTACTTGTAGGTCTTACACATATTTGTGTTAAAATTGTGAAGTCAACCGTGCCATCAGTTAACTTATAATCATGGTTTTTAAAGAAACATTTTTTTCCTATACACGAAACTCTTTCTAAGTAGTGATTGAATTTGGTGATAGACAGAATCGTGTTCAAACTTTTTTTTTAACATTATTAAATAGTGCTTGGCCGCTTGATCAGCAGTGATGCAATCATCGATAATAAAGCATGCTAGTTTATTAAAAGCCTATTCACTCTAGCCCCGAAGACACATCAATTGTAGTCATACGAAAAGACCGCCGCTGGCAAATTGTTCCAGTCGTAACTCATTCTTATACCGTTCTACTAACAACTATTATAGATCATTTACATAAATTGATCTTTTTATCAATTCTCTTAAAAACCTAAAACTAAAGCTCAAAAGTAAAAATATCACCTAATAAAGACTTATCTTTTTTACCAGTTCACGTCCTTTCAGACTGATAATGGCATATGTTTCAGTTAAGTCATGTTTTGATGTAAAAATATTATGTACCTAAACATATATAATATACCTATGTCTAACCCGTCTGTCCTTATAAGGAGTTTTCTATTATTTTAACAATTAATATAATATTGTCGGCACTATAGGTCTATTGTAAGAAACCAATTGTATTTGTAACTCATTGTTTGTATATGACTGTTTGATGCCAAAATAAAATAAATAAAGTAACTAGGTATAGCCTCAGCTCGGCTATTAGCCTTAATATAATGCAGAGTTGCCTATTTGTACTACAGAAATCAGCATAGGAATAATATTGCTAATGACCCGATCCCCTTCTCAAAATTACCCTTCAATATTATCTGAATATGGTATTTTAGAAAATAGTTGGAGGTTATTATTGAAAAAGCATTTATTACACGAATGCTGAGGTTTCACCGAGATGCCATTGTTAGTTTTCAATAAGTCTCGTTAAGGTTCTGAAATGGCCCTCAAGTGAGTAAGGGCCAGCGCCCATTGGCATCATTCGGCACGGCAATAGATTTTTATATGACGAATTTAAAATAGTATTAGATTATATTCAATATCAATAGACATTTAGGTATATAAAAAGGCTGAGAATCAGGACTTTTTCCAAATTATATTACTAGCAGTTGCGATTTTAATTGGAGTCCAGAGTGATAAAAAGTATTGTCCTCTGAGTTATGGTCATTTTATATGTCACATTATTTGGCAAATGTTTCCAGTGGCCATCTAGAATTTTCGTTTTGACCTCACTTTTAGCTTCAGCACCCTCATAAACCACGAAAATTATAGCTGTCTCTTTATTATTTATATTTTTTTTTATTATAAACAATAGAGAGAATCATGATACGATTTTCGTATAAAGATTTTTTGTTACGTAAAGATTCTTGCCAATTTAATTTTACCGCAAGCTACGTTAAATAACTAGATTTACAAGAAAGAAAAAAAGAAAAGAAATTTATTCAGAACAGATTAAAACACACTATACACACGGCACCTTAAACAAAGGAACATTAGGTGGCAACAAATATAAATCAAATAGAATAAAAAGTATTTAACAACGACTTAAAAAAATAGCAGTAAAGTGTGTCTTACGGCTGCACCAAAAAGGTTATATTAATAACAGTGCTGCTAGTGGGCGCAGGCCCTATCTCGGCCAATCCCTTTTGTTAACAAACGAGCTCTTGATCGATCTCACAACAATGGACCAATTTCAATGCTGTTCGAAGGCTTATTTCCAAACTATGTTTGCGTGGTTTGGTGCAAGTTAAATCCTCCAGGTCCTCTAGTGTTAGAAACCATTGTCTTCCGTCAAGGCTTGCTGCAGTACATTTTTCATACTATTTGAACAAAGTGCTGCTGAAATTTGACAGCGCTTGTAAACATTTCTGACCCAGTCGGTAGAAAGCTAACATGTAATGTAGAAGTTGAATATAACTAAGACAAATTATATCAAGCCATATCTTAATTAAATATTCTTCAGTCAACCTACAGAGGGGTAATTGTAGAACACACTATCAGTAGCAATATTTTTTGTAATAATGTATAATATAATATAATAATGACATAACCATCCCGTATGATGAGAACTTCGTAAAAGCCGAGAAAGATAAACAAATATATAAGTATCTTGACCTGGCTCACGAGGTTGTCGACACGTGGGAAGTGGATTCAGCAGTCATTGCACCAATAGTCGTGACAGCCAATGGCTTAATAGCCAAGAGCTTCGACCAACACCTCAGGAGGCTCTCGTTAGGTAGCTGTCATTCCTCACTTGTCATTCCTCTCTCTGAAGCCCTGACCGCCGGTAGCTTGGACCCTGTTCCCGATACCGGTGGGCTCCTATTTTTTATACTTTAAAATGCTTTTTATGTATATTTTATGTAGAAATATTTAAAAATGTAATTTATATGTGTATAAAATGAAATAAAGTAATAATATTAATTTGCGACAAACATGTTAAACAAAGGTGTTACAATATAAAATGAGATCAAACATGTGTTGCTTAAAAATCAAGCATGCAAAATTGTGTTGTCAATATTACATTTTACTAATTTGTCAGTTTATCATACATTTCAGCCTCTTCGCACGCCTCTCCACTGAATCCAAAGTAGTTGGCTAACATTTCGCAGCACCAGCCCAAATGTGTCTGCAGCACTCCACACACGAGCGGACCTGTGCTTTGTACAACATTAGAAGCTGCCTTGGTGTGATGTACCGCCATACCTTTGCGATGACGCCAAGTTTTCTGGCAGCCACAGGTGTCGACAAAAAATGATGGAACATACAAACACCGTTTCCATTTATCTTTAGTTCTCTAACTAGATCCTCTCTTGTAGATAGAAATCTCATACACTGCGACAGTAAATGGATTATTAGTAGCAGCAAGCACCTCGCGGTATCACCTGAATAAGTCACAATCCTTTGAGAACATCTGGACAAAAAAAATTCAAAGTAAACACTTTGATAAATTATCTGGCGGTCTAATTTCATTTATCACTAGTTTCTATGATAAATTCGTTACTGTACAAGAAGTTCGGCTATGGAATGACTTGCCTGTATCCGTAAGGCATGCTCAAACTCTGTCTAGTATTAAAACTACGATAAAAAATCATTTCCTCTCTCTTTAAACATATCTTCACACTAATTAGATATATATACAGTATGTTAACTAACAGAGGGCGTTCCCGTTAACCCGAAATAGTATAGCATACATACATGCTAAAAAAAACATTTCCATTCGAAAACAAAATGTTTTAAAATTTTTTCCAATAAGAAAATATTCAATAAAAATTTTAAATTGACATGTAAAAGAAACACACTGTACACGCGAACATGAAAGACGGCAACGTCGCAATTTATTTATACATGACGACTACTATTTTGATTTAAAACAGGAGGTTTCAAATTTATTTCCAATTAGAATTTTTTTTTATTCGGATTTTTTTATGCTTATTTTTCTATGCTGATATTTTTATTTTAATCTATTAATGATATATATTAACGAGTTTAAGGGAACGCCCTCTGTTATTTAACATACTGTATTTATTTAAACCAGTGTTATACACTTAACGTACATATTTATCATATAATCTATGTAAATAGTACACGGTAGACTACCTACATTATTTCTCTCCCCTTCCCTTTAGTATTCCATCCAAAGGTTGTCTGTAAAAGATCGCTCTTAGCGATTAGACCGCCTATTGTATTACCCTTTGTAAAATCTTTGTATTTATGTTCTATAATCTATATGGTATGGTATGGTATGGTGGTATGGTGGGTAAGTATCATCTGTGCAGCCGTTTTTGCGTGATTGACTAACAAACATCCAAACATCCAACCTAACACATTTATAATATTAGTGTATGATTCTAGCAGCTCCTCCTCGCTACATTGAAGTCAATCAAATTAATGTCATCCAAAACCCATAAATAAGAAATCAAATAAAAACGACTTAGTACAAAACACTTAAAACCCACTATAGAGGAGCATCATATTATCACAATTACTGTTCACAGTTATTAAGTTTAAATTGGATAACAATTATCCGAATGAAACGCCAATCAAGCCGTAGTTGGGCTGTAATTAAGCGGTGGGCTAGTTAGCATGACAAACGAGTTGCCTCCCGCACTGTGTTATTATATAGTGTAGTGAGGAGACTCGCCTGTGGTCTATTCACGTTTGAATGAATTCAATGAGAAGTAGAACGATTAACCGATTTAGAAAATCGATTTTAGCACCGAAACTGGTATTGCTATGTTTAGGATTATACATTAGAATAGTGTTTTATTGGTCTAGTTAGCGTGACAAACGAATCGGCTCCCGTACTAATCCATACTAATATTATAAATGCGAAAGTAACTCTGTCTGGCGGAAAGCTAGTATATATTATATCGAAGAGACCAGACGGTGGTTTATTCAAGTTAATCCATACTAATATTATAGATGCGAAAGAAACTCTGTCTGTCTGTCTGTCTGTTACGCTTTCCCGCCTAAACCTCTCAACCGATTTTGATGAAATTTGGCACAGCCAATCTTTAGACCCTGAGAAAGAACATAGGCTACCTTTTATCCCGGAAAAATTCGATGTTCCTGAGGGAAATCTAAAAAGCGCGATATAACCGAATTCCACGCGTGCGAAGCCGCGGGCGGAAAGCTAGTATATAATATATCGAAGAGACCAGACGGTGGTTTATTCAAGTTAAATATAAAATAACGATGGATTGATTTAAAAGTAAAAACTGTTTAGCCGCAATACTCATGTTTATGTTAAAAGGAACGAAAAGAAACTCGACAAAGAAAATGTGTTGTAGAGTTTCCAGAATATTTATAAACTAGCTTTCTGTCCGCGGCTTCGCACGCGTGGAATTCGGCAAAATGCTATAGAACATTTTGGAATCCTATAGAATCGAGAACAAACATCGAGAGGCTGGCTGCCCTTCGCCTGTGCTCCTAGAAGCGGAGGTGTGCTTAAGAGACCGTTTTAAACCAAATGTGGAACATAATTAGCCTTTTCGCACGCCTCTCGACCGAATCGAAAGTCGCCAGGTGGCATTTCGCTGCACCAGCCCATATGTGGCTACACACGAAAATATAGATTACTAGCTTTCCGCCCGCGGCTTCGCCCGCGTGGAGTTCGGTTATATCGCGCTTTTTAGATTTCCCTCGGGAACATCAAATTTTTCCGGGATAAAAAGTAGCCTATGTTCTTTCTCAGGGTCTAAAGATTGTCTGTGCCAATTTTCATCAATATCGGTTGAGAGGTTTAAGCGGGAAAGCGTAACAGACAGACAGACAGACAGACAGACAGACAGACAGACAGACAGACAGACAGACAGAGTTACTTTCGCATTTATAATATTAGTATGGACTAGCTTTCCGCCCGCGGCTTCACCCGCGTGGAGTTCGGTTATATCGCGCTTTTTAGATTTCCCTCGGGAACATCAAACTTTTCCGGATAAAAGGTAGCCTATGTTCTTTCTCAGGGTCTAAAGATTGTCTGTGCCAAATTTCATCAAAATCGGTTGAGAGGTTTAAGCGGGAAAGCGTAACAGACAGACAGACAGACAGAGTTACTTTCGCATTTATAATATTAGTATGGATATGCGTGAATATTCAGGTCCTATTATTATGGAAATGGTGGAGCATACGGCAGAGGTTTGCCTGACTTTGGCGAAGCACTGCCGTGTTGTAATTGCCGGTGATCGGCATTGATGCTTGCAAAGAAAGAGGCGGAGCGCATGATGGTGAGGTAATCTCTGTGCCTTCATGGGGTACATAAAGATGTAGAGATTATAGTCGCCGTAGGAAGGACGTCGGGAATCATCACCCAACTCCCAGCCACCATTGGCGCGAGGTTACGGGCGACAAGCAATAGGTAGCTATCCGCCAGGTAAGTATGAGGCGCGGGTCAAAGCGCTTCAAAGAGATGGCAGCACATAGAGATGGAGCCGCGAGTTGCTTCATAAGGAAACACAGGTAAATGAAGGAATACGGGTGGGTTTTAGTCAGTAAACTTTTGACACGCCATTCCGTTCCGTTCGTTCCGTCCAGAGCTGGAGAAGTGATTTGATGATATCCATACATAAAAAAGAGGTAGGTCCCTTAATCAAAGTTGTTTATTGTTGTGAATACAAAACCAATTAAGAAGTTTGAGGTTATTTAATTAACCCATATAATAAGTCGAATTTTGTCATCGTATTCATCCATAGGTAGAATAAAATTAGTTATGACAAAAATTTGGTTACAATAAAAGGGTTTTAGGTTTAAAAAAAATCAGAATAATTGAGATTCGGTTATTAAAATAAATCAGTTCAGTACAACATCTATATGGCAATATGGACTAATTCTACTAATTGGTTGAAGGTGGGATAGCAAGTGATGATTAGTCTGCAATCCAACCGCTACCTGTGCCGAACACAGCTAATTATTACTAATGATGTTATACTTAGTCTTGTCTATTCACTGATATAGGACAGATAGCAGGCTATAACAGAAGGTCCTAGTCGCAATATTATCTTTGCAACAAATGTCAAAAACTTGTGAAAATGTAGGGAAATTAAAAGTATTTTTTGACACAACGAGACTTAGGTCTGGTTATGAACGTTCACAAAACTACGAGAAATAGCCCTCAGATCGTACAGACGACAGCACACCAAGCTACTACAATATGTCAGATTTATTTTCAACTTTATGTCTTAAGCATTAAGGCTGAAGATTGATTGGGAATATTTGACAGTTTCACGTAGATTGACCTGCTGTCGTCCGTACATACATAGGTGAATTTCGACAAAAATCTCTAGTTATTCATTTCTATTCTCATTGTGTCCCATCACTTTATAGTTCCATATATGTGTGGCTATGTGATTAATTCCTTCAACCGGTTTCCCGGGATGTACGGTCTTAAATACCATTATTTATGAATAAGTAATTACTAGTTAGAAACAAAGTCGGAATAAGTGTCATAACTGTCATTTTCATGAAACCACAGACTATTGAATCATAGTCCAGTGACTTGTACCATAAATTGTTTTCTTGATTGATGTGGGAATGGAAAAGGGTGCTGGTTATCGGTTAGCTATTTTTATATCATATTAATCAATATTCATAGCCAAACAGGATGCTCGAAGATTGATGGCTCAGTTAACTTAAGTGATTTTTATTAATAGTTTTGTAGGAGTAGATCTCTTTAAGTTTAAGTGGAATAGGGCTGGTTGCGGCAGATGTCTACAGAATTTCAGACGATCAATGGGCCCAACTTACGACCTAGAGGGTCCCACTTTTTTTGGTTGGGAAAAACTCGAATGACCTCTCCCACTCGAAGAAGTGAGCAGAACGGAACAAAGAGCGCGTCGGACTTATTGTGTATGTTTTTCCTGTGATCAATCTGTGGCCCTGGCAGGCAGTGGTCCTAGTGAACCCCGTCAAAATGTGCTGACTTCTTTATGAGGCGCGCATTTATTGCTGTGTATTGACATCCATGGCGTCTCCTGCGGTGCCTAGGGGTCAGAAATCATAGAAATTACCTTTCCATCACGTGCTCCACCTCCTCCTTTAACGGCCTTCCATACACTCTTGGTCCGGGCCATAGCCTGGACCAGGACCGGACGCGAGAAAGTACTGCCCAAGCTGGGTAGACTTCCATCGTATGCTCCACCGTGTCCACCAAGCGTAACACACAATGGTCACCCATAATATGTGAGCCATGACTTTGGCCTCCAGATCCCATGGCGACAATCCGGAAAGGAGGCTTGCCGCCTCAGCGAAGATCGTATAGTATTCCCGGACTAGCCGGACGGCCATGACCTTTCGGGACACGATTAACCGGAGGATTGGTCGCCGCCTCACGGACCACGCCCCATCGCTGCCCCGTAAATGGCCATGGAAAACAATACCCCCACGTAAAGCCTATGGCAGGAGGCATTATTTGGTGGTAGATTTTGGAGGAACCACCTTAAGACAGTCATAGCCAGCTTCAGTCTGGAAGCCAAACGTCGACTCCTCGAATGATGCTCCTCGAATTTTCACTGGCTGTCTTGAATATTCACTCAGCATTATGCTCTACTATGGACTTTCCACAACAGAGCGCTGATTTTTGAAAACGACGTATACCAGACATAAATCAATGATATACGTGCCTAAATAGATTATTTGTTCAGAGGAGGTAGTAACAGTTCTTTTTGTCGTAATAAATAGGCATTACTAAGTACATAAACAAATAAATTCTGAGAACATCTGTGGTCAAGGCTACAGCAACTGAAGCATTCATATTATGTTTCAGGCAGCGAAGTATCTAGAGAGCCATTGTAATAAAGACTCGCCAAAATTTTACCTGTAGACTTTTGTGGCTGACTGTACGAACTGGTGTACGCACAGTCTCACAGAAATCTTAATTAAAAATTAATACATTTTATTTATATCGAAACTGAAGTCACGTTTAATTAATGAACAGATTCTATCTTTCACTCTCTTTTTTAACTCTCACACCAGAAAACTTTTATTGGAAGAAGAATTTTGGAAGAAGAAGTTTGACAGTGGCCGCATGCAAAATATTTAAAACTGTCATAGTCAAACTACAATAATTATTCCTGCAATAAAAGTAGCCTGACTAACACACACACAGCTCTACACTTTACTACTTTAGCACAAATAGCTCTTAATCAATAAAACGTTATGGTAGACAATTAAACATTTCAAATTTTAAATTCTAATGTTGGAATTTTTCCCCTTCGGCTGAACCTCGAACCTCGGCTAGAGCCGAGAGAATTCTCGGTTGAGTTTATAGCCGAGAATACCGAGACCGAGACCGAAATCTCGGTTGAGCCTTTGTTGGTAGTTTTAATCATCATCATCATCATCAACCTTTTTATCGTCCCACTGCTGGGCACAGGTCTCCTCTCATACAGAGAAGGATTGAGCGTAATCACCACGCTTGCTCAATGTGGGTTGGCGATTACAGACTTAAAGACCAAGTTTCCTCAAGATGTTTTCCTTCAACTTCAGTCATTGGTGTTCAAGATATACTTAGAAAGTACTTTAGAAAATTTACAATGGTACTTGCCTGACCTGGAATCGAACCCGCGCCCTCATACTTGAGAGGCTGGTGTTTTAACCACTAGGCCACCACGACTTTTTTAGTTTTAATTGTATTATTTATATGTATTACTTCTTATCATACTACACTAATAAATGTGAAAGTTTTTGATGTATATGTACCTGTGTATTTGTTCCTACTCTTTCACGCAAAAATTACTAAAGAAATTTGGATGAAATTTGGCACACAGATAGTTTATAGGTATAACACATAGAACTTTTCACCTTTTTCAAATATTCATTCTCAATTCACACATTCAGACTACGGATCGAAACTTATTCATGTGGAACAGCGAGTCTCAGCCTGTATCTTATATTTATACTGGTTAGCCTGACTGTACATATGATGAAGCAAAGAATATAGCTAACATGATTGAAACCCGTAATGGATTACCTTTCTGTTATTATGTCTTGTAATAAATGAAAGAAATGAATCATTGTATTGTGTTATTGTTGGTTGACCTAGAAAATATTTTGGCCATCAGATTGAACAATGTTATTGGGCGAGTGGGCCATAATCCACCATGCGGCCTTTTATTTATTTTTTGTGAATGGGATATCATCTAACCT
Organism: Sesamia nonagrioides; assembly: GCA_017933935.1. Lineage (NCBI taxonomy): Eukaryota > Metazoa > Arthropoda > Insecta > Lepidoptera > Noctuidae > Sesamia > Sesamia nonagrioides. Next base: position 165,253 of record JADWQK010002211.1, on the reverse strand, counting down.
CTCCCGTTCTAGGCGGAGCGGAAGGGCGAGTCAGACTTTTACTAACTATAACCCACTAGAGTTTCTTTATTTGCCTGTGTGCCAGGGGCCACGGTAGCTCTTTCGAACATCTGGCTGCCCTGGTAGGCATGGGTCCTCGTAGACCACAATGCGGCACAATGTGTTGACATTTCTTTGAGACACGCGTGATACACAACGCGTTATAAAGACTCTTTGAATAAGTCATCATCATCCCAGCGTTAATCCCAGTCGCATCCGAAGCCTTTTCAGCTTTGGAGTCTGGGGTCCGCTTTACCAGGCCAACTGCTGATGTGGCTAAACTTCGACATTTTCCGTGAAGCGACTGCCGTCTGACCTCCACAACCAGAAGGCGACATCGAAGCATTGCAGTTAGAACAATTGTTGGATTTTTGAGGGCTCCAACAACCCGTAACGACTGCCACTAGATGTTCGTATGGCAACAGGGACCAACGGCTTAACGTGCTTTCCGAGGCACGACCAGACCAGTGCAAATATTCATACTCATGCATACAAATACTTGAAATGTGCGGGGTTCGAACCCGCGCCACCTTGCGCAGCGGTTGCGTCCTCTACCGCTACGCCACGGAGGCTGTCAACTCTTTGAATAATTATGCCTTGTTAACTCTAAGTTCAAGACGCTTGTTGCTTTAAGCTATGATGCTACATGGACTGGTCCATAAGATTCACTCTTGTATACCACAATGTTTGAAGACTAAAATGTTCAACCAGTGCGTCCTACCCGTCATGACTTACTAAGCCGAGATGTGGACACTAACGGTCAGACTAGTCCATAAGTTTAAAGCTATGTTAGGTATCTCCTTGAAGGACCGCATTAGAAATGAGGTGATCCGACAGAGGATCAAAGTCATCGACATAGCTGAGAGGATTAGCAAGCTGGAGTTGCAATGGGCTGGTCACATATGCCGCAGGGCCGACAACCGTTGGGGTAAACGAGTCCTCGAGTGAAGCGATGGAGTGATGGAGCGACGACATCAAAAAGGTAGTGGCTGCCGGAGAACTGCTCAGGATCGAGCTGGTTGGCGTGCCATAGAAGAGGCCTATGTCCAGCAGTGGACGAGTAGAGGCTGATGATGATGATGATGCTCCACCGTGTGCTCAGAACGATCCCCCATGGAGCCTCCCGAAACAGGCCTCTAGCCGCTATTCGGCGTGTCCAGCACTGAACTGCGACAATTGCACTCCATGCCCCCATGAGATTCCGCTGGAGCTCCGCCCGCTGTATAGCGATTGCGGAAGTGTAGTTATCTCAAACTCTTGGACTTTGCGCACACTGTAGGACATTCGACGTTACTTGTTGCAGCGACTAAATGCATGACGCACTCGCACACCTGACGACATCCGCAAGTCTAGTTGTAGCGACAAGAAGCATATAGCAGCGACTAGCTGCAAGTGCAAACGACGACTCGTTGTCTTGTGGTAGCGACAAGAAACATATAGCAGCGACAAGCTGCAAGTGCAAACGACCACTAACAGTATTGTTGTAGCGACAAGAAACATATAGCAGCGATTAACTGCAAGTGCAAACGACCACTAACAGTCTTGTCGTAGTGACAAGAAACTTATAGCAGCGATTAGCCGCAAGTGCAAACGACCACTAACAGTATTGTTGTAGCGACAAGAAACATATAGCAGCGACTAACCGCAAGTGCAAACGACCACTAACAGTCTTGTCGTAGTGACAAGAAACTTATAGCAGCGATTAGCCGCAAGTGCAAACGACCACTAACAGTATTGTTGTAGCGACAAGAAACATAGCAGCGACTAACCGCAAGTGCAAACGACCACTAACAGTCTTGTCGTAGTGACAAGAAACTTATAGCAGCGACTAGCCGCAAGTGCAAACGACCACTCGCAGTCTTGTTGTAGCAACAAGAAACATATAGTAGCGACAAGCTGCAAGTGCAAACGACCACTAACAGTATTGTTGTAGCGACAAAAAACATATAGCAGCGACTAACCGCAAGTGCAAACGACCACTAACAGTCTTGTCGTAGTGACAAGAAACTTATAGCAGCGATTAGCCGCAAGTGCAAACGACCACTAACAGTATTGTTGTAGCGACAAGAAACATAGCAGCGACTAACCGCAAGTGCAAACGACCACTAACAGTCTTGTCGTAGTGACAAGAAACTTATAGCAGCGACTAGCCGCAAGTGCAAACGACCACTCGCAGTCTTGTTGTAGCAACAAGAAACATATAGTAGCGACAAGCTGCAAGTGCAAACGACCACTAACAGTATTGTTGTAGCGACAAAAAACATATAGCAGCGACTAACCGCAAGTGCAAACGACCACTAACAGTCTTGTCGTAGTGACAAGAAACTAATAGCAGCGACTAGCCGCAAGTGCAAACGACCACTCGCAGTCTTGTTGTAGCAACAAGAAACATATAGCAGCGACAAGCTGCAAGTACAAACGACCACTCGCAGTCTTGTTGTAGCAACAAGAAACATATAGCAGCGACAAGCTGCAAGTGCAAACGACCACTAACAGTCTTGTCGTAGTGACAAGAAACATATAGCAGCGACAAGCTGCAAGTGCAAACGACCACTAATAGTATTGTTGTAGCGACAAGAAACATACAGTATGTTAACTAACAGAGGGCGTTCCCGTTAACCCGAAATAGTATAGCATACATACATGCTAAAAAAAATATTTCCAATAAGAATAAAAAATAAAAAAATTTCCAATAAGAAAATATTCAATAAAAATTTTAAATTGACATGTAAAAGAAACACACTGTACACGCGAACATGAAAGACGGCAACTTCGCAATTTATTTATACATGACGACTACTATTTTGATTTAAAACAGGAGGTTTCAAATTTATTTCCAATTAGAATTTTTTTTATTCGGATTTTTTATGCTTATTTTTCTATGCTGATATTTTTATTTTAATCTATTAATGATATATATTAACGAGTTTAAGGGAACGCCCTCTGTTATTTAACATAGGTACTGTATATCAGCGACTAGCCGCAAGTGCAAACGATCACTTGCAGTCTTGTCGTAGCGACAAGAAACATATAGCAGCGACTAGCCGCAAGTGCAAACGACCACTTGCAGTCTTGTCGTAGTGACAAGAAACATATATCAGCGACTAGCCGCAAGTGCAAACGATCACTAACAGTCTAGATTGTCGTAGTGACAAGAAACGTATAGCAGCGACTAACCGCAAGTGCAAATGACCACTTGCAGTCTTCTCGTAACGACTACTTTTGACGCTGCCACTTTATTAACCTTAGCATTTTCATTCACTTTTAAATTAATTTAAATAATTCAAGACGGGAAACAATACCCAAATGCCATATCACACTGTTACTATCAACTTGAGTTCATCATCAACCTTTTTATCGTCCCACTGCTGGGCACAAGTCTCCTCTCATACAGAGAAGGTTTAAGCGTAATCACCACGCTTGCTCAATGCGGGTTGGCGATTTCAGACTTAAAGTCCAGGTTTCCTCAAGATGTTTTCCTTCACCTTCAGTCATTGGTGTCCAAGATATACTTAGAAAGTACATATAACTTCAACTTGAGTCATTTGAGGCATATTGCTAATCCATTACTCCATTTGTTCTGATTGTGGTTGATCTGTCAGAATCGAACCCTAGCACAGCGGGTAGTGTGTTACGAAATTACCCTGCAGAATAACAAACATTTTTTAAATGACCTGCACCCTAATTGCATAATACACTACTGAATTTGATTCATGTTGCTGTCATGTTCGAAAAATTTCTTTGTTCAACAATGCAATGAATATTGTAGAATTGTCAAAATGATACCCATTTTTTTTGGGGATGGGAAATCATCACATGACCTCTCCCGTTCTGGGCGGAGAGAAAGGGTCCGTCAGACTTTTACTGACTAAAACCCACCTGTGTTCCTTCACTTGCCTGTAGGCCAGGGCCACGGTTTCTTTTTTAACCAACCGGCAACCCTGACGTCTCTTTGAGGCGCGCGTGAAACACAACGCGCCGCCAACTCTGGCCTGGACCTTGGATGGCATTAACAGCAAAAAAGTCGATGAAAAATCAATTATTTTATCATCCAACCAGGGTAATAAAACTCAAAATGGACAAATCAAAAAAGGGAATATTAAAAAAGGTTTTCTTAAATGTTTAACGTTGTTTCGAATGGAATATATTAAGTACTCATCAATTCATGATCTTCAAATTGGTATCCAATTGATACCTTAATCAGTCCGTAATATAATTTAGGTATACTGATTCTTTCTCCGTGGTTTCTCACGGTTTAATTCGAGCCTATAAATCTCTTGTGGGCCGCTAATTTGCAAGCAACAGAGGATTTAGAGCCACCCACGCGTCAATTGAAGACCGGAATTGAAAACTGTTATTTTTGTTGACCAAAGACTTGTATGGTTAAATTCTGTATTTGAGTATATTTCGAGTAGAGGATGAATGCACGATGGAGAGGTATTGTTTTTAACCGACTTCAAAAAGGAGCAGGTTTATATCCTTTTTTTCTTCTATGTTTGTTCGCGCATAACTTCGTTGTTTATGAACCGATTTTGATCATTCTTTTTCTGTTGGAAAGAAGACGTTCCCAATGTGGTCCCATGATAAGAATATCAGGGTTTGATGGTGGAAGACCAGAGAAAACAAGGGGAACTTTCAAAAATTGCAGGGGCGACTAGGGCATTTCTTAGCATTTTCATTAAGTATTTTAAAGCACTACAATTTAATAAAGGTCTGGAGTAGATCTGATGATGGAGCCGGGAGACAGTCGAAGGAACTCCTCAACAATTCACAGCAGCTACCTTGTGTTTGGGCTCAATTAATTTGTATTGATAAGAACTTTACACCTAGACGAGTTGTGACTGTCATAAGAGCTCTGATGATGAAGACAAAGGCCAGTTCCGGGAACTCCTCAACGGTTTACTTTGTGGTTGGACTTAATTCATTTATATTGATGAGCCCTTTGCACCCATTGGGTTAAAATAATAGTCTGCAGTAAATTTGATGATGAAGACCATAGGCAGTTGAGGGAATACTTAGGTACGGGTAAAAATTAAAGTAAACAAAATTACGTCGTTTCCCAATTATATTTGCGTCAGCTTCCAGTCTGACCGGATGCAACTGTATACATAGTACTTTTAACAACTAAAAAGTGTAAAATAAAAACTTTTTATACAAAAAAACAACCGACTTCCAAAAACCACTACAAAGTGAAAAATAACTAATTTCGGAAGTCGGTGTCAAAAAACAAATATACAAAACCAAAGACACCGACTTCCGAAATTAGTTATTTTTCACTTTGTAGTGGTTTTTGGAAGTCGGTTGTTTATTTGGAAAAAAGTTTTAATCTATACTAATATATAAAGCTGAAGAGTTTGTTTGTTTGTGCGCGCTAATCTCAGGAACTACTGGTCCGATTTGAAAAAATATTTTTGCGTTAGATAGCCTATTAATCCAGGAAAGCTTTAGGCTACATAACATCCCGCTATAACCAATAGGAGCAGAGCAGTAACAATGTTGCGAAAACGGGAGCTAACGCAGAAGTACATATTGCTTCCACTATATCTATACTTAAATATAAAGCTGAAGAGTTTGTTTGTATGTTTGTTTGTTCGCGCTAATCTCTGAAACTACGGGTCCGATTTGAAAAATTCATTTTGCGTTGGACAGCCCATTAATCCAGGAAGGCTTTAGGCTATATAACATCACGCTGCGACCAATAGGAGCGGAGCATAATTAATTCCACTAGAACGAAGTCGCTGGCGGCTGCTAGTAAATAATAAAATGTAACATTTGCTGTAATATTTATTTCATAACAACGTTTACAAAAGGTGTACATTTAATCAGGAATAGACTTCTTCTTTTTCTTCTCAGTCTATAGAGGTCCACTGCTTGAAAAATGAAGACGCACTGCTTGATGAATGGAGACCTAAGTCCAGCAGTGGGACGATAAAAAGGTTGATGATGATGATGATAATGTAAGCCATTGAGCCTATCTCACCTCAACCACTTTTAAAACCCATTCACAGTCAAAATTCATACACAAAATAAATCAATTACATCTGAACCTGCAGATACATTCTAATTGTGACTCAAATAATAGCACCACCAGAACACGTCCGCGATTAACTACATTAAAGTATGTATCTCGTAATTAGAACATTACGCGAGGCAAGACGAGGCCCTGATTTTATGTAAATTACTCGATCCATTTTGGATGTATTTCGCAAGTCTATTATTATCAAGAGCAAGTTTAGTGTATTAGTATACAGGGTGTATCTGACATCGTAACGCAAACTTCACGAAAAGGCTAGACCGCATGCCACTAAGAAAATTATGATAGTCATTTAAGTCTTTAATGAGCGGTTACAGAAATAACAGTGTATAAAAAAAGTTTCGGCTCGGCCTTTGAACGTTGCAAGCGTGCTGCCATGCGGATTTGTAGGTATGACGTTGATCCCTGATGTGAACTCTATTAAATCAGCTGATAGGATAGTCTTTCGAGTTTGGTTTATATTGGGTTTTTGTGTGTAATTAGCGAATTAATTATTTTTTACTTTAAAATCTTATTGGGTTATAAAAGTATCGCAATTATGAAAGGTTTAAAATGAAAGAAACTGCATTTTTTTATTCAAAATCCGTAAATAGTCGACGAAAATTGTCACCACTGGGGGTTCAGAATCATGTACAGTATCCATGTTACTCGTTTGTGCGTCGATTTCAGATAAACCCTTTATATCTCGATATTATACATACATAAGTATTAAAGATAAGTATCAAACGTTCCAATTTTTTTTCATTTTTGTCTGAGAAATCATCAAAAGACTTCGTCAGTGTCAGACAATTAGTGACTAAAAAAATCCCTACTGTTCCTTCAGTTTTGAAATAACGCAAAAAACTAGTAACGCGACCCTAGCGGACCTCGTCACTTGGCGCTGACTTCCCTTTAAGGCGCGCGTGAATCTTACAGGAGGGACACAGCTCAGGTCTCTCCTTGGTGTGGGAGAAAGGGCAGTAACCCTTAACGCGGGCTCAGGGCGGGCTGGTAGATGTTATATGTCTTCGAATTAATAGTTCACCTCATGTTCCTTTACCATTTTGTGAGCAGTGGTGATTAAATTATTTACAGAACGTGAAGAACCTAAAGGGGTTCAAGCCTCAGTGTTCAGTGGCCCTGTGGTTTTCTCGGTGGTAGGCCTCAACATCAGCCGCCGGCGTAAGTTACCACCCACCAGACAAAGTCGTGCCGCCAAGCGATTCGTCGTGTTCCGGCACGATGTCTGGTGAAGCCGTACGGAGGACGGGTCTGAGCAGTTGTGTTGCGATGTGTGCCGGATACGATGCGCTAAATGTTGTTGTGTCGGGAGGTTGGTCTTGGAGGGTAGCGGGATCCGAAGCACGGTGCTCCGCTGGCCGACCGCAGGTAGTTGGGGGCCCAAGTAGTGTGCCAGCCACATACGAAAGGCTGCCCCACCAACTGCGAAAAATCCCAGGGTGGCTCCATCGTGCCGGTTGGCGACCGGATGAGAGGACCCGATGGCGATCCCTGGGGGGGTTCGGGCGTCCCCGCAGTCTCCAGATCAATCTCCCTGTGGCCCAGCATCGTTGATCGGATTGTTGGGTTTAACATTGCATCACCTCACTCAACTGCCGTCTTCCTTCCTATTCACTCAAAAAAAAAAAAAACAACAAAACAATTCAATGAAAAGGTCCAAAAAGAAAAGTAGGTGTGCACAGCGGGCGCACGTCCTCTCTTTCAAAGTTTCTTCTCTCTAATATTAGAGGTCTGCACTCCAATCTCTTAGCAGTACACCATCACCTTGAGACTGAGAAGCCACATCTACTTTTCTTGACGAAGACCCAGATCAGATGTCCGCCTGATGCGGCATACCTCAGCTACCCGGGATACTCTTTGGTGCTCCAAAGAGTATCCCGGGTAGCATTCATTCCCGGGTCATTTCCTGCAGCGTGCCGGGGTCTGTGTGTATGTTCGCAATGACATCTGTTGCCGGCGTCTCCGTCACCTCAAAGACCCCCATTTTTCGCCCTTATGGCTGTTGGTTGACATTGGTGTGGACAAAATTGTCTACACCTGTGTCTACCGATCGCACAGCGGTGACCAGGAGACAACTCGACTGTATGATCACCTCAGGGAAGCTGCTGACAATGCGCTGCATCGGCACCCTGACGCACAGTTCGTCGCTCTGGGGGACTTCAATGCCTGTCACCAAGACTGGCTTTTCGCATACCAGAGGACCGACCACGCTGGGAGAGAAACGCGAAATTTTGCGCTATCAATGGGCCTTTCCCAGCTGGTGAGACAAGCGACTAGGGTGCCTGATGTAGCCAGTCATACCGCCAATTGTCTGGACCTTCTGCTGGCCACTGATCCGGACAGATGTGTTGTTACAGTTTCCTTACCGTTAGGAACTTCAGACCACAGTCTGGTGAAGTCTGTGTCGTCCTTCTCCCCACCTGATTGCGACTCACGTGGTGAGCGGCGAATGTGGCGATACAAGTCAGCAGATTGGGATGAGATGCACCATTTCTTCGCGTCTTATCCTTGGCAGCAGGTCTGCTTCTCTTCTGATAATCTGACGAGCTGTGCGGACGCTATATCCGATGTGGTGCGTCAAGCTATGGAGTATTTTAGCCCCTTTAGTGACGTGCCCGTCGGTGGCTCGGCTCGCCCATGGTTCAACGCCGACTGTCTGCTAGCTGAACAGCGTAAGCATACGGCATTTCTTACCTGGGTTGATGCTCGTGACCGCAGAGCTCCGGATCTAGCCTTTAACCGCGCTGCCAAGTCCTACAAAAAGGCGCTTAAGAAGGCTCGCTTCGACCGAAATACTCATTTTGGCAATAAGCTCTCTGCGCAACCATCCGGTGGCAGATCTTTTTGGTCCCTAGCTAAATCGGTCGAGGCGAACTTCTGGTTCGCGAACGCTGGTTAGGCCTGATGGAGCACTGGCCCATACGGCGAGAGAGAAAGCAGGTCTCTTTGCATCTCTCTTTGCCCATAATTTGCGTCTTGATACTGGCAGTGCTACTCCACCTAATTTACCTCATTGCGGAACTTCAATGACCGAGGTTCGCATTAGGAACAAAGAGGTTCTGAGAGTACTGTGTCGTCTGGACGTGAATAAGGCTAGTGGTCCGGACGGTATACCAGCGATTGTTCTTATGGAATGTGCGCCCGAGTTGTCTCCTGTATTGACGCGCTTGTATCGCCTCTCATTTAGGACTGGTACAGTGCCCAAGTCCTGGAAGCTTGCCAACGTGCAGCCCGTGCCCAAAAAGGGTAGTCGTGCCGATCCTACCAACTATCGGCCGATTTCAATAACCTCCATACTCTGCAAGATTATGGAGCGTGCATTGAACTCGCGCCTCTTGGCTTACCTGGAAGGTAACGATCTCCTCAGTGACCGACAGTACGGGTTTCGACGCAATCGGTCAACTGGGGACCTACTAGTGTATGCCACTCACTTGTGGGGCGAGGCCCTCGAGAAGAATGGGGAAGCGATTGCTGTCTCCCTTGATGTCTCGAAGGCCTTCGACCGGGTATGGCACGCTGGCCTTTTGAGTAAGCTTCCAGCGTACGGCATTTCCCCTAGCCTGACTGGTTGGGTAAAAGACTTCCTGACTGAACGGTCCCTCCGAGTTGTTGTCGACGGATGCTCTTCTGAGCCCATGTCAACTAATGCCGGTGTTCCTCAGGGGTCTGTTCTCTCTGCAACTCTGTTTCTGCTGCATATTAACGATCTGCTGATGCCCGGAATCTATGGGTATGCAGATGACAGCACAGTTGTGGAGAGATACCTGCCGGAAGCTCGGGCTAGTAAGGAATCAATCCGGTCCGAAAGAGAGGCTATGGTAGAGCGTACGAGTGCTGCACTACAGGCAGTCTCCGAATGGGGCATAGCCAATCTTGTAGCATTCAATGCCGCCAAAACACAGGCGTGTCTTTTCACCGCCAAAAGGAGCCCGTTCACCTTGGCTCCTACTTTTCGGAATGTATCCTTGGAGTGCACCGACCGCCTTCAGCTTTTGGGAGTTGAGATTTCCTCGAACCTAAACTTTGGGCGGTTCATTGAGTCCAAGGCTAAGGTGGCTGCCAGAAAACTTGGCGTCATCGCGAAGGTCCGGCGGTACTTCACACCGGGGCAGCTTCTAATGTTGTACAAAGCACAGGTCCGTTCGTGTGTGGAGTACTGCAGCCACATTTGGGCTGGTGCTGCGAAACCTGCGACCTGGCTACTTTGGATTCAGTGGAGAGGCGTGCGAAGAGGCTAATTGGTGATCCTGATTTAACTCGAGACGGTCTGCAAAGCCTAGAGCACAGGCGTAGAGTAGCCAGCCTTTCGGTGTTCTATAGGATGATTCATTTTGGGGAGTGTGCGAGGGAATTGCATGATTTAATTCCCCCATCTCCGTTCCACCATCGACCCGTCGTACGGCGAGTTTCCACCCCTACGTTGTTAACACTACTACGATTCGGACGAAGCGTTTCGCCTCCTCCTTTATACCGCGTACATCAAGGGACTGGAACAACTTGCCGGCGGCGGTGTTTCCGTCGGACTACAATTTGAGTGTCTTCAAGGCCAGAGTGGAATAGGCTCTTAATAAACTAGCACGCCTTACCATCAACGATTGCATCAAGGCGGGATTGCGGTCAAGCGCTGGTTTATAAATAATAAAAACAAAAAAAAAACCCCCTCGTTTTGCCGCTCGGCTACCACTGGTCCACCGGCTACTCGTAGAAGATTAAATTAAAAAAAAAACTTCTGTTAGTTAATATTTTGGAAATTTTACTATCCTACACTACTAATACGTACTAACTATACGAATATTACTAGTACTATGAATACGAAAGTTTATGAAGATATATGTATAGGTGTTTGTTGCTCTTTTATTCTAAAACTACTGAATGGATTTGAATTAAATTTGGCACACATGCAATGGGTAATATTTAGAATACTTTTTTTCTATATTCCCACAGAATCTAAGCTTATGCGGTTGAAACTGCGCGGGTTTGTAGCACCTGTTTAGTCTTCTCAGAGCGTGTTCTCGTTCCTGAGTCCTAGGCTTACACGATTATGATTGATATTGAACAAGAACGGGAATACGCTCTACAAAAGATTGAACCCGTGTAAAATCACGAATGAAGATTTTAATGACTCATTCCCTTTTCTTCTAAAACCAAACACAAAATCATTCAGCAAATAATTAATCACAGACTATCTTTCAAAAGATTGTGGTCTAATAAATCACCTCACATACAACTCGGTACGTATAAAATATTAATTATTAGGGAAAACAATGGCTCACGTTTGTGGAAATAATCGATTCTCTTTGTTGTCTAATAGCGTTTGGTTTCAGTGCACATAACGTACAGAAATATACAGAAGGATTGACCCGGTCCGGGTCGATGACGGACGTGGATTGTGACCATGCGCGCCTCACATAAATGTCAGCACATCATGACATGGAAAGACCGATGCCTCCCAGAGCCGCGGCATGTTGTTTGAAAGAGATAGCGTAGCTCCTGGTGCAGAGGCAAAGGTCAAATAAAGGAACACGGGTGGCTTTTCGTCACCTTTACCTCTTCCTGAGCGGAAGAGGTAATGATTTTCTACAAGAAAAAGCTGGGCATTTCATAGTGCCTTTTGTCAGTTAACTAATCAGTTAAACCATACATTTTTGATATTTTAACCTCACTTAAATTTAATCATCCTTTAAGAATAAACACCACAGTTTTTAAGGGGTTTATTGATAAACGATAATTAAAGTTAAGTGACGTGCAAACGTCTAAAATGTATGGTTGAACAATCGCTAATCACTAGTTAACTTTAAGCAACTTATATGAATAAGGGGGTATGTGTGCAAGTGGGCCTGAATTCGCTCGCTTGTTATACAAAGTTAACCTTCTGTAAGTACCATTATGTGTAACAGTGCACCAAAGAAGCGGTAATTAAAAGGCTTTTCATATACTGAGCGTCGACAGTAGTATTATTTGAAATCGGATTCCTCCAGCTAAATGAACTTCCTTGAAAATATATTTAATGGAATCAAATGTCCGTTTGATTACTTTCTGGGGAGAAATGAATCCTTTTTGTGGAATGAGAAAGTTTTTAATCGAATTAATGAATCAAAGGTAACTATGCAATAACAACATTCATAGTAACTAGGAAGTTTTATTAAGGAATTCGCTCCTCGATGGGTAAGTATTTTAATACTTAAATCATGATGAAAAAGGTTACTTTAATAATTTAGGTGTCTTGCTATTGGGAACGAATAAAATGAATGCAGGCGGTGAGCAGTGGGCAGCTCGCCGCCCGGTAAGGATCATGCCCGAGTCGATGGCGCGTTGTGTTTCACGCGCGCCTCAAAGAGGTTTCAGCACATCGTTGCGGAGTCCACGAAGATCGATGCCTCCTAGTTCAGGGTTGCGGGTTGGTTAAAAAAGAAACCGTGGCCCTGGCGCATAGGCAAGTGAAGAAACACGGGTAGGTTTTAGTCAGTAAAAGTCTGACACGCCTTTCCGCTCCGCCCAGAGCGGGAGAGGTCATTTGATGATTTCCCATCTCAATCAAAAAAAGGGTAAAAATGAAAGGAAAAGAGTTGGTTGACAATATCGGTGTAAGCTGTCATTTTCCGTTCTCGAAACGTTTGAATATAATAAAACAAGTAGAATCAAATTTTTTGGAAATCAAATGAGTGAGATCGGCATGTCGTCAGCACGCAGCAATTGTGCTCTTGGAGTCGCTACTCCAAGAGCACAATTTTTATATCCACGCGCAAAGCCGGCTAAATAAAATCAGAATTTTGCCGGAAAAGAATAAATAAAAATTATACGAAATTGTGAAGTAGCCTATCGCCCATCGAATTGAATTTATCAACTTAACACGGAATATTTTATCATAAAAAATCGAATCAAGATTGACATTTCCATTTGGCACTCCCAATAATGAAGAAAGTTCGGTAACTACGTTATTGCTCTTTTAACGGTTCTTATCAACAAAAAGGTCAACTTAAAAAAAAAACTCATTACTAAATTAATGAAAACTTTCTGCTTACTTCTTGGGATCGCGATACAAAAGACGGAGCCGATAACGATATTCAGAGTTCGCTTCGATATCTTTGGGTATTAATCTACACTTTTAGGACCTGTTCACACTCGCCAATGACCACAACTACACCACGTCCTAACGACACGCACGCACGTGTGAATATAGTGTCGCTGCAACTTCTTGCTATTGCGTTCTTGTCAGTAATTGCGATGTGGTTTTATTGTGGTTCGTATTTTCCGACAGCGTGAATCAAGTCGTCGTCGCGTCGACACAAGTTCACATGTTTGTTGTGACGTCGTCACCACCACATCACCGTGATGAAGCTAGTATCTCCACACGAGTAATTTTGACAGACAAAACAATGTTAACCGTTTGAATAAATGTCTGAAGTCCACGTGGTGTCGCTGTGGTGTGGTTGTGGTTCGTGTAATCGGACCTTTATGGCAAAAAAGAGAATTTGGATTGGGCAGGGTAGACGCGAAAACTTTAACCGTAGCATAACCGTTGATTATGCAAATTGCAGGCATTAGCAAGAATTCAATTTCTGAAAATTATGACTTAATGGTATACAATGGTATGGTTACTGACCCATAATAATATGGTGTAAAATTCTTTATTATTATAATTTGGAACACGTAAAGGTTATGAGCTTCTGTTTCAGTATAAGCTAGGTAGGTTATTTAGGTTGATAGAGTTGTGGGCGAAAAATGTTAATGATTTTCATTTACCGGAGATATGAGGGTTGGAATTGCAACACTAAAGTGGCAGTGGGCTGGACACATTGCCCGTAGGACCGATGCCCGATGGGGCGGACGGGTTCTCGAGTAGCGACCACGCACCGGAAGACGTAGCGTGGGTAGGCCCCCGACAAGGTGGACCGACGACCTGGTGAAGGTCGCGGGAAATCGCTGGATGCGGGAGGCGCAGGACCGGTCGTCGTGGAGAACCTTGGGAGAGGCCTATGTCCGGCAGTGGACGTCTTTCGGCTGAAATGATGATGATGATGAGGGTTCGAACCACTGTGGCATATCCCACTCGCAGCTCATGATTTTCACAGTTCTCATATGAGAACTGTGAAAATCATGAGCTGCGATTCTGATGTATTTGTTATATAACAAATACATCAGAATCGTGACACTTGAGAGCACTAAATTACCGCTATGAAGGTACATTATATGTAAACTGTGAGTATGTAAAAATGAATCAGTCCCCACTGACGGTGTCCATTCACAAACAGGACGTGTGGATCAGCGCCATTCACCTCAACCACTTTGAATAGAACTCAATAATCCCGGGTCGGGAGACAACATCGAACTACCGGCCATAAGGCGGTAAGGATCAGGTCCACGGGATATTCAAAAGAGATACCGTGGTCCCTGGCATACGGGCAAGTGAAGCAACGCGGGTAGATTTTAGTCAGCAAAAGTCTGACACGCCTTTTAGCTCCACCCAGAGTGGGACAAGTTATATGATAATTTCCTATCCTCCAAAAAAAAGGAACGTAATGATCCAACACATAGGTATGTCACCACTACCAAGACATTAAAGTAAGTATGACATACTCTCAGCAGCCAGAGCACATTCAAGTCAATGAAAGACGTACCCAATAAATAGTAGCTTAACAGTATCTACTTAGTGCATACGAAAATGTTCGAAATAGTTACTTTACCTAACCAAACATTATAAGTCAACTTGAGTTCAAGACGTTCACTTATGACGTACACTGTTTAGCATGGATTTAGTATCTGCCTCGTGCCGTATTGGTTGCAAGTTTTGCTAAAAATGTTTTTGGGTTATACATTGAATTTTTAAGTAGTGGCCTAGAATTTGGTTGAGTGCATAATTGATGAGAACAGGCTCTCCCCTTATAATATGAGACTAAAAGATAACTAGCAAAGCTTGAAATATGGATGTATTTTTATATTGGATTATAAATTATAAAGTAGTTCTTGACCGCAATCCTGCCTGATAGTAAGCAGTGACGCAATCGATGATGGTAAAGCGCACTAGTTTATTAAAAGCCTATTCACTCTAGCCTTGAAGACACTCAAATTGTAGTCCGACGGAAACACCGCCGCTGGCAAATTGTTCCAGGCCTCGATGTGCGCGGTATGAAAGAGGAAGCGAAACGCTTCGTCCGAGTCGTAGTGGTGTTAACGACGTTAAGGGTGGAAACTCGCCGTGCGACGGGTCGTACGATGGTGGAACGGAGATGGGAGAACTAATTCATGCAATTCCTTCGCACACTCACCAAAATGAATCCTATAGAATACCGAAAAGCTGGCTACTCTACGCCTGTGAATTAAATGTGGGTCGCCAATCAGCCTCTTCGCATGCCTCTCCACCGAATCCAAAGGTGACATTTCGCAGCACCAGCCCAAAAGTGGCCCTATTAAATCATGCAATTCCTTCGCACATTCTCCAAAATGCATCCGATAGAACACCCAGAATCAGCTCAAAATGGTCTCCAATGCCTGGAGCACAGGCGTGGCGTATAGGTACAGCTCTAGCTACCCCTTTTGTGGAGAACAAGGCGTGATATTATGTATTTTTTATAACTATATTAATTATCACCATCTGCCTAGTCTTTATCCAATTATGTTGAGGTCAGCTTCCAGTCTAACCGGATTCAGCTGAATACCAGTATTTTACATGGAGCGACTGCCTATCTGACCTCCACAACCCAGTTACTGGGTAATACGATACCCACTGGTAAGACTGGTAGTAAGACTTTCCGAACTTTTGACCCGTAAGGACTGTCAAAGATTTACAAGTGACAACCGGGACCAACGGCTCAAAGTACTTTCCGAAGACGACGGAGGGACACCCATCCATAAACCTACCCCGGTAAGCGTCATCATCATCATCATCATCAACCTTTTTATCGTCCTACTACTGGGCACAGGTCTCCTCTCATACAGAGAAGGATTGAGCGTAATCACCACGCTTGCTCAATGCGGGTTGGCGATTTCAGACTTAAAGACCAGGTTTCTTCAAGATGTTTTCCTTTACCTTGTAATCAGTTATTGATGTCCAAGATACTCTTATAAAGTACGTATAACTTTAGAAAAGTTACATTGGCACTTGCCTGACCTGGAATCGAACCCGCACACTCATACTTGAGAGGCATAGCTTAACCTAATCAATCGACCAATGCGGCTATTATTGTTTAAGCCACGAGCCCCTCAGTTTGTTAATAACATTTTATAGAAAAGTCTAGAATAGATTAAGTTACTAATATAGAGATACAGTTTCCATCATGAGATTCTAGACAGCGGGGAGCACTTAAGTTTGGATTAAGATTTAACACTTGAAAATGTTACTCGCAGCGCTTGCACAAAACATCTTGAACTACTCGCCTGCGATTATTCTTAAGATATAGCCATTGATAGAATAAACTTGGTTTGTGTTGTTATTTAATTCTGAAGAGATTTACATAAACAGGCTGTTCCGACTCGTGGAACAGGCCTCCTCTCGACGAGAGGTAGTGAACCGTAATCATCCACGCAGGCCCAGTGAGGGTTAGTAGAGGTCACATGTTTTTGGGACGTACCAGTTTCCTCACAATATTTTCCTTCACAGTTTTGAGAGCAATGGTGATGAAATAATTTACACAAAGTAAAGCGCTTGAGGGGGTTCAAACCTCCCTCATCAGGAGACAACATCGAACTCCCGGCCAACGAAGGTGCGGGCTTGCGGGCGGCGAAGTCGGTAAGGACCAGGCCCGGGTTGCCGCGACGGTGCGTTAGTTTCACGTGCGCCTCAAAGGGATGTCAGCACGTCATGACGGGATCCACGAAGACCGTTGCCTCCTGGGTCAGGGTTGCGGGTTGGTTAAAAAAGAAACCGTGGCGCTGGTGCACAGTCAAGTAAAGAAACACGGGTGGGTTTTAGTCAGTAAATGTCTGACGCACCCTTCCGCTCCGCCCAGAGCGAGAGAGTTATTTGATGATTTCCTATCCAGAATAAAAAAGGGGGTTCAAACCCATACAACTTGTAAGTCCCGGGCGATACTTCTAGGCCATTGCTACTCTGAAGGAATTTGGTTGGATAGGAACTATTTAAAATTTCATAGAGGGGGCTAAACTAATATATAGTTATTTTACGAATATAATAGGTACAATGATAAAATGTCTTACCATAATTATTATTCTCTCCATGTTATTTATTGTAATAACTACTTATTTGACTCAACCCAACCACGATGCCTCATTAATATAACACAAACAACATCGAAAAACGTGTTATTAAAACTTATAACCATTATTTTCTCTTTGAAAAGAAACGCCTCGATTATTCTATGAAAATTCGAGCCATATAATTCAACAACCCATAATTACTAGTATTACGTGCTTTTTCAGAACTGAAAACTCTAAATACACGGTATTACACGTAACGTTTCACCTTGATAACAAGTAATTTACGAAAGAACGGTATTACGGAGGCGCTCGAAAATTATACATTCGAATTATCTCTCCCACGAAGTTTAGATTCCTCGTCATTTCTAAGACTCAAAAGCTTAACCGTTCATTTCATTCAAATCCATTCACCTTGAACAGACCGAACGTGCAATGGAGACATTCTATTGAGAAAATTTGCTCATAAACTACGTTTTGTCTGTTAAGAGCTACTCAGGGATTCTCTTTGTTTACATTGCTTGTATAGCCAACAACTAGCAATTTTCTTTGGTGGGAAATTGATATGAATAAGACGGTACTGTGGAAATCTTAACTACGAATCGTATTCATGAGCTTGTTGTTATAATATTGCAGTCTCAGGAATTAGCATTTTGGCTGCTTTTGCTGGCGTCCGTTTTGATCAACCCCAAAGAATTTTTGCAGACGAATTTTTAGCTTTTTTGTTGATGTTAAGTATCGTCTCTTTTTCGCCGTTAAAGCTGTGATATATTGTGTAATGTATTTGTATTTTCTTCCTTTTTCATGGTCACGGTTCGCAATATTTTTTGGGGTTTTGCCATCCAATTCGCTAATAATTTTATACATTCACAATTTTATAATATGAAGCAAAAACTTTGCGTATAACAAATATGTCACGGTTAAAATACACTAAAAGTCAAATAATAAATATGATAACGAACCTTCGTTATCACACAATATGATAGATATTTTTCTGAAATATTCTTTTGTTATTTGAATAACATTGAGTCTACACTACCCTTATTAGAAATATTAAAAGCTATTTAGGTGCAGATTGGTGAATATTACTAATACCGTTAGTAAGATTTACATTACTTTTCTAAAAGTAAGTATGATTTAAAAAATCATTGACGGGAAGGAAACACATGTCAAGAAGCCCAGCAAACGTTTATATTTAAAGGGGAATGCCAAGTCGCCATAGTAATTTAGGCCCACTGTGCACACAAATTTAAAATAATGATAATAATAGGGGGCAATTGTAATAATTAATTAGTAAAAGAAATGCTTTACGAAAAACTTAGCATTTCAAAGTTATTTAAGATTCTTATATTCCATCAATACTGTTTATATCAATACACTCGGAGTCAAATAATACAAAATTCATTGTAGTTTCATATCTTTATTCATTTTGTTCATCATCATATTATATCACTAAAAATTGTGCCGGTGGAAAAATATTATTCTGATGCCGTGCCCATCCTAAGTACCATACTGTTATAACATGGGCACGTCATCCTACAGTGCGGCGGCCGACAATACAGTTACAGCAGAACTGCTGTATTGCTGCGTGGCCTGTGTTAGCAGTGCTGACTTAACAATAGGTACATGTAGTATACTTTGCGACTAACATAATAGCTAGCGATTCTGACCCTCGCCAGTGAACAGTTAGGTCCAAATATATTGCCATTCAAGGTTCTATTTCTAGCATTAGTGCACACTTCAATAAAAATATATTTAAATAGTATAATATAATTAAATAGGCTGCAAGTGCAAATGTTCCTCTATGCTATCTCGGTACTTCTGTAGGAATTTTCTCAAATTGCTGTTTGGAAAATCCTAAATAATACTGAACAATATGATTTATCATAGTCTGAATGTTGTCATAATCTAAATGCATTATAATATTATGTTTCAGTAAAGAGTTCTTCCATTTGTTCAGAGCTAAATGTTCTAATAGGATTCAATATTGACTACAACAATTAATACCGGTCAAGTGATATGAGCAGATTCTACAATCTGAAGGCACACAATTATATATAATCTCAAAGTAACCTTACGCGTAGTGATACTAGGACTAAAAGTCTTTCAACACCGTTACAATCAGGGAAAAAACAATGCCATTGTGTACTTGGGGCCCGTATGTAATTTGGCAGTATTATTTGATCACTGGTATGTATATCTGCATTTCTTTCTTCTGCTTGGGTAGAAGTCACAGTGCATGTCTCAGATTCTAGAGAAGGACTATGTCTTGTTGGTTCAGGTTCACATTCTTAAGCAGCTCTGCTTAAGCTTCTTATGCTGCTCTGTCAATCCTTTGCCAACATGTATAACAGAGAAGTGTTGTTCTTATTAACTGCAACAAAAGTAAACAGTTGGTGTAAAGAAATGTTATACCAAATTATGTTGTGTTTTTAGTTAGACAATCATAAAAAAAGATGAGTAAAGTTTTAAAGTCAGCTCTTAAAATACGTCTAGAATAGTATTGTTAAATAAGATTTCTAATAAATACGTAAGTACATTATATTTACCTGACCAATCCATCATTGTATGAGACATCGACCTTCTGCGATTTCCAAAGTATATCTTCGCATTCTGGTTAATCTGGCTATATTCAAACCGCCGTTTACACAACGTAGATTATGTTTTTCGCCAGCTGACAGTGACAAGTAAGACTTTGACATAACAAAAGCAAGTTGCCATAAAAAGTATTTATATATTTTTCGAAAAGGTCGATTTATAGATATACATATTTCTTTATTAATAGTAATTGGAATAATAATTATTATTAAAGGAGATTTTTGGGAATTAATAAATGTTTGCTTAGAAGAAAATGACCGGTTATTAATAATAAACGAAAACTGATTATTCGGATTAATACCTGCCAACATTTTTTGTAAAGGCAACATTTTGAGCTCAAGTTTTATTCAAGTCAGTTCAAGTTCCATTAGTTTAGTCGGTTTAGTGCTTAATATTTTTGAAAAAATATTGCTGCATTGCTTAGACTAATGAGTACGATATCAACATATTTTTTTTTTTTTTTTTAAATCAAATCCCTGTGCACATCTGGGCCTAAATCTGGCATTCCCCTTTGTACCTAATCTACACTAATATATAAAGCTGAAGAGTTTGTTTGTTTGAACGCGCTAATCTCAGGAACTACTGATCCGATTTAAGAAATTCTTTTTGCGATGGATAGCCCATTTCTCCAGGAAGACTGAAGGCTATATAACGTTACGCTGCGACCAATAGGAGCAGAGCATAACTAACTCCACGCGAGCAAAGTCGCTGGCGGCCGCTAGTTTATTATAATTGTCATACTGGCATATCCACTGTATAATTGCGAGTTTTGAGCATGTACTAGCAGTTACCCAGCAATATTTTTTTCTACTTTTGGGTTCTTGTTCAGTTAATATAAATAAATGTGGGTTTTTTTATGTACCGGATGTCATTTTTTACTTCCTCCAAAATAATATAGTGTGTTGTGTAAGCGGAACAAAATCCATGCACGAGAATATTTGCAAGTATAGGGCAGCGGTACTAATTCGTTGATTAATTCCATGCACAATATCTGGGGTGCGTATGGTTTGAAGCATTTCTTTTTTATGTCCTGTTTTTATTGTTCTAGTGTTTAAAGTAGTGTTTTCTCGATGGTAGGCCATAACATCGGCTGCCGGCAGAAGTTACCACCCACCAGACAAAGTCTTGCTGCCAAACGATTCATCGTGTTCCGGCATGATGTCTGGTGAAGCCGTACGGAGGACGGGTCTGAGCAGTTTTGTTGCGATGTGTGGCGGGTACGATGCGCTAAATGTTGTTGTGTCGGGAGTTTGGTCGTGGGGAGTCTCCAGATCAATCTCCCTCTAGCGCAGCATCGCTTGGTCGTGTTGATCTTGGGTTTAACATTGCATCACCTCGCTCAACTGCCGTCATCCTTCCTATTCCTAAGTTTTTTAAGTGAACAGGCTTAATAAATTAGTGCGCTTTACCATCAACGATTGCATCACTGCTTACCATCAGGCGGGATTGCAGTCAAGCACTAGTTCATAATTATTAAAAAAAAAAGTAAAGTTTACTTTAAATGTGTAGCCAATTTATTGCCAGACTAGCAGCCGCCAGCGATTTCGTTCGCATAGAGTTAGTAATGCTCCGCTCCTATTGGTCGCAGTGTGATGCTATATAGCCTAAAGCCTGCCTGGATTAATGAGCTATCCAACTGAAAAATATTTTTTTTAATCGGACCAGTAGTTCCTGAGATTAGCGCGTTCAAACAAACAAACTTACAAACTCTTCAGCTTTATACATTAAGTAAAGAAAACCCTGTCCGATCCGTGAAGGTGTTGTTAGGTATCGATAACTGATTCTAATAATGCCCACAAAGACAGGCAAAACTTAAAAAAAAAACCCTAAAAAAATAAATATTATTTCGCAAAAAGAGGTAACTTAACACATGTGCGGTAAGCAACCCCATTCCGGGGGCGGCGGGGGGCAGGGCACGCGGCACCTGTGACGTGGTCGCGTCGCTATTCGCTTATAATAATACCGGTATTGTCACTTTTATAAAAAATACCACAGTTCGGGGAAATTGGAATTAATTCCCCGGAAAAAAGGATTATTTCAAAATTCATTAGTATTGTTGCTATGATGATTATGTAAAATTTTATATTATATTTGGTGTTTACCTAACCTTTACTATCCTTACGGGTCGGACAGGGTTCTGCAGATAGTCTCCGTGGCGTAGCGGTAGCGGACGTGGCTGCTGCGCAAGGTGGCGCGGGTTCGATCCCCGCACAGTGCAAATATTTGTATGCATGATTTTTTTTATATATATTATAAACTAGCGCTTGACCGCAATCCTGCCTGATGGTAAGCAGTGACGCAATCGTTGATGGTAAAGCGCACTAGTTTATTAAGAGCCTATTCACTCTAGCCTTGAAGACACTCAAATTGTAGTCCGACGGAAACACCGCCGCTGGCAAATTATTCCAGTCCCTCGATGTACGCGGTATAAAGGAGGAGGCGAAACGCTTCGTCCGGATCGTAGAGGTGTTAACAACGTAAGGGTGGAAACCAGCCTTACGACGGGTCGTCCGCTGGTGGAACGGAGATGGGGGAATTAAACCATGCAATTCCCTCGCACACTCCCCGAAATGCATCTTATAGAACACCGAAAGGCTGGCTACTCTACGCCTGTGGCTTTGGAGACCAACTCGAGTTAGATCAGGGTCACCAATCAGCCTCTTTGCACGTCTCTCCACTGAATCCAAAGTGGCCAGGTGACACTTGGCAGCACCAGCCCAAATGTGGCTGCAGTACTCCACACACGAACGGACCTCTGCTTTGTATAACATTAGAAGCTGCCCAGGTGTGAAGTACTGCCGGACCTTTGCGATAACGCCAAGATTCCTGGCAGCCACCTTAGCCTTGGACTCAATGAACCGCCCAAAGTTAAGGTCCGAGGAAATCTCAATTCCCAAAAGCTGAATATGAATATTTGCACTGGTCTGGTCGTGCCTCGGAAAGCACGTTAAGCCGTTGGTCCCGGTCGCCATACAAACATCTAGTGGCAGTCGTTACGGGTTGTTGGAGCCCTCAAAAGTCCAACAACTGGTCTTACTGCAATGCTTCGATGTCGCCTTTGAGTTGTGGAGGTCAGACGGCAGTCGCTTCACGGAAAATGTCGAAGTTTAGCCATATCAGCAGTTGGACTGGTAAAGCGGACCCCAGACTCCAAAGGTGAAAAGGCTTTGGATGCGACTGGGATTAACGCTGGGATGATGATGATGATAGTTAAGCTTCTCTGCATGTTACAGGAAAAAAAGCCTTATTATGTCCTATGCCATATTTCTAATCAGTTCACATATTCTACCCCATATTTTTTCAAGACGGTAAAAAGAAATCAATCATAACCCGTTTCCATTAAGGTCTTCCTATGTTTGGCCTAAAGACTTTTCCATTATTCAACCAAACAAATAAGTATAGTTTAAAAAACTAAATAAACATGCTTTTAAAAAATATCAAACTAAAGAGTTAAAAATAATTTTAAAAAAAGCGTGACGCGCTTTGTACCATAATTTTTGTTTATTAAGCGCCTCACGCTTTTTTAGAAATTATTTTTAACTTTAAAAGCATGTTTTTTTAGTTTTTTAAACTATATTTATTTTCAACTTTTTAGTTCGATATTCTTTTAAAAAAAAAACGAACGAACGAACTCATTGAAAACGGTGGGTCATTTTACAGTAATGAGCCGCTCACTCGTAGTCCACAGAGTTAGAGACAGACAAACAAACGAACAAGCGAGCAAGCAAGCAAGCATACAAGTGAAGATAACAAAAAGCATGCAAAAGAAAAAGAAAAAAAAAAAGAATCAAAAGAAGCAAAAGCATCGAATTCTCTCAATATGCTTGTATTAAGAGAATTCGATTCTTTTTTGTGTAAACACACAGGACCACATAATGCAGTACCTTATTACTTCGAGAGCTTAAAATCTCCCCTCACAATACAGTAACAAAAAACTCGAGCTTCAATTTAAAAGCATCGGATAAGACGGAGGCAATCTCATTTCCCATCGAAGTAAGGCGGGCATAAATCACTACATTCAATAGGTTTTAATATAAGTTCGCAAATGAACATGAAATGTAACGCTACTGTATCAGGAGAGCTTGATTAGATGCGGCTGCCTTGCATTCGGATAGTTCGGATTTGCATATTTCTATTGAAGAGATCCGTATGTGGAAAATGTTTGGTGGCAATCTTGTTAGGAGTAGTGATGCAGCAAAGGGATAAGAATATGGAACATAATATTATTTTGTAATACATGTTAGGTACTCAAAATAAGTATGGAAAGCCAATAGAATATAGTCAATCCTGGCAAGAGGTGTCATATTACCCAATTACTGGAGTATAGCTCAGATAGGCAGCCTCTTTATATTATTTACTGGTACTTAGCTATATGCGATTAAATTGTAAGCCAACCCCCACAAAGTTGAGAATTGTATAAACTGATGTCATCATCAGCTTAGCTAATTGTTTAAAATACTATAATTACTATATAACATCATTGTTAGATATAGAAATTTTAATCAGTAGTAGGAGTCTAATTATATTATTATTTTTCGTACAAAAATTTATATATAGATAAATACTGTATCATCGTCTCGCTAATTTCATTGTTAGACGACGAAAACATTAAAACCTGTTCAGCTCTTCAAAATACATAGACATAATATTTGAAGGGCTCAAAATAATGAGGATCCACGTACCGGAAAGGGATCACCAAACTATCACAAAACTCATCCGTCTCTACACAATGATACAACTAACAACAATAACAAAATATTTCAGATACTTCATAAAAGGGTCCTAGAGCACGCTCCAAATATTTTGAAGAATAATAACATCGGAACACCAAACACATGTCCATCCCTGGATAATAACGAAGCATTTACAAAAGCAGATATTCAAACTATAGCTGTCTCACTCAAGCACATTGGTTGATATGAAGGGCTTTATCCAGATAGCCGTATGTCCCATATCGGCACGGAACGAAATGTGACCGTATTAACAAACTGAATTGTTCCGAGCCAAGTTGAGAGACCCGTTGGGAGGAAATTCAATAGAACCCTAATTTTCCATCCCCTACTGACGCACAATAGCCAACAATGCGAGCTACATACTATGTACAAACGCATATCGTCACAGAACTGTAATGAAATTGTTATTAAAGTAGCGATTCCCTATGAGGGATGTATCCAAGGTATGAAAATCAAAAAAATAATTAGTCCGTCTTATAGATAATAAAAAAATTAAGACCTGTATTTTTTATTTTGTCGAAATTACCAAAAACTACTGAAATATAGCGTTTTAAAGTTACGGAGTGGGGGCTAATTACGTCACGCCGTGGTATATTTTGTGCCACGGCGTGACGTCATGCGACATTTCAAATCAACATAACTTCCTAAGTTTTTGAATGAAAAAAAATAAATAAAAAATACGTATTCAATATTTTTTTATAAATCTATCTGATGGACATTAAATTATTTTTTAGGATACAACCCAATTATACATTTTTATATTTCTGATTATATCTTTAAATAATAGACTAATAATGTAGCACTTGATATTATAATTGATAATAACGACCAAATTAATATCCTCATTAATGATAATGATGTGGTCATAGTGTTGGTAAAAGGCAAATAAATTAAATGTACAATAGTCCTTTAATTATAAATTTTCAGCAATATTTTATATTAATGAACAGTGTTATTAAACACCTGTAGCTCAAATAAAACGCTTAATAATATTTTGTTAAATGACAATTTGGGCATGAAGTAATACAAATAATGCCGTTTCAAATTAAAATTAGTACGTATGAAGAAACTAATTATACAATGGAAATAGAGTGAGAATTTATTTTATCTCGCAAAGTATATAACGATAAGACTTAAGAAAATAAATCAGATATACAATTTCAAGCCATATTGAACAAGTACCGCATAATATCAACGCCAAATAACACCTAAAGTATACTTTGAGAAGCACAATTTTGCCCGAAAACGCCGCAATAACTACATGTAGGAAAGCCGAGACGTGTCTTGCAAAATTTCGAGCGTCATGTGTTTGTGACTCGCTTTTTGCGAAGTTTCCTCCCAACACTGCGCTGTGCAAAAAAACGTGAAATATTTTTTTTCTTCGGCACTTCGATGTCACGCTCGTACGTGATGTTACTTCCATGCTCTGATATTAGCTTGAAATATCGCAGTTTTATATTAGTTCACAAACTATGGCGAAGTCTTGTTGACCATTTTATTTTTAATAGGCAATTATTTTTGAATGAGGGACAATTTAAATTTGGTAATTTGGATTATGACTTTTTCTATGTTTAAAAAAATTCTTCTAGATCTTCATATTATCTAAAAATATATTTAGCCTAGCTTACTGCTTTGCGAAACTTATATAGCCTTTTAATGTGAACCCGTCTATTGTTATCTAAGTTTATTCATTATAATACATGACAATGCTAACAAACCCCGATTGTTAGTATTCATCCTAGCTTAAACTGCATAGCCAGCCGTACACGGCTTATCTATGATCGTAACTATCTGTGACGATTTTGAACTCGTTGGCTTAACTTAGCTTTGTGTAGCTTAAATCTGATATTTTGTATAAATTTATTTCGCATAGCTTTTGATTAAAATCTGTTTTGATCGCTGGGTCTCTTGTCAAGTAATTTCTAATAATTAGTAGTTTTTAAAGGAAGACTCCCTTTGATGACATTCACAGGTGGCGATGAAAGAGGGTGAATGACTTGCTAGTACTTTTTTACAATCTGTGTCGTTACACTGCCGCACATAGCTTTGTTTACGTTGTTGTATGTCATATAAAAAGTATAGCCAAAGTTACACATCAAAAAGTCCCTTTACAAACACGTGTATATGCCACGGAAAAATAAAAATAAAATCGTTGTATTCGGTTGTAAATTTACAAATTATTCCGACATGTCGGAAACGGCCGATGTGTCAACACTATGTGATGGTGATTTCAATCACTCCGCCTCTTCTATTTTTATGTTTCGCTGCTCTCGACAAAATTCATTTTAATCCACGCAGTACACTCTGCCCAATTGGTAGGCCTTATCAAAATCGGGACCGTGTCCACATATTAATCAACAGTTTTTGTGAAGATTTTTGACCGTATTGAACACAGCGGGGTCCTGCGGGATGTGTGTAGGAGTGAAATATGGATGTCAAAGTGTTTGTATATGTGTATTTTCCTATATTCTTTATGGTGGCCAGGGTATTTGGATGCGGAAACACTTTTCGATAGAGGTTTCGGGTTTATAATATTGAATAGATATAAAAGTAAGCTTTTTTTTTTCAATACAACCTCAAGGTTCGTTTACTCATGAATACAGAAAATATTGGAATTGAATTGAATATTTTATTCATTACAACATAACATCCATTAAGCAGAGTAGTTACTTACCTACTGGGCTTAATTCACCAAAGACCGTATCACAAAATAAAGAACAAAAAAATATACATTAAAACTTTTCCCGGAAACCAATTGTATAACATAAAACATGTTAAACTCTCACACAAAATTCGAGTCGAAAACTCTTCAAAAGAGGATGAGGATGCTGTAAACAGAATATTTTATACATCAGATATGCCTGATGACTGGTCAGTATCGGCTGAAATTCCGTAGCCCGTGATTGATGAACTTACTCACAAATGACGAAACATGACCCTTGCACATTTCGATATTTTTATAAAAGATATTTCCCGTGTTAGTTTCGGTAATCTATCATATGCTGTAGATGAATTGGAGGAAGGTTTCGAGAAAATGATGTATGTATTTATGTTCTTATTTAGAAGATAGCAATAATCTCAGTTTTTACGCTTTCAATATTGTGAAGTTTCCTAAACTGATATCCTGATGAACATGTTCTAGAACCTAAAATTTCTGTTTATTTAAAACTATGCTTAACAATAGGAATTGCTCCTGTAATTAAGGTGCGTTTACAAACTTTTATACACACCTACACATATAGCTAACCCGGAATAACTATCTGTAGGCTTTAAAAAGAGAGTCTAGTTTGCGGCACGCCAGGCATCAGCCAATCGTTTAGTCATCATGTTAATTATGTCGTTAACACATTGGTAGATGTGATGTCTTCGGATTGTTCATTGGTCATTTTTCAGCTTTACTGGGCCCGCGTGCTAGGTTTCTTATTCTCCAAGTAAGGAAGCCTTGCGTGCTTCCACCAGAAGTGGAAACATCAAAAGCTGAGTATCATCATCATCATCATCAACCGTTTTATCGTCCCACCTCTGGACACAGGTCTGATCTCATACAGAGAAGGATTGAGCGTAATCACCACGCTTGCTCAATGTGTGTTGGCGATTTCAGACTTCCTAGAGATGTTTTCCTTCACCTTTTAATCAGTCATTGCTAGCTGAGTATGCTTATGGTCAAATCAAATCATTATTATTGTTCATACGAAGGCCCCTAGGTTTGTAATATTGTAATTTTATAATACCTTATGTAAGCAATTTTTTTAGGACTTCAAGGTTAAACACAGGAGTCCTAAAATACATTTGTGACCTTTTACTGGGAAGGAATCCATTCAAATCAATCGTATTAGGTAATGTTTTTTTCTCGCATCAAAAATATTGACTTCATAAAATTACTTTAACCTAAAATTGGGTATTTTAGGTTAATTTTATGAAACGTCTGTTCTATATCTATTTCCGAAAATGTCGGAAACTGAACCATTATTCGGTCATGGCTGTTAACCTCCTTAATTGGTTACGGAGATAGCTAATTGACAGACGAACTGACATCACACCGATAGCCCTTTAGAATATTGTTTCTTTAATGTGACTCTCGCCCGACATATCGATATAATTTTGTTTGAATATATACTATGAATAGAATACCTAAAATCAATACTAATAATAAAGAAGTTTTACTAAAGTATTTTTAGTTTATAGTACAGTCAATATGTCGAAAAAAAAGCCGTGCGCTCCGAAAAATGACAAACCGGAATTTGACTCGATGAATCGTTAGAGGGGCAAGTAATAAACTTAATGTTAGATTTCCGAAGTCCCTCCTCCTGCTGTTTTTGAGAAAATACAAAAATATTTTGAAATTGATTTATCTCAGCAACTATAAGGGCTAGCGACCTTTTTTTTTTTTTAAACTGTTAAGGACACTTAGGACTACATTTTCTTTCATTGAAGTGACATCATCCGACTTAAACTGCAAAAGCTAGATGGCGCTAAAGTTTGAAAAAATTGGTTTTTTGCCATTTTCATTATGAAATAACAATTTTTTTGCAATAATGTAAATGAGAAAGTTGTTTGTCACAAAATTTGCTACAACTTTTGTTTAAAACATTTTATCGTAAAACTTACCGTTTCCGAGCTGAAGCTTGTTGAAGTGTACAAATCGTACATTATGTGCCTTGCTGTAGGGTGTTTGTCATACAATTCATGGATAGATCAGTGAATTGAAATGTTTACATAATTTTCAATTTTTAAACTTTTTTAAACAATGGATTTTATGGATTTAAAAAAAAAAAAAAAAAAAAAAAAAAAAAAAAAAAAAAAAAAAAAAAAAAAAAAAAAAAAAAAAACCATAAAATCCATTGTTTAAAAAAGTTTTAAAAGTTTAAAAATTGAAAATTATGTAAACATTTCAATTCACTGATCTATCCATGAATTGTATGACAAACACCCTACAGCAAGGCACATAATGTACGATTTGTACACTTCAACAAGATTCAGCTCGGAAACGGTAAGTTTTACGAAAAAATGTTTTAAACAAAAGTTGTAGCTAATTTTGTGACAAACAACTTTCTCATTTACATTATTGCAAAAAAATTGTTATTTCATAATGAAAATGGCAAAAAACCATTTTTTTCAAACTTTAGCGCCATCTAGCTTTTGCAGTTTAAGTCGGATGATGTCACTTCAATGAAAGAAAATGTAGTCCTAAGTGTCCTTAACAGTTTAAAAAAAAAAAGGTCGCTAGCCCTTATAGTTGCTGAGATAAATCAATTTCAAAATATTTTTGGATTTTCTCAAAAACAGCAGGAGGAGGGACTTCGGAAATCTAACATTAAGTTTATTACTTGCCCCTCTAACGATTCATCGAGTCAAATTCCGGTTTGTCATTTTTCGGAGCTCAAATTGCAGATTGAATGTACTATTATATTCTTTTTTTCTTTCATTTGGTCCAAGCTGTTATTTGTGGATCTTTGAAAGCCGTTATGGGTTTTCAGATGCCTGAAGTTCTGACAGCCAGTCTAGATAAGGAGTATATACTGTGTTACCCAGTATCTGGGATGTGGTGGTCAGACAGGTTGCCCATATTATTTTAAGTTACAAATCCATTTTAAAGCTTCGTCTCGATTCAGCTGTAGAGGTATCTACAAACGCCACATGCAAACAAGTCACACGAATTCTACATCTCGCAAGTAGAGTTTACCGTGCAACTATCATACATACAACTTCCCAGCACCAACCGTTGGGCGAGTGCCCACCAGAGTCACCACCTGTTTGGTCGGACGATCCTCCCTTTTCTATGGTGGATGAGTGAACTTTACTCCCTGTTCCTCATGCTTTCATACACCCCGTTTTATGTTAGTTAGGATAGATATACTTAGTTATTCATTTTATAGTAAGTATATTGCTCGTGGACAATTACTACGATGATAAGGCATGCGGGCAGGTCCAGCTTCAAGAAAGAGATGTCTCTTCGAATTCAGCTCCGCTGGGCAGCGTTCAGGAAGCTACGATGTATCTTCTCGTCGTCCAAGATACCACAGTCTCTCAAGACTAAAGTCTTTGACCAGTGTGAGTTGCCAGTGATGACATACGGAACTGAAATGTGGTCGCTCACAATGGGCCTCATACGAAGGCTCAAAGTCACATAAAGGGCGATAGAAAGAGGTCTGCCCGGAGTTTCTTTGCGAGATCAGAAATGGGATCAAGAATGGGTTCAGAAATGGAGCAGAAATGGGGCTTTTCGAGTCGCTAAAATTAAGTGGCAGTGAGCGGGGCACATTGCTCGTAGAACCGATGGCCGATGGAGCAGTAAGGTTCTGGAGTAGCGGTCTCGTACCGAAAGACATAGCATAGGGAGGCCCCCAAAAAGGTGGACCGATGACCTGGTGAAGGTCGCGGGAAGCCGATGGATGCGGGCAGCACAAGATCGGTCATCGTGGAATGCCTTAGGGGAAGCCTTTGTCCAGCAGTGGACTTCTATAGGCTGAGAAGAAGGCATGCGATGTTAACCTGTAGCATATTGTTACACCAAGTTTAAGTTAAGTTTAATTTAAATAATATTATTAAATTTTAACACCGTCGGTTGGCCATTAAAGAAACTCCTACATCTAGCCATTGTACGGACGACAGCAGGTCAAGCTACCTGAAACTGTCAAATATTCCCAATCAACCTTAGCCCTAATGCTTTAGAGACAAAGTTGCAAATCTAATAAAGAAATCTGAGAGATTGTAGTAGCTTGATGTGCTGTCGTTTGTACATTTTCTGTAAACTTTATAGGCTTAATACATCAATATTACGATCAGTAAAAGAAAAGTTAGTCAATCAAGGGGTAAATGATCTGATTTATAATAAAACTGTATAGTTAATTTACCTTGTAAAATAAACATAATTCAACTCTCAAAAACCAAACAAAGCTCAAAATATCGTCAACTCCGTAATAACATTCCTGATTGTCTTTGGTAAGAGTAACAAGGGAATTCGTCAAGATATTAATAACGAAAGAAAAGTTCAAACATTAATCCGATATCCTGTAATCGATTTTTGATAGGCACATTTGAAACAATAATGATCAAACCCACAAAATTCCTTAAACAGATGGCTCGTTTGTTTTAATAATATTATTTATGTTAAGAATTCATTGTTTTTTGTTTTATTAGTGAAAAATATATGGATAGGCAGTTGCAAATAACTAAACTTTTAGCAACG
This sequence comes from Sesamia nonagrioides, assembly GCA_017933935.1. Classification (NCBI taxonomy): domain Eukaryota; kingdom Metazoa; phylum Arthropoda; class Insecta; order Lepidoptera; family Noctuidae; genus Sesamia; species Sesamia nonagrioides. The sequence goes on along the minus strand of JADWQK010002211.1, from coordinate 133,509 downwards.
TAAATAATCAAAAGGGTTCTTTTCGTAAACACAGTTTAAGGTAGGCTTCATACACAAGTTTTCCTCAACCCTGGGCAGAAAACCAACAAAATTTACCACACAACTGGCTTGCTTTCTCTAATACTCATGTAAATAATTCACCCTAACGACTAACAGTACATTAACGGCACCCCAACAATCCATTGCTCTCACTCTCAAATTGCCTTTTCTACAAAAGGAGTTACTGTACTTGGACTACCCCATGACTGTTAAAATATGGCATGGTGTTAGAAGAAAATCGAGTTTTAGTACATCGTCTCTTTCAATCTCTGTGAGGAATCGACCAAGACCCAATAATTCGAAGACCTGAGACTTCTACCAATTATCTGTCCTCTACTATATAAGGCGGCAGAAAAACGACGCACAGCCTGTACTTAATCATGCATTCAGTACTTTTTTTTTTATTCTCTTTATTTATAAGGGGTTTTCTTCCACGCGGATAAATCGACCCCATTGTACCTTATACTAAATTTACAAACAATACAATACATAATTCTGAACCCCTTTAAAGGATACGACAAGATGTTGATGTACTAATTTTGTGGATTATTAAATGAAAACAGCTTTACATATCGACGTTTGAAAGGCGAATATCTAAGCGACAAAAATTCGTAAATTGAGTTATATACACCATTCGAACGTCCAGATTTTTCTGCGTCGTTTGGTGTATATAACTCAATTTACGAATTTTTGTCGCGTAGATATGATTGCCTTTCAAGCGTCGATATACTCTGGTAACGTACGTTTCTTTGGAACAGACAGTTTTTTTTTTTTGTATAAACGACGAATAGTTTCTATACTAGGCGGCAGAAAAACGACGCACAGCCTGTACCTAATCATGCATTCAGTACTTCTTTTTTTAAATTCTCTTTATTTATAAGGGGTTTTATCCACGCAGATAAGTCAACCCCATTGTGCCTTATACTAAGTTTACAAACAATACAACACATAATTATTTAATTTGTGGATTATTAAATGAAAATAGCTTTACATATACTCCGGTAACGTACGTTTCTTTGGAACAGTTTTTTTATAAACGATGAATAGTTTTTATACTAGGAACCGCTGAGTTAATAATACATACTATATAGTTTACGCGTCAGTGTCTCCACTACCCTGTAAATGGCTAAATCTTAATTGACGTAATGTACAGACAGCAATGAAATAAGAGTAATTATAAGGTGCTCTCCCGTATCTACAACTTAAGGGAAAATAATTGTATAATAGCATAAGAAATAGTATTATTATAGTAAAATAGAATAAGCCTAGAATAAGTATAAATTTAATGTATAAAAGAGGTTATTATTAATAAGAAATGACGAATAGTATAAGGAATAGTGATGTAAAATAGCATAATATACATTAAGTACATATAAATGTAAAAAAATAATAATAATATATGAATAAAGATTTTGGCTCCCCGCTTATTGAGTGCACCCAAAGAAATAGACATAAGAAAAAATAGCAACATAGGAATATTAGCTGGGCAACCCACCCAGAAAAGATGTGAATGAGGACATGGAATGAACTAAAGATGAAAGTGCGAGAAGAATCAATGCGAGAACTATAATGAATGAGAACTGGTGAGAATAGGCTCCAATATTGTTTATTGTTGAAAGTAGCAGTAATAAAGAAACAAAAATGTACTATACCTACATCTCTGTCTATCTCTTCAGAAAGTATAATAGTCGTGATATGTACATATGTAAGATCTTATGTGAACCAACAAAATGAAATCAAAGGACCAACAACCATTGGATTAACCGTACCCATTGTAGCGAGGCGATAAATTTTTCTATTCTGTTCCGCTAAGCTGGACTATCGCAATGTTTTACACTGCTGACCACTTTGTGGGGTTAACTTCTGCTCTCGTATTGTTTTGAGATCGCTACTTTGTTTTTTTTTTTTAAACCCCACCACGTCCTTTGAAAGGAATTTAATGCTGTTAAGTCCGATTTTCGTGGACCCTGAAGCAATAAATTTTAGTTTCTAGTAGATTATTATTTAGTATATTATGGTACGTAATATTTTTGTAGCTCTATGGTTGGAAAAGCAGACACATTTGGCAATATTTATAGGCCTATATGAAATAAGATAGAAGTTTATTCGAAAACGTGGTCCAGAGTTAAGTAATGACCTCTTCTAACTTTAAACAATGTTCACAAATAAGACCGTATCTATATTCTATACTAATATATAAAGCTGAAGAGTTTGTTTGTTTGTATGTTTGTTTGTTTGTGCGCGCTAATCCCAGAAACTACTGGTCCGATTTGAAAAATTCTTTTTGCATTGGATAGCGCATTAATCCCGGAAGGCTTTAGGCTATTTAATATCACGCTGCAACCAATAGGAGCGGGGCATATAAAAAAAAACGCGGGTGAAACCGTGTGGCGCAGCTAGTATATGATATGAGAGGAGACCTGTGACCAGCAGTGGGACGATAAAAGTTAATGTTATGATCTCTAACATAGAGACTACAACATAAATAGTAACTATACAATAGTGTTTAATAACATGAACATAACTTCCAGATTCCTGAAAAATACCATTTTCCAAAGTATAACATAACAACTATAATAGATTCTCCTCAATCAATAGGACAGAAAAAGGTGCAAAAAATCAAATGGGTCTCACAGTATTTCTCTGATAAACCACATTGATTGTAATCCATACTAATATTATAAATGCGAAAGTAACTCTGTCTGTCTGTTACGCTTTCCCGCTTAAACCTCTGGGCAAAAATTTGGCACAGACAATCTTTAGACCCTGAGAAGGAACATAGGCTACCTTTTATTGAAAAAAATATTGATATTCCCGAGGGAAATCTAAAAAGCGCTATATAACCGAATTCCACGCGGGCGAAGCCGCGGGCAGAAAGCTGGTATCGTATAATCAATCAATGCAATCACAAACAAAAATTCAAATATCCCATTGAAATTCAACAGCAAAATGATCTGAGCTAATGAATTAAAAGCACTACATCAGATCGATATAATAGGTAGGTACCTACATATATACCAAAGTCAATGCTGACCAGTTGATAGAATAACGACTATTATAACCTGCCCCCTACGATTTGAAAAATGATTCAGTTTTGGTAATGTCACAGAGGTCTCGATAAACTGGTTGTTGATAGCGTGTTGTGAATAAACCATGAGTTGTTTTCAATTTAGCGTAAAAGCGTTCCGTCATAAAAGCTGGTCCGTTTTCATAATTAACATTTTATGTTTGTATGCCATATATGTGGACAAATGCATTGATTTTATTTGTTGTGGCTTCATTCAATCTGAGGATGCATCGACGAGAAAATCCGTAACTATTGTATTTACTGAAGTTATTTTCTAAATGTACACCCACGCTTCGGTAATACCTATGTATGGATGAATTTAAATCAGGGTTTTGACAATAACATTGAGTGTTTTAGGGTCAACGAAACAGTTATACAATATGTAAAGAAAACCCTGTCCGATACGTGAAGGTATTGTTAGGTATCGATAACTGATTCTACTAATGACTACAAAGCCGGGCTAAACTTAAAAAAAAATCCCCCTAAAAAAATAAATATTATTTCGCAAAAAGAGGTAACTTAAAACACGTGCGGTAGGCCATCTAAGCGCGGGCGAAGAGGGGCGGGGCACGCGGCACGCGGTCGCATCGCTATTCGCTCAGAATTATACCGCCAAAAATAATGTTGTCACTTTTTAAAAATTACCAAATTTTGGGGAAGTTGGTGTTAATTCGCGGGAAAAAAAGATTATTTCAAAATTCACTAGTATTGTTATTATGATGATTATGTAAAATTTCATATGTTATTTGGTCATGTGTTTACCTAACCTTTACTATCCTTACGGGTCGGACAGGGTTTTCTTGACATATTGTATACACTACGTCCTTTAATACTGAATGTTGTTGAACCTGACAATTTTATTACCCGACTACGGCAAAGCAAAAGGAGGGTTATGATTTTCACAGGCTATGTATGTATGTATGTATGTATGTTCATCTGTTCCCTCGTAACTTCTAAACTACTTATCAGAATTCGACAAATGACATATCATTAGAAGCGTCTTAATTGTCCGCTGGTTATAGGCTATATAGGGTTTCACAAATTCTAATGTGGCGCCCTCTAGCGGACAAAACATACAGAGTATAAAAATAAAGTTAAGATAAATATGCCGTGTTTGGTATCATTTTAAAGCGTTTTACTTGTATATTTTGAATATATATATATTACTAGCATTTGCTTGTGGCTTTACCTGTATTCATGGGCTGATTGCATATAATTCACATCTTTTCGTTCATAGTTTCTTTACTACTTATCAGAATAAGACCTCTGCAGTACCATTAGAAGGGCCCTGATATTCTGTTGGTTATGAGCTATAAAGCTTGTCACCAAATTTAGTATTGCGCCCTCTAGCGGACAAAAAGTTATATGTATATCTATATATAAAATTAAAATAAATATACCGTGTTTGGCATCAATTGAAAGAGCTTCACGAGTACTTTATGTTGGTACATAATTACAGGAATGCTTTTTAGTTCATCAATTTAGCTTTTCTCAGATATTCTTATATCTGATATGTACCGTAATAGCTGTGGTTCTTGTTGTGTTTTTCTTATACACTATCTAAGGGATGTCTCGTTGCATATGTCACGCACATATGCAATGATACAAATATGGATTAAGATTTAAACTTTAATATTACCTCTGATCTTATTACTTTCTTTTCATGTAGGTATAGAAGAGCTATTCGGAGATGAAATTTGTCCTATAAAAGCACAATTATTATTAGGGAGCAGTGGTGTCCCAGTTGAGACGGATTTACGAGTTCTGGGTCGTAGGTGTGCCCAAAAAAGCACTTTTCTTTGTATAAATTCTCTCATCCCCACTACTCTTAAAATGGTGAAGAAAGACATAGAGAGGGAACCGGTAAGTCCCAGAACTAAACTTTGAAATTATATGAGCTTGACCGCAATCCCGCCTGATGGTAAGCAGAGAAGCAATCGTTGATGGTAAAGCGCGCTAGTTTATTAAGTCTACTTGCTCAATACAACTGAGTGATTAGGAAGGAAGACGGCAGTTGAGGGAGGTGATGCAATGTTAGACCCAACAACACGAACAACGATACTGCGCCAGAGGTCAATCACCCTCACGACCAAACTCTAACACAACAACATTGGATGCATCGTACCCAGCATACATCGCAACACAACTGCTCTGACCCGTCCTCCGTACGGCTTCACCAAACATCATGCTGGAACACGACGAATCGCTTGGCAGCAAGACTTTGAATGGTGGGTGGTAACTTCGTTACGCTAAGGTTATGGCCTACCTCGACAAATAATAGCTAGACCAACCAACAGACACCAAAGTACCAAAGTACCACCAAACTGAGTGAATAGGAAGGAAGACGGCAGTTGAGCGAGGTGATACAATGTTAAACCCAACAACACGACTAACGATGTTGCGCCAGAGGGAGATTGATCTGGAGACCGTCCACGACCAAACTCCCGACACAACAACATTTTGCGCGTCGTACCCGGCACACATCGCAACACAACTGCTCAGACCCGTTCTCGGTACGGCTTCACCAGACATCATGCAGGAACATGCAGACTACCACTTTAACCGGATACTTATTCATTGGCCTAAAATGCTCTGTAATAGATCTAAATAGAGCATGAATACTCACAGCGTTCTCCTTACACAAGCAAAAGACGTATTTCTATTTCCCGCGCCATAAAGGTAGTTAAAGCGACCAAACGGAGCGTTCTACAAAATTTTAAAGCTCGATTTATATGTCCCACGAAACGTATGGAGGCGATTAAACCTAGCAGTAGCGAGCGTGGACAAATGTTAAGTTATCACTTACCACCATTTTGCGACTAAATCTTCATTGGAGAAGGGAGGTTTTCTGTAATATCTTGATGTTCTCGAGGAAGAGATTTTCTTTAATGGCCAGGATTTTGTATTTTTTTTTTTTTGTACTGTGTTTCGTACGGACATTATGCGTTTTGGAACAAGAGTTTTGGCATCGGTTCTCTATTGTTATGAATTAGTTGGGATGGATTTATTATTTTTAATGTCATCATCATCATCTGCTTTGCTAACATCTACATTAATAGCAACTTGGCTAGAGTCAGCTTCCAGTCTGACCGGGTGCTGCTGAATACCAGTAGGTACCTATTATTTTGGAAAGGTTTTTTTAACGTAAACTATTGCTATATTAAATAAAGATAAAATATTGGACAAAATATCCATTCACTCATTTCTCATAGTGATAAAATGTTAAGTAATGGGGATTTTAATACAAAATATATATTATCAATGTACAAACGACAGCACATCAAGCTACTACAATCTGTCAGATTTCCTTATTAGATTTTCAACTTTATCACTAAAGCATTAAGGCTCAAGGTTGATTGGGAATATCTGACAATTTGGAGTAACTTAACCTGCTGTCGTCCGTACCAAATTATATTTAAGAACGGAAATTAAAAAATCTACCCAACTTAAACATGATTAAAATAAACAATGAGTAACTATTATATTCTCATTTATTATGCAACAGACATAAACCATTTGACAATTCTTGATAAAATAAAATTACGAAGCTGCCGACCGTCGAACAGCAAGTATTTACCCTTATATTGTTGACACCACTGCGATAAGGACGAAGCATCTGCTTACCATTAGGCGGGATTACGGTCAACCACTAGATTATAATTATATAAAAAAGCTACCTCAATTTTCACGCCTTTTCCATAATCTTTTTTCTTTTCGTGTCCATAATAGCAAAACATCGTTTTGGACAGCGCAGCGCTGATGATACTTAAATGCACAAGAATTAATAATTTTACCCCAGAATAATTAAATTTTACGTTCTACGCAGAATTTTATAATGCGGGCTTGTAGTAAAAAGTCAGGAACAACCTGACAAAAAAGTGCAAAAGTTAAAACGGTGGTAATAAAATTCAGTTCAGAAACACTAACCGCCTTAACGACTAAGACTTTTAATACTTCGCCTTTACTTGGAAACCGTCCATAGTTGGGGGAGCACTAATAGAAAATTTTAAAGTTCCAATACTAAAATCGAAGTCGGTTGACAGCAGTGGTCGCACATCCGCTGTCTTCCAAAACTTTAGGGTCGAAAACTTGCTTCTAACAGGAAACGTTACTTTGGAATTGTCGATTTGGGTTTTAGTCGATAATTTTGAGCAAACGTGTACGTGCAGAAAACATTTCACTTTTAAAATTGAAATAATAAACTGGTAGATGGTGAATAAACGCTTGAATTTATATATCCGCTATCAGGTTCGTTTTGGATTGGAACTCATATCATAGTTATGTCAAGATATTTTATTTTAAGTGTTGTGGTTAAATACCAGCACAAGATTCCAGGTCAGGCAAGTACCAATGCAACTTTTCTAAGTGATATGTGCCTACTTTCTAAGTATATCTTGGACACCAATGACTGATTAAAAGGTGAATGAAAACATCTTGAGGAAACCTGGGCTTTTTAAGTCTGAAATCGCTAACCCGCATTGAGCAAGTGTGGTGATTACGCTCAATCCTTCTCCGTATGAGAGGAGAGCTGTGCCCAGCAGTGGGACGATAAAAAAAAAGGATGATGATGGTGATATAGTGAATAAACCCTTTAGCGTGAGCTACCGCTATTAGCTCTTTTTGGATTAGAACTTCGAGCATAGTTATTTCAAGACAGTTTCTTTTTTTACATGCTTTTTATTAGCTTCACTTGTTTGCTTGCTTGTTTGCTTGTTTGTTTGTCCGTCTCTAACTCTTTGGACTACAAGTGAGCGGCTCATTACTGTAAAATGTCCCACCGTTTTCAATACGTTCGTTCGTTCGTTTTTTATTAAAAAAGAATATCGAACTAAAAAGTTCAAAATAAATATAGTTTAAAAAACTAAAAAACATGCTTTTAAAAAATATCAAACTAAAAGTTAAAAATAATTTTTAATAAGCGTGAGGCGCTTAATGTACAAAAATTATGGTACAAAGCGCCTCACGCTTTTTTTAAATTTTCTTTTTAACTTTTTAGTTTGATATTTTTTAAAAGCATGTTTTTTTTAGTTTTTTAAACTATATTTATTTTATACGAAAGCTTCTTTATTGATGTTGAGCATTTTTGTTGGATGGGGCAAAGGCATTGAATACGCGTGAGCGTGACCGACCCAACACCGTGATCGCTACAGCAAGATATACATATACTGCGTATGTATAGTGTATGCAATGGTATGAATTCCCTCACCGTTATAACTTAATGTATAATAATGATTTCAGTTTTAAATTCTGTCGGTTATTCCTACAACTGCCATTTCTTTTTGTTGGGTGACGTCTTAATTAGGTATAGGTAGTAAAATATTGCTTACCTGTATCACCCTTTGTGAAATCTTGTTTTATATATTATCTTCTAATTATGTTGTAATTATGTATTATCAGCAGATCGTTAATATGCAGCAGGAACAGAGTTGCAGAGAGAACAGACCCCTGAGGAACACCGGCATTAGTTGACATGGGCTCAGAAGAGCATCCGTCGACAACAACTCGGAGGGACCGTTCAGTCAGGAAGTCTTTTACCCAGCCAGTCAGGCTAGGGGAAATGCCGTACGCTGGAAGCTTACTCAAAAGGCCAGCGTGCCATACCCGGTCGAAGGCCTTCGAGACATCAAGGGAGACAGCAATCGCTTCCCCATTCTTCTCGAGGGCCTCGCCCCACAAGTGAGTGGCATACACTAGTAGGTCCCCAGTTGACCGATTGCGGCGAAACCCGTACTGTCGGTCACTGAGGAGATCGTTACCTTCCAGGTATGCCAAGAGGCGCGATTTCAATACACGCTCCATAATTTTGCAAAGTATGGAGGTGATCCAAATCGGCCGATAGTTGGCAGGATCGGCACGCCTACCCTTCTTGGGCACGGGCTGCACGTTAGCAAGCTTCCAGGACTTGGGCACTATACCAGTCCTAAATGAGAGGCGATACAAGCGCGTCAATACAGGAGACAACTCGGGCGCACATGCTTTAAGAACAATCGCTGGTATACCATCCGGACCACTAGCCTTATTCACGTCCAGACGACACAGTACTCTCAGAACCTCCTTGTTTCTAATGCGAACCTCAGGCATTGAAGCTCCGCAGTGAGGTAAATTAGGTGGAGTAGCACTGCCAGTATCAAGACGCGAATTATGGGCAAAGAGAGAAGCAAAGAGACCTGCTTTCTCTCTCGCCGTATGAGCCAGTGTTCCATCAGGCCTAACCAGCGGAGGCAGTGAGGGCCGACAGAAGTTCGCCTCAACCGATTTGGCAAGGGACCAAAAAGATCTGCTACCGGATGGCTGCGCAGATAACTTGTTGCCAATATGGGTAATGCGGTCGAAGCGAGCCTTCTTGAGCGCCTTCTTGTAGGACTTGGCAGCACGGTTAAAGGCTCTCTTCTGCTGATGCCCGGTATCTATGGGTATGCAGATGACAGCACAGTTGTAGAGAGATACCTGCCGGATGCTCGGGCTAGTAAGGAATCAATCCGGTCCGAAAGAGAGGCCATGGTTGAGCGAACGAGTGTTGCACTGCAGGCAGTCTCCGAATGGGGCAATGCCAATCTTGTAGCATTCAATGCCGCCAAAACACAGGCGTGTCTTTTCACCGCCAAAAGGAGCCCGTTCACCTTGGCCCCTACTTTTCGGAATGCGTCCTTGGAGTGTTCCGACCGCCTTCAGCTTTTGGGAGTTGCGATTTCCTCGAACCTTAACTTTGGGCGGTTCATTGAGTCCAAGGCCAAGGTGGCTGCCAGGAAACTTGGCGTTATCGCAAAGGTCCGGCAGTACTTCACACCTGGGCAGCTTCTAATGTTATACAAAGCACAGGTCCGTTCGTGTGTGGAGTACTGCAGCCACATTTGGGCTGGTGCTGCCAAGTGTCACCTGGCCACACTGTCCCTTACTAACTTTCGATCCAGCCGTCCCTTGCTGTCCTCTCTAGCAACGCCCTAAGCCGAGGTTCGTACCCCACAGGGGGTGCCCTTAGTGCGTAGTCGCCTAAGCCATATCAAAAAAAAAAAAAAGAACTGTCCCTTACTTCGACATAGCGAAAGCGTTTGACAAAGTCTGGCACAACGGCTTAAGCTATAAGCTGTACCAACTTGGAGTGCCTGACCGTCTCGTCCTCATCTTACGGGACTATTTGTCAAACCGCACCTTTCGCTATAAAATCGAAGGAGAGCTCTGCCCACCCCATCCGTGCAGGTGTTCCCCAGGGCTCTGTACTAACCCCTTAATTTTCACGCTGTATACTAGCGATATTCCGAAAAGCAGTAAGGCCCAACTCGATCTGTTCGCAAACGACATAGCCATCTACTGCTCGGGACTCAGTCCTGACCGATCGCTTCCAGCTCCAAGCCGCTGTCAACAAACTGGCTGACTGATATAAGAAATGGAGGATCGAAGTCAACCCTCAAAAAAGCCAAGCGGTACTTCACTCAAGACCGCGACGCAATGTCCCCCCTCCACGACCCATCACCATGTCCGGCAAGCCGATCCCTTGGGAGAAGCAAGCCAAATACCTAGGTGTGATTCTCGACCGTAACCTCAACTTCTCAGAGCACATTAAGACGGTCCGCTTACGCGCCGTCTTCGCTCTGGGTCGACTCCACCCGTCCTTAACCCGCGTAGCAAACTGTCGATCAAGTGCAAATTGCGCTTGTACACAGCATACACATGCCCGATTATGACATACGCTTGTCAAGTCTTCGCACATACCAAGCCGCGTCGTATCCATAGGATGCAAGTAGTCCAAAACCGTTTCCTCCGTAAAGCTACAAATGCCCCTTGGTTCGTCCGAAATGAGATCTTCCGCCTTGATCGCAAAATCCCGACCATACAGCAATTCATGAAGCGTCTTTCCAAATGCTTCTCTGATACGGCTGCCAATCACCGCAATCCCCTGATAGCAGCGGCTTCTAACTATACCGCCTCCACCATCTCCATGCTTCGCCGTCCACGGCATGCCCTCACAGATCCCGATGACCCCATAACCATCCTCCAAGAGGCCAATAGGGCCACTAGCACAATACACAAAAGACCGACCTACCGACCTTGCCGCTGAGGTCCATCGCGACGCCCCCGTCCTCCGTCCATTGTCCGATGAAGGCCAGCCCGCGCCGCAGCTGCGCCAGTAAACATAAATTCCCAGCTATGACCTCTGAGTTTGTTTCTTCTCAGAGCTAGTACTAGGAAACGCCACGATAATCAAACCGAATTAAAATAAAACTTCGATCGATCCGTCCCTTGCTGTTTTCTCCAGCGACGCCCTAAGCCGAGGTTCGTACCCCACAGGTGAAGACCTTAGCGTGTAGTCGCTTAGTTTTTAGTTGCCCTGACTGGAGGCTTTAAATTCATTTAAAGCAGTCACAGGATAGTCCGGTTGAGTAATCACGACCTCTCAAAGGTTAACTACGAGATGCCATAGTCAAAAAAGCGCCTGTCCTCCTTCGACAATCGTCACTCAGACCGTAACATCGTGCAACCTATATTTTCCATATTAATTAAGAGCTGCTGGCTATCATTTGACATATTGTTGTGTGCTCAGTGATTATTATTGTGTTCCTGTCTAAATTAATAAACACCACTTCTAATCGCTAACATGTATGGTGTACACAATAAAGAGTATTCCATTCTGTAAGTCACCATTATTGAATAAGGTATACGTACTTCAACCTCTCCCTCCTCCTTCCTCTTAATCCCATTTATTTGGGGTCGGCCCTTCTGGTCAATCTTCGCCAAGACGGTCTGTTCTGGGTCGTCGGAGATGTTAATTGCGTACTTTTTAGGTCCCTGTCAATAACGGACATCCATGTAAGGCGGGGTCTTCCGCGTCTTCTGGGCTGGGTACCAATATCAAGATCTTTTCTTGTCATGTGGTCCGATGGTCGCCGCATGACATGGCCGTACCACCTTAGGCGGCTCTCCAAAACCTTCTCCTGTATAGGTGTTATTTTTAAACTGCCGCGAATGTGGATATTTTGGATGTGGTCCATCATTGTTACCCCACCAGCCCATCTAAGCATTCTCATTTCTGCGACATGTAGTTACGTACTTCAACATACTTTACAAAACTAATACCTCCCAAACAAAGTATTCACAAAAACCCACACCTCCTAGAGAGTCCAAAAATACTTTTATTCTTATATATTTTATTATTAAATTCTATTTTAAGAAAATAAGCGATATTCATAATATAAATACCAGGAACAAACACAATCTTGCTGTGCATTACACTCGTCTCCACAGAGTAGGCAACTCGTTCATGGGTCAATGTATACACTTTTACAACAAGCTTCCCATGGACATTCGAAACTTACCCATTAAACGATTTAAGAATCATATAAAGGTCAAACTTTGCAAAAAGGGGTATTATAAAATCACAGATTATTTAGAAGACAAAAAAGCTTGGGACTGAGCTGCTCCCTCTGTTAAGCATTGTTATTAAGCAATATGCGTAATTATAAGGTAAATTATTGTAATCATTTTCAATTTTAATGTCTGGACTTGAAAAAAGACGATGGTCCCTGAGTTTGTTTCGGCTATTTCTTATCAGAGGTAGTCAGTTAGGAAATGCAGGCTTCATCTAGTTAAAAAAATAAAATAAAAAAAATTGGTTGCCTGTAAAGTCGGTATACGGGCGAAAGTATTACGTGACAACGACTTTGAGTGGTAAAATAATTTTAATGTGAATATTCATTCGTATAGTAGGAAGAAGGATGAAATAATAGTAACAATTTAAAACATTTATTTATACAAAGAATTATATTTAAAACATTAATTTATACAAAGAATCTCGCACTGAATTTCATATTAACAAAATTTTATTTTTACCTTTACACATACATACGTATTTATATACAAATATACATACAAAAACTTGCCTATCTCTCTCACTCGCTCTTAGGCGGGCTAACTGTGCTCGAGTGGAAGAGACGCGTGCCGTTCACTTTTTATTTATGTCTGTCTCTCTCGCTCTTAGGCGGGCTAACCATGCCCGAGTGAGAGGCACGCGTCCCTTCCACTCGGAAGGGACGCGTGCCTCTCACTCGCTCTCATTGTGAGCGCATAGGTAACGTGAGCGGGGCGCGTAACGCAGTTTCTTGAAGTGTCTCCCGGCAAACCAATTTATAAGACGTTGTCACGTCAAAAATAAACATGACGTGTAAAAGTGATCAGTGATCCTACTTGCTTAATAAACGATTTCATTTCATTTTTCAATTGAACCAAATAACATATTCCTGAGCACATTAGAGTGCATAAACCACGGGCAAGTTTTAAATAGAATAAAAGATTTTAGGATCGAACCTAATTGGGGCGGAACGTGAAGCTTAGCAAGTTTGTGCCGATCTCCAGCTTCCGTTGCTAAATGGCGGCCACGAGTCGGTCAGAGGTGAGAGTCGCTGGCAATTTATGGCCGGGATATGTCGAGGAGTCGAAATTAACGCGGCAACTATATTACCATCGGATATGTTTGAAATGGGCGCACACTTGGAAAAGTCCAGGGCTTTCGGGCAAATGCGCAAATCATTTATGAATAACAGATTCTGAAGTAAGCACAATGATAGATCCATATATTGAGATAGTTTCTTTTACGTTAAATTGGAAAAATTGTTTTCTAAGTTAATACGACTGATTTAGCTAAATATGATGTTAGCTCCCAACTGGTAGAAACTTTTCGACGATTATCGAGAATAAAAAAAAAGCATTTTCATAGAAAATATATCAATACCGGCACGGTCGAAATATACGGCAGATATTATTTAAAAAAAATATATAAAATTCAACCCATGGGATATGGAATTATGTTCTGCATTCATAGTGAAAGTTTATGCATTATTTTGAATTTTCCTGTATAATGCAGATAACATAATTAATAATTATAATATAAACAGTTAACATCATATATGTAGGTATATATTTTCATAATTTTTGGACAGCCTCCGTGGCGTAGCGGTAGCGAATGCGACCGTTGCGCAAGGAGGCGCGGGTTCGATCCCCGCACAGTGCAAATGTTTGTATGCATGAATATGAATATTTGCACTGGTCTGGTCGTGCCTCGGAAAGCACGTTAAGCCGTTGGTCCCGGTTGCCATACGAACATCTAGTGGCAGTCGTTACGGGTTTTTGGAGCCCTCAAAAGTCTAACAATTGGTCTAACTATAATGCTTAGATATCGCCTTCGGGTTGTGGAGGTCAGACGGCAGTCGCTTCACGGAATATAACGAAGTTTAGCCAAAATCAGCAGTTAGACTGGTAAAGCGGACCCCAGACTCCAAAGCTGAAAAAACTGCGGATGCGACTGGGATTAACGCTGAGATGATGATGATGATATTTTCATTACTTTTGCTTTCTGCACCCTTCGATTTGGTACATCAGTACAAAAGTAACCTTAATCGTAATCCAGATCATGATCTAACCATGTGCCCAATTTCATCCGAACCCGTTCAGCAGTTATAGAGTGACACTATCATAAACATACATACAAAGGATCAAATCTATTCTCTTTATTATCTATATCAAACTGTTTGTGTCACAATGTTTGTAATCAAACTCCTCCGAAACGCCTTGACTGAATTTTTAAGAATTTGTGTATATTCGGTAAGTATAAGAATAGAACGTGAACTAGTAAACTGATATTGTTTTTCTTTTTTAATAATATTTAATAGGAAATTTATAAAATAAAGATATCTAAATCTGTTCAAGTAAGTTTTAGCTTATTAGCAAGCCATTTTAGGACCAAATTAACATAGTTTCTTTATCCCATAAATAAAGCTCGTAAGTAAATATTTGAACAATAAAAGGGTTTACCACAATAAAGTATAAAATGCAAAGTTGAACAAAAATATTAGACCCTTTTCAACCGAGATTAAAAGTGTTAGGTACCCCAAACAGAAGTATGAAATTACACATTAATTTAATTAAAATTCCTACACAGATTTCAATTTATTTAGGTGTCGAGGATAAAATGGAATAATAATTATTCGGCTGTCTTTGGAATTAGGAGAAAACATTTAAAATTAAAATCAATGATAAAACGTATAAATGGTGGTGTGACTGAAGTTTTTTTTTTTTTTTATATCACTACATATTATAAAACAAAGTTACTTTCTCTTTCCTTATGTCTCTTTGATGATAATATGATTAAATCTTTAAAACTACGTAACGGATTTTGATGCGGTTTTTTTAATAGATAGAATGATTAAAGTTGAAGGTTTATATGTATACTAACATCTATTAAATTGTGGAGAAATACTATTATTTTTGAAGTTTCTAATGTGTTGTCGCAAAAAAAATAATATTTTCTGCGTTTGCAGTGAAACGCAGACTGAACCCTACGAGATTTATCAAAACAATGTACAGAATATTGTAAACATTGAAAAGGTCTACAAAAAATTCAGCGATGGTATATTATGTCTATCTTTTATAGATATCTCACAATAACATTTTTATATCATTTACTTTTTATGACAAACTAGCAGCCGCCAGCGACTTCGTTCGCGTAGAATTAGTCATGCTCAGCTCCTATTGGCAATATGTACGGCTGCGTTAGCTCCCGTTTTCGCAACATTTTTTGTTATTGCTCTGCTCCTATTGGTCATAGCGGGATGTTGTATAGCCTAAAGCCTTCCTGGATTAATAGGCTATCCAATGCAACAAGAATTTTTCAAATCGGACCAATAGTTCCTGAGATTAGCGCGCACAAACAAACAAACAAACAAACTCTTCAGCTTTATATATTAGTATAGATACCGGCTAATTTTCGAAGCGATTTTAACCAATACAGCATTAATCCTTATCCAATTTAATACCTTAAACCTTAATTGCTGATTTCATATAGATCTATATTGCCTTTTACAGTATATGATTTAAATGAATATCTTCGAAGATATTACAGATTTAAAAATTACGGGCAGGAGCGGGCAGCTGCGGTGGCAGGAGCGGCGGCAGACCATAGTGGTCCGCTGGTTTTATACAGAAATATATTTTATATAAAGAAAGTTTCCCTAACTTTCTTTCGAGTGCGCAAAAACAAATGGGTGGCTCAGAATCAATAACAGAACAAATCTGAATTATTAGTTTAAAATAAAAAATCATGTTTTTGTCCGCCCTAAAATCAGCAAATGAGAGACACCAATTATTCATATCAATATCGTAGTATTAGCATATGGCCGCGTAGTGAACATGCGGGCGGCGCGGGCGCGCGTGGCTCCTGTGATGTTCCCGCCGTCCCCACTCCGCCGACCATGAATGGGACCGCGTGCGGTGACCATACCATCTTTCGTTATCAATAACTATTTTTTTTTTTGTACTAAAACATACCAAAGTAATAATATTTTTATCTATAAAACTTATTTAGCTATAAGTTGACAAAGTTTGCGCACTGGATAAAATTTTATCCTGTATACGTTCACAGTTTTTCTGTAGTGTAGGTATTTAGTATCAGCATTGTACCCTTGTAATGCCGGGGCGAGTCGCTAGTAAATTATAAACTAGTACTTGACCGCAATCCCGCCTGATCGTCAGAGCGGGAGAGGTCATTTGATGATTTCCCATTCCAAACAAAAACAAAAATGGTAAGCAGTGATGCAATCGTTCATGGTAAGGCGCCAAGGCTCTTAAATTACAGTCCAGCGGAAACGCCGCCGCTGGCAAATTGTTTCAGTCCCACTATGTACGCGGTATAAAAGACGAGGCGAAACTCTTCATTCGGATCGTTGTGGTATCAACAACGTAAGGGTGGAAACTCGCCGCGACGGGTCGTCCGATGATGGAACGGAGATAGGGGAATTAAATCAAGCAGTTCCCTCGCTCACTCTCCAAAGTACTCGTGACGGTGATTACGTCGTGCATAGACGACAAATATGAGTAATTACAGAAAAAAACTTTTTTACAAAAAAAACAACCGACTTCCAAAAACCACTACAAAGTGAAAAATAACTAATTTCGGAAGTCGGTGTCAAAAAACGAATATACAAAACCAAAGACACCGACTTCCGAAATTAGTTATTTTTCACTTTGTAGTGGTTTTTGGAAGTCGGTTGTTTTTTTGTAAAAAAGTTTTTATTTTACACTTTTTAGTTGTTAAAAGTACTATATATTCTGTTGCATCCGGTCAGACTGCAAGCTGACGCAAATATAGTTGGGAAACGACGTCCCTGCAATTTTTGAAAGTTCCCCTTGTTTTCTCTGGTCTTCTACCATCAAACCCTGATATCCTTATCATGGGACCACCTTGGGAACGTCTTCTTTCCAACAGAAAAAGAATTATCAAAATCGGTTCATAAACGACGAAGTTACGCGCGAACAAACATAAAAAAAAAGCATATATATACGGTCGAATTGAGTAACCTCCTAATTTTTGAAGTCGATTAAAAATAACTTTAATTTGTATACAACTGAAAAGTTCACTTTACGCTACAACTCGAAATATTTCTATAACTTTTTGAACAGTACTTCATCATTATCAACCTTTTTACATCCCACTGCTGGGCACAAGTCTCATCTCATACCGAGAAAGATTGAGCGTAATCACCACGCTTGCTCAATGGGGGTTGGCGAACAGTACTTGTCACTCCTAAATGAACCTAATCATCATAACAATAAACTTGATATTTATTTAACTTGAAATAAGATGCGAGTCTGCGGCACCGAGGACTGCTTCACTAGGCCGTACCCTATGTCACTTTTTTGGCATACCGTCTGTATTGCGTTTTATTTTAAAGCCCATGTGACCTAAACTCGCAAGTCACTCAATTCTGTGTCATCATCATCATCATCAACCTTTTTATCGTCCCACTGCTGGGCACAGGTCTCCTCTCCTACAGAGAAGGATTGAGCGTAATCACTACGCTTGCTCAATGCGGGTTGGCGATTTCAGACTTAAAGTCCAGGTTTCCTCAAGATGTTTTCCTTCACCTTCAGTCATTGGTGTCTAAGATATACTTAGAAAGTACATATAACTTTGGAAAGGTCACATTTGTACTTGCCTGACCTGGAATCGAACCCACGCACTCATACTTGAGAGGCTGGTGTTTTAACCACTAGACCACCACGAGATTTCTTTGTAAAAATAGACGATCTAAGTCACACAAAAACTTGACGGGCTTAGGTCACACAGTAATATCAAATAATTGATTTTAGATATTATGTTCTTACATGGAAACATTTGAACCTAGGTATTAAAATCAAGGGTCAAATTAAACGGCCTATTGGATTCCTGCACCTGCACGACTCGTATGCTCTTCTAAGGAGAAGAGCCAGCATGAGATTACACGATTACTTTTTTAAATCATTCGCTTTTACGATGTATTCAAATTATAATGTTAATAGGTAGGGGAGGTGTAGGACAGCGTGAGCCTGTCATCAAGAACCAGCGCTCTAATTGCGTAAAACACTATTACTATCAGTTGCTATTCCATTGCTGCCTTTGTTCGAACATGTGTCTGCTCAACAACGTTAATAACACAATGAATGTTGTTGAACGATCAAAACGAAACCCATTGCTATTGATAATGTGTTTCGTAATTACCCTGCCCCACCCTAATTGAGTAACACTCTGTTACTATCAGTTGGAATATTCTAAAGCTTATTGCTGTTCCATTGCTTCCTATTTTTGAAAACGTGTCTGTTCATCAACGTAAATAACGCAATGAATGTTGTTGAACTGTGAAAATGAAACCCATTGCTACTGATAGTGTGTTACGCAATTACCCTGCCCCCTAATCGGCGAACACATTTTTGTCAAATGATTGCGACTAGTTGGGATCATTTGAACCGAACGGACCAATGGGCGGTCCGAACGATCCCAACTGATCCCAACTAGTCGCAATCATTTAACAAAAATGTGTTCGCCGATTAGGGGGCAGGTCTACATTATCTACATACAGTCTCAAAAACCATTCTAAAATCAAACTTACTTTACAAAGAGTACTGCCACAGACCAGACAAGGTCATAAAATGTCTTCTGGTCTTGTCCTTCATGAAGGTCAGGAACGTAGAACACGCACTCAACATGCGTGTTTGACCGTAGTCGTATAAACCTTGACAAAGCAAGCAGGAAATGTACGAATATCCAAACTGTAGTATTATGGCTTTATACATAAACGTCCGCCTTACTTCTATGGAGGTAGGCAGGGATAGTTGACTATTTTTATCTGTAAGTCGTCATCAACCTTTTTATCGTCCCAATGCAGGTCTCCTCTCGTACAGAGAAGTATTGAGCGTAATCACACGCTTGCTCAATACGGGTTGGCGATTTCAAATTTAAAGTTCAGATTTCCTCAAGATGTTTTCCTTCACCTTCAGTCATTGGTGTCCAAGAAAGTATGTTTATCTGTAAGAAGGTTTGTGCAAAGACTAACATTAGATACGTCTATATCTCTATAATAAAGTGAACCACTTTAAGTATATTCTAGATGTAATATAAAAAAAACTGAGACGAAATAAAAACTATCCAATAATGACTGTTTTTGAAGACAGCGCGGAAGAAGTAAAGAAAGTTTCGTGAACTTTTACATAAAAGCGAATGGAAGTGTCAGGGAATGCTTAGAATGTTTATTGAGATTTTTAAAACTACAGTTTCTATTTTTTTTAACACTTCTTATTACAAGCAATTTGATAAATTGTAAGTGATGCCTTTCTTATTCAAAGATGAAGAAAAATTAAATAAATCTGTTGTTAAAGAATGTGATAACAGATTTAGAAGATAATGATATTGGTACTAAGCAAAAGTTCATTTAAATTGGAATAAAACTTGACTTTCTGTATTTTTGATCACATAATTATTTTAATTAGTTATTTGCCAATAAGCTGTATTATAGTATGAATAGACTAACACCTGACTTTTCAATTAACGGACAATTTTTATTAGTGCATAAAATTGATATCTGACAGATTTTCTTTGTAAGAACTCTCAAAAATTCATAATCATACTACTTTGGATAAAATTCTCTAACTTTGCAAAAATCAACCCTTAATCCATAATCCGACATTTAAGTATTTTGTGTTTACGTTTTTAGTACAGAAATTTGACATTATACCTGTCAAATCCAAAATTAACTTAGGCAACCTTTATGCTTCATAAATGGACAAAATAAATGATATCCTAAGTCATTTAAAAAACAATATTCAAAGACTGTTTTTTTTTTTTTTTGTAGTGTGGCACTAGTTATGACTTTGTGCTAATGTCAAGTAAAATAAAAATCTTCAAAAGTTCTTCTTTCTTTCTCTTATGGCTTCGCACGGTTTGTGCATTTAGCCAATGTCACGTAATGAATTATTCATGTCGAAAAAGACGGCCGCGCGGACCGAACACGGAGGAAGATTTGGTTCAAAGCCATGATGTGGCCACTATGCTACAATATTTCACTGTTCTTTATGAATTATTCACTGAATGCAATTTTTACTACATAAATCACGCGTTTTTATTTAGTACACGACACTATAAATAATTTAAAAGTTCAATGAAACATGAGCGTGGCACTCATCTTAGATTCCCGCCAAAACTCCCGACTGAAATTTGTGATTTCGCGAAATCGCGTCTAAACTATCAGGACTAAACTGACATTTTATCTTTTGTTTTTTTCTTAATGAAATAGAAAGAAAAAGATTCAGTTAACTTAAAATTAGTTTAGTTTGTGTTTGTTGACAGCCTCCGTGGCGTAGCGGTAGCGAACGCGGTCGTTGCGCAAGGAGGCGCGGGTTCGATCCCCGCACAGTGAAAATATTTGTATGCATGAATATGATTATTTGCACTGGTCTGGTCGTGCCTCGGAAAGCACGTTAAGCCGTTGGTCCCGGTTGCCATACTGAACATCTAGTGGCAGTCGTTACGGGTTGTTGGAGCCCTCGAAAGTCTAACAATTGGTCTAACTGCAATGCTTAGATATCGCCTTCGGGTTGTGGAGGTCAGACGGCAGTCGCTTCTCGGAAAATGTCGAAGTTTAGCCAAAATCAGCAGTTAGACTGGTAAAGCAGACCCCAGACTCCAAGGCTGAAAAGCAACGGATGCGACTGGGATTAACGCTGAGATGATGATGATGATGAGTTTAGTTTGTGAACAACAGTATCGGCGCCATTGGCCCCGATTCCCTTGTTCACAAACTAAATTAAATTTAAGTTCAGTGCATCTTTTTATTTATATTTCATTAAGAAAAGGACAGAAGATAAAATGTCAGTTTAGACCTGTCAAATTAGTGCGCTCCTGACGTAAACAGGTGTATTTTTAGTCGCCATGTTTATAAACTGTCAATCGAGTATCTTAATTTGACAGGTCTAAACTGACATTTTATCTTCTGTCCTTTTCTTAAAGAAATAGAAATAAAAAGATGCAGTTAACTTAAAATTATTTTAGTTTGTGAACAAGAGAATCAACGCCAATGTCAGTCAAAATAAAAAAAAAAATTAAAGTGAAATTTTAAAACCAAATTGAATTTTAAGAGAACGCTTCCAGAACTTTTGTCTGTTAACTCTTCCTGCCAATACAGTCACAACTATTCAAGTAACGAACACATAAACAGAGACGTATTTCACGTCCCGGACGTCCGTCTCACTCTGTGAATGGGCTGCGTTGAATGTAGCAGCATTTTTAACGTTGCCAGTTGTAAAAAGTAAAATATAAACAAAGTTGGAGTGAGATTCGAAGTTGCACATTTTATGTTGGACGTTCAGAATTTTTTGTAGCTGTGTCTGTGTTAGTTTATAAAACATATTTTTTGTTGTAGGTGCAACAAAATATTATTGTTCTTTTTTTCGGTTTAAGTAATCTTTTTGGTAAATAATTATCTATGTTACTAATTTTGATTTTAGAAAAATAGTACTTATGTGGAAGTGGAAATACTGTGACGGGCGCACTAGAACTACCCGCACGCTTATTATTATTATTTTATTATTTATCCATTTATTTCAGGCATCAAGGCCCATATATTATACATTTACCATTATTAACTAAACCTGATGTATACGAAGTTTCGGTGTCGTACTTCGCCATCTTTGTGTAACGGACTATTATTATCGATTGGAATAATTTTTTGAGCTCCATATACAGAGTGGTGCTGACAATACGACAATAAATGAAAACACAGATTATGCTGCTTCGTAGGAAAAATCCTAAACCATAGAAAAAAACCTAGCATCAAAAATAAAAAAAAAATGAAAATTTCAAACAAACTAAATCGCATAAAATTGCAAACGGAATAGAACATCCTATAAAATATTGGTTCAATGACCTCCGATCAGCGGGCGACAGCGCGGTCGTGTATCGACTAACTTTTTCGCGGCATTATTATTAAAGTTTAGTACCGCTGGATGCGGACATGTTGATAAGGAAGCGCTTACAGATTCATGTATATGAATAATATTAATAATAATATACATTATCATGTAGAAAATGTGAAAAATGAAAAATGATTTCGTGTGACTAATCTAATTGATATATTTATATGATTTTTAATGGGTAGATTGAGAATGTGTTGAGGTACACGATGTTTAATTTACTGTCGTATTGTCAGCACCACACTGTATTATGTTCGAAAGATGGGTCTGATCACTAACGTAAATAAAACAAAGAATGTTGTTGAACTGTCAAAAGGAAACCCATTGCTACTGATAGTGTGTGACGCAATTATCCTGCTGTATTGATGATGTTCATTAAAAAAGTCTGCCTGACATTTTTGTGTAATGTTATTTTACACTAAAATTATATCAACTTCGATCCAAACGATACCAACTAATCGCAACCATTTGACAGAAATGTGTTCGCCGATTAGGCTGCTGGTTTCAGTTTCAAACATTCAAAAATATGTACTTCTTCTACACCCTACTTTTTTGATTGTGATTTCGATTTCGATTTTAAACATTTATCATTACAATAATTGGCTTTCAACAAAGCATACGGAGTGTTTGAAGATCTTAGCACAATCCGAAATTACTGTCATCCCCTCGGGGAAGAAATTTTGTGCAAAGTTTATGCTTGTGTCTATCAAGGTTTAATAATTATCCGCCTCAACCAAATTGAATGAACATATTAAAAAATAAATCAATACATAAGCGTCTATTCATCGTAAAGTCTTATTCTGAAAAAAAGGATCTATAATTAACCATCAACAAAATAGGCACTCACGATAAAAGGGAGTCGTTATAAAAACTTGACCTCTTCATCGAGTGTCGACAACTCGATAGTTAATGAGCAGTTATCGATTCTTATTAGATATACATTAGAACTTTGTGATTGAAATATCCGATACTGAAAATCGAAGGAAGCCTTTCGATCAAAAAACATTGCAATCAAGGCGGGGTTATGACATGCCAGAATAAATCTTTTATTATCATTTCGATGTTACAGCTTTGAAGGAATGACAGTGGGTGGGAAATTTTATTGAGTAACCGACTGGTCGAGTTAAGTCCCATTTATAATGGAGTAAGTAACTTGCGTGTTTCATGTTCAACTAATCATGATCCGCATGGGCGCACCCAAAGTTGGGGAAATCTCACAGAATAGTACACTTACTAAACAAAATATAATAGAGGACTTATCTCTAACTTTTAAATAAATCACGGTAGACACTGACAATATAGCGCACAAAAATTACTCTGAAAATTTCAATTGCCCCTCTAGGCCTGACCCTGACTTGAAATCATCTATAAATGGAATGACAGCTGATCTAATTAATGTGCTTTCCGAGGCACAGAGGGGTCTCGGTATGTTAAGATGGTCACCCATCCACAGACTAACCGTGGTAATAGTAGCTTAACCTGATCTCTCGAGCCGTGCGACTGTTTTTATTAAGCCACGAGCCTCAATTTGTTTAAATTGGGTGTTTAGATCATAAAATTAGGGTATTTGGGTGTTTAGGTTTAATTATTATTATTTTTGAGGTTATAAAGCTAATCCAAATTTCCTTGAAGTTTTCATAGAAATTAAATAATTTCTATGAAAACTTTGGATTAGCGTTCATAGAGTAGCAACACATTATTTTCAGGATCAAGAGAGAGATTTACATAAAAAATGTACAACACAAAACTAAAACAATGATTTATTCTCAAAAATCCAATTTTATAACCTTAAAAATTACGCTAACACCCACACCCGAAACACAAACAAAATGACTTACTGCAAGTCGCGCCTACCACGAATACAACCACCTTACATACTGTCCGAGAGCTCAAGAGCAAAAGACCTGAGGGGTAATCGCGCTAAATAAAACAGTAGAAGTTCAACTGTTGTTGGTAAGTTATGGTTTAGTTACGATCAAATTTCGTATCGTTTTAACTTCGATTAAAGTAAATTCAATTGACAGCCTCCGTGGCGTAGCGGTAGCGGACGCGGCCGCTGCGCAAGGTGGCGCGGTTTCGATCCCCGCACAGTGCAAGTATTTGTATGCATGAATATGAATATTTGTACTGGTCTGGTCGTGCCTCGGAAAGCACGTTAAGCCGTTGGTCCCGGTTGCCCTACGAACATCTAGTGGCAGTCGTTACGGGTTGTTGGAGCCCTCAAAAGTCCTACAATTTGTCTAACTGCAATGCTTCGATGTCGCCTTCGGGTTGTGGAGGTCAGACGGCAGTCGCTTCATAGAAAATGTCGAAGTTTAGCCATATCAGCAGTTGGACTGGTAAGACGAACCCCAGACTCCAAAGCTGAAAAGGCTTCGGATGCGACTGGGATTAACGCTGGGATGATGATGATAAAGTAAATTCAATGTATGACTGATACATTTCGCTAAATAAATTATAAGTATATCTAATCATTTAGACGAAAGTTTGACAAATGGCACAGAAAAAGTTAGCTTTGTTTCAACTTATTCATTTGACAGCGGATACATTCCAATTGCAATCCAGTTATGGTTAAACCATCTATCAAAAGGTTAAAAGAACACATAACAAAAGTTATGGTTTGATTGCGAACCAATTCTATTTTGGTTGAAATATTTTAGCGCGATTGCCCCCCCTGTAAATCAGACAGCCGTGCTATTTATACAGTCTTCCAATATTTTTAGCTTTTAATACTACCAACTATTTTATAGCAGTTTTTTGACCGCTAGTTAACTTTCGCCATCAAATATTTAATTTTCATTAACAAAATACCTGAAAAACGTTGTATTTATCATTAACACAAATAAACAAAGTACCTGGCTTGTAGTAAATCCGTTGAAAATTGAACACACAGAAATGAAAAACTTAAAAAGGGAAATCACATTATGATTGATTATAAGAACACCAAAAAAATAAAAGAGGTTTTAAGTTTGGATTCAGTGGAGAGGCGTGCGAAGAGGCTGATTGATGACCCTGATTTAACTCGAGACGGTCTCCAAAGCCTAGAGCACAGGCGTAGAGTAGCCAGCCTTTCGGTGTTCTATGGGATGCATTTTGGGGAGTGTGCGAGGGAATTGCATGATTTAATTCCCCCATCTCCGTTCCACCGTCGGATGACCCGTCGTGCGGCGAGTTTCCACCCTTACGTTGTTAACACCACTACGATCCCGACGAAGCGTTTCGCCTCCTCCTTTATACCGCGTACATCGAGGGACTGGAACAATTTGCCGGCGGCGGTGTTTCCGTCGGACTACAATTTGAGTGTCTTCAAGGCTAGAGTGAATAGGCTATTAATAAACTAATGCGCTTTACCATCAACGATTGCGTCACTGCTTACCATCAGACGGGATTGCGGTCAAGCGCTAGTTTATTAATTATTAAAAAAAGTAGTTACAAAGAAGAAAAAAAACTAAAAGAAGCCTTTCATGCAAATTTAAATAACTGCCTATTCTTTAGAAAAAATCATTTATTTTGTCTAGTCATTATTTGAATAGTTATATATTCTAGCATATTTACCAACAAGCAACATCATTTCCTAACAATATTACCACCGCCATCATCCATATTCACACCATGTTTTAAGCAATAAGGTTGCGTTGCGCCTACGGCCGTCTCGTATCGTAAATATGACCCCAAGATCCCTCGCCCCTTCTTTTTATGCACGAACAGCGATCGGGGATCCTTGGACCCTGGAATCATACGTTCAATTTAATCACGATAGGTCAGTATCTATTTTGTTTAGAAACAGTATTCTTTTTTCAATTTCCAGATGTTTTTTTTTTTTTTTTAAATGGATGTAGACTTCAAGGAGGTTGTTTTATTTTTTAATTTTATATTGGGATCGGTAGGAAATCGCTCTTTTTTATTCTACGCAATAAAGAAGACAAAAATTATCCGTGAAATAAAATGTTATTTGTTGTCCGCTCAAGTTAAGCTGGATGGCATGGGCAAAATGATTATTGACCTAAGCAGAGCTTCCCAACAAGTGGGTTTAAAGATGAACATGGATAGCGGAAGATCATGTCGAACTCTCATGTCGTACCCACTCCAATTCTAGTCAGTTGCTCTGCACTCGAAGTTGTTGACAAGTATATATACCTGGGAGAAACAGTTCAAATAGGTAGGTCCAACTTCGAGATACAGGTGTCTCATCGAATCCAGCTCGGCTGGGCAGCGTTCGGGAAGCTACGCTACATCTTCTCATCATCCAAGATACCACAGTGTCTCAAGATAGTACTGGATGGCTATAATTTAGCGCGGGCTCCATTCGCACAATAAAATGGAATGTCAAATATTTTAGATGGTATATCGATCAGGTACGTGAAGACGTGGTCGCTAATAATGGGCCTTATAAGAAGGCTCAGGTTCACTCAGAGAGCAATGGAGAGGGCTATGCTTGGGGTTTTACTGCGCAATCGAATCAGGAATGAGGAGATCCTCAGAAGAACGAAAGTAACCGACATAGCATACATGGTTGGGAACATGCAAAGCAGGAGAGATTAAATAAATAAAATAAATAAATACAGTATGACATTTTAATCGTTTTACAAAAATGTTTCACGGACTGTATCCGACCTTATATACGCCTAGCCGCGATTATTTGTTTTCTACCTTTAATTAAGATAATAGGTACAACGAAAAATAAATAATACATTAGAAATACGAAACATCCTGTTAATAATGTTTACATATCAAACGGACACAATACCCACTCCGCGCAAAATTCTATTGGTCAATCCCATCTCATTCATCATTTTTTGCAAGGAACGCAGCGCGCGCGAAACTAAAAAACTAGCTGGGTTCAGTTGGGTTCTAACCCCGGAAGTCAAACGTTGTGCGCGGGCGACTAGGTATCACACGTCGATCGTTAGTACGAGTGTAGAGTACCTAGTGCACAAGGATTAATTAGGTTGTCTGCCTACTTCATGATGAGTGATAGAAACTATCAGTACTCGAATATCCAGTGGCCCCTCAGCGGTGGAACTTACGTAGATATGATAATGGAAGATGTACCTGTCAGCTGTTTGTGTGGTCTGAAGTAAAGGGACTAGTGATGAGTTCAAAGGAGCACGCAGTGTTTAAAATCGCACGCAATTAAAATAGCAAATAGTTGCTACTTTTGATACAGTGAAACAAGACAGAGTGACTTTAAATAAATTAAAAGACAGTATTCAAAAGCGTGCATAGCAGTTGCGGATACAGGTAAAGGCTATTTATCTACATAATACATGTAAATAAAAAGTGATCATTTGTAAAGACAAAATTAGTAATTAGTGTAAATAATTCAGTTTATTCCCATTCTTTAAATATGCTTGAAACACAGGTGCGCGGCAATGTAGAAAGTACTCGTTCTAGCAAACACTCAAACAGTAACAAAAAATGTTCGCACTCGTAAATAGGTACATGTTAGTTGTGGACTCGCGCCGACGGGTAGGTAGTAGGTACGGACGACAGTAGGTCAAGCTACCCGAAACTGCCAAATATTCCCAATCAACCTTGAGCCTTAGTATTTTAAAGATAAAGTTGAAAATCTAATAAAGAAATCTGACAGATTGTAGTAGCTTGATGTACTATCATCTGTACACATTTTTTGTTTGTGAACAAAAATGTGCGTAAACAATTTCGGTGGAATTTTGCCTAAATTACAACGACAATTTAGCAAATTGATAAGTTATTGAAATCGGCCGTATGTTTCTTGGGAATAGAGGTGGTTAATATAGCGCATAGCGCCATTCTATAGCACGCTATTTTTTCATAGCGCATAGCGCACGCTATGTAGGTGGACGTTAAGACGCTATGACGCTATAACGCTATTTACGCTATGAATGAAATTGATCTAACGACTCGCACAGCGCGCGCCTGCTCTCCGCGGGCGCTGGCCGCTATCTGCGCTATGCGCTATGAAAAAATAGCGTGCTATAGAATGGCGCTATGCGCTATACGGGCAGACGGCAGTCAGTAATCGCGTGAGCGCTGTGGACTATAGATGTATGTTTGTTGTCGGAGCACGCTATTTTCATCGCGCGCGATCTTAATTGTTAGTGTAAATATTAGTATAAAGTTCTGTTGAAAAACGAACTAGTGACGATTATTTAGTGGCTGCAAAGGTATTATTAGTGTGTGTAAATATTAATATAATTCTGTTGCAAAACGAACTAGTGGATATTATTTAGTGTGTACTCTATGTAAAAATGTCTAATCGCAAAGGTGGTGGTTTGCCAATCTGGAACTTTTTTGAAAAATCTGCAGACGGCAGCAAGACTGCTATTTGTAATTGTTGTCACTGACAGTTGTCCTTTAAATTTATTTTTTCGAAATCAGGATATATTATCAGTAATCGAGGAACACGGTTGTCTACTACAAAAGTAGTTCAACTAATGTTTTTAAATGTAAATAAAATATAAATTAAAGAAGAACTACTGTATATATCTGTGTATAATGTACATAGTTGTTTTTTTTGTATATACAATATGTAAAGAAAACACTGTCCGACCCATAAGGATAATAAAGGTTAGGTAAACACTTCACCAAATATAATATAAAATTTTACATAATCATCATAGTAACAATACTAATGAATTTTGAAATAATCCTTTTTTCCCGGGAATTAATTCCAATTTCCCCGAAATTTGGTAATTTAAAAAAAATTACAACTCCGGTATTATTACAAGCGAATAGCGACGCGACCACGTCACAGGTGCCGCGTGCCCTGCCCCCCGCCACCCGCGGAAGGGGTTGCTTACCGCACATGTATTAAGTTGCCTCTTTTTGCGAAATAATATTAATTTTTTTAGGGTTTTTTTTTTACGTTTAGCCTGTCTTTGTGGGCATTAGTAGAATCAGTTATCGATACCTAACAATACCTTCACGGATCGGACAGGGTTTTCTTTACATATTGTATACAATCAATGAACTTTTAAATACGCCTATATTTGATTTACGATTTATTAAAATTAATGTTAGAATAACCTTTACCAATTATAGACAGTCCTAAGCCTGAAAAGTATGAAAGAGAGTTCATTGATATCTTTCTATAATGCTTTTTTTAGCGTTCCGTTATAGCATGCGGTCTATGTATCGAAGAACGCTATGTAAAGTAACACGCTATGAAATGTAGCGTGTTGCAAAAATTATCGCGCCTGCTGGACGTCCACGTGCTTTCTTATTTATAGCGCGCTATAACATAGCGCATTTAATAGCGCGCTATAAATTAATAGTTTATAGTCTATAGCGTGCTATTTTTTTATAGCCGTTTTGAACAACTCTACTTGGGAAGAAACGTAAGTACTTAGGTAACTATGGTCAATCAAATTCCCATTTCGGGCGCGAGAACAAGTACAAACAGGTCGCGACTGCGGTCGAGAGGCCGGCCCGCGCCCGCGCCTTTCAACTATCATTCACTTGATAGTTTGCAAACAAATTTTCACTTGCGCGTCATAGTAAATAAATAATCAATCGTTGATGGTAAAGCGCACAAGTTTATTAAGCCTATTCACTTAATAATCTTAGTGAGTAGGAAGGAAGACGGCAGTTGAGCGAGGTGATGCAATGTTAAACCCAATAACACGACCAACGCTGCTGCATCAGGGGGAGATTAATCTGGAGACCCTCCACGATCAGACTACCGACACAATAACATTTGGCGCATCGTACCCGATCTGATCAGTGATTGTTGACATAGGTAATGCCTTTACGTAAAAGATCCCTAATTTGGGCGTTAGTACACTCGGCATTCATACTGAGTACGAATATCAAAAACCCCACCGAGTACCGAGTATCGACCAAGTACTCAGTCCATCACTTTGATTCGATTTTAACACGAAAAAGTTTTTGACGGTCCTAAGCCCGTAAAAGTATGAAGGAAGAATTGGAATTAAGTTGATTTTAATTTACAAACTGACTTACGCACTGATAGTAAGAAACCTATCTTGCGCTGGTTGAATGAACTCGCCACGCCCCGCCCCTCGACCGTGAGCCGCTACATTGGTACCTGCGCGCTCGCGACAGGGTGTTTTTATTGTTTTTAACCGCGTGATAATAATGAACAACATTTTTATTTTTAAATTAATGAAACCTCATAAATACCTATTTTTATTTTATGAACGTTAACTAATCATTGGATACATGGTGTGGGCTGCCGTTGTAAGACGGTTAAAAAATCATGGTGTATATACGGACAAATCACACAGATTGAGCTAGCCCCAAAGTAAGTTCGAGACTTGTGTTATGGGATATTAACTCAACGGTATTATATTTATAATAGATACATATATAGATAAACATGACAGCCTCCGTGGCGTAGCGGTAGCGGACGCGGCCGCTGCGCAAGGTGGCGCGGGTTCGATCCCCGCACAGTGCAAATATTTGTATGCATGAATATGAATATTTGCACTGGTCTGGTCGTGCCTCGGAAAGCACGTTAAGCCATTGGTCCCGGTTGCCATACGAACATCTAGTGGTAGTCGTTACGGGTTGTTGGAGCCCTCAAAAGTCCAACAATTGGTCTAACTGCAATGCTTCGATGTCGCCTTCGGGTTGTGGAAGTCAGACGGCAGTCGCTTCTCGGAAAATGTCGAAGTTTAGCCAAAATCAGCAGTTAGACTGGTAAAGCGGACCCAAGACTCCAAAGCTGAAAAGGCTTCGGATGCGACTTGGATTAACGCTGGGATGATGATGATGACATATATAGATAAACATCCAAGACCCAGGCCAATCAGAAAAAGATCGTTTTCCATCATGACCTGGCCGGGGATCGAACCCGGGGCCTCCACGTCTATTTAGCTAAAATAAACGTGAAGAAGTCATAAAGTTGTTTGATTTTTTAGAAGTGCTTTTGAATTTTGAACCCTTCAACGTACCTATCTAAGGTACGATCAGCACCCTAATCAAGTAACACACTATTTCTATAAATTTGAATCTTATTGCTAATCCATTGATTAGTATTTTCAAAAAATTGATCCGTCCAACAACGTAACAACTGCAATGAATGTTGTTGAACTGTCAAAATGTAACTCACTACTTTTGTATGTTACGTAATTACCCTGCCGATCTCAAATTTCTTAGTACTAGAATCCCCTCTTAAGTCGGTAAGAATCTGATAGACCCCACTCCGGGGCGGACATTTCTCTCAATGAAACAAAAAAAAAAACTGTTTCTTAGTAAATACTAAGAAACAGTTTTTTTTTTCAAAATTGTCGGAATTTATTTTGTTTCTTATTTTATAAACTTGGTGCTGAAAATCATGCTTGTCATGCTTGCAAGCGTCGGCTTTGATTTTGCATTACGCAAAATACGCATATTCTTACCCAACTTGTTCTTTTTAGTGCTTTCGTGCTTTCTCTGCGTGACGGTTAGCATAAATAAAGGTTTTTTATTTTATATTTTCTATATCCCTTTTTTTAAAATAACAAGTCCTCGGACTGATTATGCTCTCCAAAGTTACGCTGGTATGATAGCATAGATATTACTCGGCCTAAATACATAGCCTAAATTGACACAATATTATATACCCTCCATTGGACTGTGGAGTGGTTAGCAAATGGAGCGATCATTTGTGAACGCAATCGACAACTGACACAAACACGTCGCACATCAGAGGAATAATAAACAATGGAACAGCGTTATCAGATAATGTTTGTGTACATTAAAATCACCCATGAATGACTATGTGTATAAATGTAGATAAGTATGTATCTACGACTACATATCAAGCTATACTTAACCAGTATAAGTTGACATCTGACTGTATGAAAAACCTATACAATGAGTGGTCAGCTCAAACTGGACAAGTGAAACTTGATGTTAAGCTGTGTGTATGTTCGTCGTATCCAGGATTTATAGCTTACTACCACCATGCTGACTCGCGCATAGTTATATTAGGACAAAGAGATATAGTTCTAGACTCTAGAACTATATCTCTTATCCCGTTCTACTAGATCTAAAAAAAGTCCCAGAAAAGGACCAGCAATAGCGCCCGGTCTTCGTGTTGTATCAAATAACACAATCATGGATGCAAGCATAAAAACTCTTCCTATTCCCGTCAGAGACAGGGGGTTTAGCTAGGAGACTACTAGAGCTAGGAGCTACAAATTTGCGGAACACTATAGCCTCCACAATCATCATCACCATAATCATCATCTCAACGTTAATCCCAGTCGCATCCGAAGCTTTTTCAGCTTTGGAGTCTGAGGTCCGCTTTACCAGTCTAACTGCTGATTTTGGCTAAACTTCGATATTTTCCGTGAGGCGACTACCGTCTGACCTCCACAACCCAAAGGCGTTAGACCAATAGTTGGACTTTTGAGGGCCCCAACAAACCGTAACGACAACCGTGCGACTACTGTTTAACGTGCTTTCCGAGGCACGACCAGACCAGTGCAAATATTCATATTCATGCATACAAATATTTGCATTGCGCGGGGATTGAACTCGCGCCTCCTTGTGCAGTGGCCGCGTTCGCTTCCGCTACGCTACGAAGGCTGGACTATAGCCTCCACAATATCACATTTAATTTTAAGTAACCAAATTTATCAAGTACCAACTCATTAAATATACACCATAGAATGAGTTCTCCATTATCTCATTAATACGTGGTACTCACTTGTCACCGACCTTTTTAAGTATTCTGGTCATGTCGGCCGAAGTTTTCCTTCAACTCGTTTTAATATGATACTAAAATTGGATATAATCCCCACTTTTAGAGTTTATTCCATGATATTGCCGATAAAAACGAAGGGAAAAGCGACATAAAATTTTTGTTGGTACTCAAGCAATTTTGGTTATTGTTATACGAGTTTAAGGGGATTTTATGGGTCTATTCAATGTTATTCTAATGAACAAATCTTTTCAACAGACTCCCTCATTACTTTTAAACAATTTGTAATCGTCAATGAAAACAATTTGGGCAGCTGTTTTCCTATAAAATAAAATGTTTGGAATAAAAAGCCTCTTCTAATTAGAATGGCGACTCGGCAAGGATGTCTTTAGACAATACGGGGAACACCTACTGTTGATGCTTTCTGGAAGGGTCACTGCATTCTCCTATCAACCCCAGGATCTCAAAGCAGGGAAAACAAACATGCAAAGCACTAACCTGGATCCAACAGGACAGGAAAAGAGGAATCGCCATAGACGGGGCTGGCGCCGGCCGGTCAGCTATCTTCTTTATGTGGACTTGATGCTGCTTGTTCACTGCCTACACTCGTCAAGCACAGACACACCACGAATATGGAAACTGAGGGTTTATTTGGCCAGTGAAGCCCTTAGAAAGTCAGATATTCGGAATTATTTAGAATACACGCGGCGTCGTATGCGCTGAGTCCGCCATACTTATTTTTTTTGTTCTTTTTCTTGGCACTCTTGAGAGAGGTGCCACCAGCACGAGTTAAGAGAAGCCCGCGCTTATTTAAATCGTCGTTGACGCAACAAGGATGGGAAATGGAAATGCCTGGATAGATTATTAGGATAGTTAATGCTCACACACCTACAAGTATTTTCTTATCTGTCATATATATAGTTATATTACACTGATAGGATTTATTACATAGCACTCATACACGAGAGTTTCTACTAGATATGGGTCTTGTAAAGGTGAGTTCATATTCCCTAATTTTTGTAGTAGGCAAGGGTGTGGCCCACATTAGTTTATTTTTGCTTGGGAGGCAACGGGTCTCTTAAGCGTATTTATTAAACACAAAAGATGATGACACTTAACGCAATCGCTCATTGTGAAATTACTGAAAACTTAAAAACATGTGCATGAGTAGGTAATATTTAAGCTAGGTACTAGGTTATACTTTTAGATATACAATATGTAAAGAAAACCCTGTCCGATACGTGAAGGTATTGTTAGATATCGATAACAGATTTTACTAGTAAATATAATGCCGGACTAAACTTAAAAAAAAAACCCCTATATGTGAAATAAATATTATTTTGCAAAAGGAGGTAACTTAATACACGTGTGGTAGCTAAAATTTGGGCAGGCGAAGGGGGGCAGAGAACGCGGCACGCGGTTGCATCGCTCATAATAATACCGTCGAAAATCAAATGGTTTGTCACTTTTTTAAAAATACCCAGGTTTTGGGGAAGTTGGAATTAATTGGCGAAAAAAAAAAGATTATTTCAAAATTCATTAGTATTGTTACTATGATGATTATGTAAAATTTAATATTTTAATTGGTCATGTGTTTACCTAACTTTTATTATCCTTATGGGTCGGACGGGGTTTTCTTTACATATTTTATAGGATCCTGTATTCATCATTATCACCATCAACGCCGAAAGACATCAAGCGTTGGGCGTTGGCCTACTCAAACACTACCACTTCGACCGCTCTCACATTCCGCAAACTCCTACGACCTTCACAAGGTTATCGGTCCACCATGTGCGACGCTTCCCAACGCTACTACGGTTCCTGTCATGAAAATCTTCATCCCTGTCTCCTCCGATTTGATATAACAAACTAAAAAAACCATCTAGGGTAAACAAAAAAATTAATGCAGTCGAGTTAAAAAAATTCGTACCTCAAACTTCAAAACAGTTCACATACAAATCCATACATTTTCCACTGAAACTATATTCGTTACTTGTTTACTCTTGGAAAGCTTCGAAAAATTGCTCGTATCTACAGTTTTTCCGGGCTAAAATCAGGCTCAGCACGTTTTTCTATTCGTAAATTGTTCACAGTACCCTGAACAATCAAAAGTTGCTTTTCATTTAAGTTATCGGGTTCCAAACAATGCGGGTATTGGGAAACGCGGAACCGGTGAAATTGGTTTATACCTTTGTCTTGTTGCTTTAAATCGTGAAGAATCGGATTTTATTTAGGAGAATGAATATGTATGCGAGTGTTTTGTGTGCCTGAGTTATTTATTGAGAGAAGATTAAATCGTTTGGCAGGATTGGAGAAAGAATTTAATTTAACGACTGGTTTGGTGGCTTTATTTGGCAATGGGGTTCCAGACTTAATCCTCTTTATTCACAACGTTATTTCAAGTAAAAATTGTTGAGAATTTGAATGTTGACACCACAACGATCCGAACGAAGCTTTTACCTCGTTTTCGACTGGAATAATTTGCCTGAGGCGGTGTTTCCGTCGGACTCCAATGTAAGTGTCTTCAAGGCCAGAGTGAATAGGCTCTTAATAAACTAGCGCGCTTCCACGATCATCCATCAACGATCGCATCACTGGTTACCATCAGGTGGGATTGCGGCCAAGCACTAGTTTATAGTTTATTTATAAAAAAACTTCTTTACAAAAAAAAACCGGCTTCCAAAAACCACTACAA
Source organism: Sesamia nonagrioides (assembly GCA_017933935.1). NCBI lineage: Eukaryota > Metazoa > Arthropoda > Insecta > Lepidoptera > Noctuidae > Sesamia > Sesamia nonagrioides. The sequence goes on along the minus strand of JADWQK010002211.1, from coordinate 97,809 downwards.
AGTGAAAAATAACTAATTTCGGAAGTCGGTGTCTTTGGTTTTCCATTTTTGACACCGACTTCCGAAATTAGTTATTTTTCACTTTGTAGTGGTTTTTGGAAGCCGGTTGTTTTTTGTAAAAAAGTTTTTATTTTACACTTTTAAGTTGTTAAAGGTACTATGTATTCAGTTGTATCCGGTCAGACTGGAAGCTTACGCAAATATAGTTGGGAAACGACGTAAATTTGTTTACTTTATTTTTTACCCGTAATATTCCCTCAACTCCCTATGGTCTTCATCATCAAATTTACTGCAGATTTTAACCCAATGGCTGCAAAGGTCTCATCAATATAAATGAATTGAGTGCAAATACAAGGTAGCTACTGTAAATCGTTTAGGAGTTCCCTGAACTGACCTTTGTAATCATCATCAGCTCCCTAATGACAGTCATCCAGGCGTAAGGTTCTTGTCAATACAAATTATTCAAGCACAAACACAAGGTAGCTGCTGTGAATTGTTGAGGAGTTTCTTCGACTGTCTCCGGGCTCCATCATCAGATCTACTCCAGACCTTAATTAAATTGTAGTGCTTTAAAATACTTAATGAAAATGCTAAAAAATGCACTATTCGCCCCTATAATTTTTGATAGTTCCCTTTGTTTTCTTTGGTCTTCCACCATCAAACCCTGATATCCTTACCTTGGGACCACCTTGGTAACGTCTTCTTTCCAACAGTAAAAGAATTATCAAAATCGGTTTATAAACGACGAAGTTATGCGCGAACAAACTTTTAAAAGCATATATACGGTCGAATTGAGTAACCTCCTCCTTTTTGAAGTCTGTTAAAAAAATAATAACTGTGTAACCAAACATTTTTGACGTTTATATGTCACTTTACTTTTATAATCTATAGTAATATATAAAGCTGAAGAGTTTGTTTGTTTGTTTGAACGCTCTAATCTCAAGAACTACGGGTTCGATTTGTAAAATTCTTTTTGCTTTGGATAGCCCATTAATCCAGGAAGGCTATTTAACATCACACTGCGAAAATTAGGAGCGGAGCATAACTAAATCCACGCGAACGAAGACGCTGGCGGCCGCTAGTACCTACTTTTATAATGGTTTATAAATGAACTGCTTCCTTTGTATGAATTATGCAGCTTGTATGCAGAATATTGTGGTTAGATTTAATGGTAAGTACAGTTCATGAAACTGAACAACTTACTTCATTGGACTAATCAAAAATTCAAAACCGCGAAAATATAATCAGCGGCGTTTCTCATCATCTCAACCGGGATGTTTGGGTCGAGATGGTTTTAAATTCGCGATAACAATGTTGGTCCCATAGAGATTGGATAGCATATACTAGAATATTGTTAACTGTATCGGAATATTCTCCTTAAAAACCTTAGAAATCTATCTACGTTAAATCATTATCCCGTTCACAAAATATGAATTTTATTTAGATCAGGTTTAAAGCACCTAAATAGTTATTCAATTATGCACCTAACGATAATGGCAATGCAGTTCTTTATTTAAAAATGACAGGTTAGTTTGGTACTAAGTTTTCACTTTTATATTAATAAGAATTTTAATTTAACCATGGTAAAGTTCGAAATACAAAAATTTAATCAAAGGTAAAATCTGGAGCTAAAGTCAGATTTCGTTTTGTAGTAAAGTGGTATATTCGAATAAATATTTTAAACATACCTACTTACAAACATCTAGGTAATGGCAGTCGTTACGGGTTGTGTTGGAGCCCTCAAAAGTCCAACAATTGGTCTAATTGCAATTCTTCGATATCGCCTTCGGGTTGTGGAGGTCAGACTGCAGTCGCTTCACGGAAAATATCGAAGTTTAGTCAAAATCACAGTAAGACTGGTAAATCGGATCCCAGACTCCAAAGCTGAAAAGCTTCGGATGCGACTGGGATTAACGCTGAGATGATGATGACTTTCCAATATTATATACATAATGCTATTATAGACAAATAATAACCCAAACAATGAAAAATATAGCATGAATAATGTAAAATAACAATATCTGCAATATGGTACTAAGTCTATTTTCAAGAGAAATAACAAAAGCCATAAAACTAATTTAACTTATAATCTAAATCTAAACAATTCCAAATTGAATCTTTTTAAATCCGTTTAAAAGGCTTTGTGTCACGCTTCGCAAACCTAGATAAAATAAAAGATTATTTTTATTTATAAGAGGATTGCATTAGGTATATTTATTGCTTGACTTTTAGAAATATCATCCAAGAAAAAGTAAATTATTAATAAATTTATATACATAAAAAAATAATAATTAATAGGTATTATGAATTTCCGATTTCACTGAAAACATTTTTTTTCTTATTTTTGTGTTGAGCCGCCACAAAATCTTGTCTCCATGTATCTGCATATATCAAGATCACAAAAATTATGTTTTACTAGCTTTCAGCCCGCGGCTTCGCCCGCGTGGAGTTCGGTTATATCGCGCTTTTTAGATTTCCCTCGGGAACATTAATTTTTCCGGGATAAAAGGTAGCCTATATCCTTTCTCAGGGTCTAAAGATTGTCTGTGCCAAATTTCATCAAAATCGGTTCAGTTGTTTTGGCGTGAAAGACAGACAGACAGAGATACTTTCGCATTTATAATATTAGTATGGATTACGTTTTTTTGCAACATGCAATTTATAAGCTTGTATCATCATTATCATCATCATCAACCTTTTTTTTATCATCCCACAGCTGGGCACAGGTCTCCTCTCATACAGAGAAGAATTGAGCGTAATCACCACGTTTGCTCAATGTTGGTTGGCGATTTCATACTTATAAGTCCAGGTTTCCTCAAGATGTTTTCCTTCGCATTCAGTCAATGGTATCTAAGATATACTTAGAAAGGACATATAACTTTAGAAACGTTACATTGGTACTTGCCTGACCTAGAAGGTCAAGGTTGTATATTGGACTAAAATTTATTCTTAGCTGAAACATTTATTTATAGGATTACTAGCTGCACCCCGCAGTTACACCCGCGTAAGTAGTAGTAATAGAAAAAATAAATATAAACCTATTCTCATGCCTAACGAATGTTTATATGAAATTCCATTAAAATCGATTCAACCGTTTTGGAGGAGTTCGAGTACAAACACTGTGTCAGGAGAATTTTATATAATAGACTAGCGGCCCTATACGTGCTTCGCTACGTATAAAGTGAAATAATAAAAACAATTTATTAGATCATCAAATTTATTTATTCAAAATTATTTTTGTTTTTAAATGCCATCAATTTTAAAACTTAATCCTAATAGCGGCAGTACATGCGCCTATATGGCAAGTTAACAGAACCTAAACTAAGACCTATAAGCCCTACAGTCCCTACGACCCTAAGTCCTATAAGCCCTACAGCCCTGACTTACCATATAGTTTGTAATAAATAAATATATAAATAAGTGCGGGATGTCTGTACCAAGAGACCTAAGGTAACAGACGGATAGTAGGTAGGATTTTCAGGTAAGGGTGAAGGTTAAGCTCACTGCCAGTCCACCAGACTCACAGGACTGATCAGAGATGGCTAAGGGTGTCTTGGCCACACACACTTGGGGTAATGAGACAAGAATAAATTTTAATCTGATTTATTTACACAATATTACAGCTTACATACTTACTACTTTTTCCCAACACATACAAATGTATAAACGTCTTGGTATTCTATGCGTGAAATCTGCAATTTTAACAATATTTGAAGTAGGCCGCGCGTCAGCTGCCGAAATGCTGAATCAATGTTCAAAGGTAGCATTGAACATAATCCAAAACATTTAGATAAACAATATTCTTTGTTTTTCCATTTCTAACATGTATAAACAAACGACTAAGGGTACTGACTCTCGAACAGGCAACATAAAGTTGGCCACGTGAAAAACATGATTCCTCCACATTCACACCACAAACGTGAAATGTTTGCCCTTGGGCTTTGTTGATGGACATAGCAAATGTTAGACGCACAGAATATTGTAATCGTTTGAACTCAAATGGAATATCAGTTGGGATCATAGGGATCACGGTATCAAACACACTTCTCCTTTTGATTTACCAGTTAAAATCGTAGCTTCAATTAAATTTGGCAATAAGTTTCTCACTGCCAATCTGGTGGCATTACACAGTTTTGGTGGATTATAAAATTATGAAGAAAGTGGCATTGATTTTTATATCCCCGTTCAATGAATTCATTTTTTACAAAAAATATAGTTCAAATAACTAAAAAAAACATGTTTTTAAAGAATACCAAACTATTTAAAACTTACCTACACAAACTTACAAATAATTTAAAAAAGAGCTCGAGGCGCTTTGTGCCATAATTTTTGTACATTAAGCGCCTCACGCTTTTTTAAAAATTATTTTTAAGTTTTTAGTTTGATAATACAAAAGCAGGTTTATTTAGTTTTTAAACTGTTTTTATTTTTAGTTCGACATTCTTTAAAAAAAAAACGAACGAACGAACGTATTGAAAACGGTGGGACATTTTACAGTAATGAGCGGCTCACTTGTAGTCCAAAAAGTTAGAGACGGACAAACAAACAAACAAGCAAGCAAGCAAACATACAAGTGAAGCTAATAAAATGCATGTAAAAATATGATAAATGAAGAACCGCTCTACCGATTTTGTTCAGACTTCACATAAACAATCTACTAATTAGTCACAACATAGCCTAAACATTTGGTTTGGATAGGTGAGTCCGTTCTTGAGTTATAAAATCTATACTGATATATAAAGCTGAAGAGTTTGTTTGTATGTTTGTTTGTTTGAACGCGCTAATCTCAGGAACTACTGGCCCGATTTGTAAAATTCTTTTTGCAGTGGAGAGCCCATCAATTCAGGAAGGATTTAGGCTATATAACATCACGCGCGGAGCATAATTAATTCCACGCGAACGAAGTCGCTGGCGGCTGCTAGTTACAAATAAAGTGGCATTGATTTTTATATATATAGATAATCAAAAATTGAAATGATTTATGAAATGACTATTTTATGTTTTTTAATGCATGACTATTTCAATATTGCCGTCCCGAATAGTAGTTTATTCAACGATTCACCAGATACCTATGTAGGTATACTATTAACAAGTAACCTGATAACTTGAAAAAGGTAAGAAAGTAACATTTGCACGGGCAATCCTGACCTGCAATTAAAATTAAAATTTTAATTTCGCGGTCTACCTTAGCGTACTCCTTTTAATAAGCCTGGAAACATTATTTCAAAAATTAACCGTTAAACAAACATAAAAGACCAAGTTACGAAAATCATTTAAATCACAAATTATTTTAGTTCATAAAACAGTTGTAATTAATTTCAAGGAAGTAATTTTGTCCATCCGGCCGAGACTCCGCAATTTCCTGGCGATTGTACCCTAGCCTTCAGATGGGAATGTCGTTATAAACTTAGATATTGTCGGAAATTATTCGAAAAGTAATAATCGTAATATTAATTAGAATTACTGGGTAGAATATCAAAGAGTGTCATCGGAATTTGTTCTTTGTGGGACAAATTAAGATTCTGAATGAATAATTTTCGTTTAAACCGTTAATATCCATTAACGGTTTAAACGAAAATTATTCTGTGACAAAATTGCGTAAAACATTGTCAGTAGTTATAGCCGCGATTTTGACAGTTCAACGAGACTCATTGCGTCATTGTAAGCAGAGAAGTTTTTCGATCATATTATTGTGTGTCACGCAATTAATATAAATGTTGGTTTATGTTACACTCAATGTGTAGCATTAGGACACCATGAAGTTTAGGTTTTATTATGCAGTTATGAAGGAACATGTGCGTAAAATCAATAGAAAAAATACATTATCAGGTTTGTTCAAATCGATAGGTATGTATACTAGAAACGCAGCAACTACAAAACATATTTTGAATAACACGTATATATTAAATCAGAAGGACGTGATCTATTCTAATTAAGCTAATAATTCGCGCCAAATATCCATCATTTAACCCCTTCCATATTCAAGCTTTTCAGCGCTACCACAAAACCTACACCATTCATACATAATTCGGGCTTCAAAGCAACCCTAAACTGCCGATATGGTCCATCCACCGCGCAGTCGTCTGTCAAAGGGCCTAGCAGGTGAATTGAATCAGGGTCTCCTTTGCCCCAAAGGGTACCGACCACTTACAACTTTACCCAGAATAATGGATATGAAACCGCACGTCATGAACTTCCACTTGGTATTGCAATATGGCGGACAATTCCATTTACGAATTTCGAATTGAGAATGATTTTAGACGATAGTTGATTAGGGAATATAGTTTTTTTTTCGGCTCTGATTTATAGGCTTTTAAGTATACGGTTTGAATAGCGTCTTTAGATTACTTACTTATTTTTTTTTTTTTAATAATATGGCAGCAACACTCTGTCTCTCACTCGTCATCGAAAGCGATACTGCTGAGTATCAGTTTTTTTTTTTTAACATTAAAAACTAGTGCTTAGCCGATATCCCACCTTATTTATGGTAAGCATTGGTACAATCGTTGATGGTAAAGCGCACTATTATTAACTTACATATATCATGAGCCTATCCAAGCTGGCCTTGAAGATGCTTAAATAAGTACTAAGGTACTGAGTTTGACTCCCGTGTCAGGCAGTTTCATCGCGTTTTCCTACTTTAGAAGATTAGAGGCGTGATATTATCACAGACTATTAGACTGTAATACCTTCACTGATGTCATTTACACACGTTATTATTACACGAACTTCCGCACGCGACTTCATACGCGTATAATTTCTTGTTCCTTCATCCCAGCCGTTACTTATTTTTCGCTTAGCGTTATATTTTTCGCTTTGGTCGGCTCCTAAAGACGATATATGATGAAGCTAAATTTTTTGTAACCCTTCTTTAAGAATTGGGCTATAAAATGCAAAATTATTTTTACAATAAGCTCAGGTACTTACTTCGATCCAGCCGTACGATTCTGTAAAAATCTCAAAAAGTCAAAAGTTAGGCAAAGCGAGCTTTAGAGTTGTCAATACCTAGCATCATCATCATTACAGCGTTAATCCCGGTGGCATCCGAAGCCTTTTCAGCTTTGGAGTCTGGGGTCCGCTTTACCAGTCCAACTGCTGATATGGCTAAACTTCGACATTTATTCCGTGAAGCGACTGCCGTCTGACCTCCACAACCCGAAGGCGACATCGAAGCATTGCAGTTAGACCATGTCAATACCTAGCATAATAGTGTCAATCCCGAGTGCATTAGTTGAGTGGTTCTTTGGGTCCAAAGCCAAGGTGGCTGCCAGGAAACTTGGCACTATCGCAAAGGTCCGGCTGAACTTCACACCAAGGTTGCTTCTAATGTTGTACGAAGCACAGGTTAGTTCGTGTGTGGAGCACATTTGGGCTGGTGCTGCAAAATGTACCTGGCTACTTTCGATTCAGTGGAGAGGCGTGAGAAAAGGCAGATTTAACTCAAAACCGTCTCCAAAGCCTGGAGCACAGGCGTAAAGTAGCCAGTCTTTCGGTATTCTATAGGATATATTTTGGTTAGTGTGCGAGGGAATTGCATGATTAAATTCCCTCACCTCCGTTCCATCATGGGACGACCCGTCGTAGGGCGAGTTTTCACCCTTATGTTCTTAATACCACTACGATCCGGACGAAGTGTTTCGCCTCCTGTTTTATACCGCGTATATCGAGGGACTGGAACAATTTGCCAGTGGCGGTATTTCCGTCGGGCTACAATTTAAGTGTCTTCAAGGTTAGAGTGAATAGGGTCTTAATAAGCTAGCGTGCTTTACCATCAATAATTTCATCACCGCAATCCCGCCTGATGGTAACCTACCATCAGGCGGGATTGTAGTCAAGCACTAGTTTATAATTTATAAAAAAAAAGTTGGGAAAGACAGCTCCCTCAACACTTATTTCACCTAAGTTTTTACGGTGCAATACGGTTACACTGCTGAGATTAACGTGTTCAAACCAAGTCTTCAGCCATATTGACAGTATCAGTACATCGATCCCCGGCCAGGTCATGATGGAAAACGATCTTTTCCTGATTGGCCTGGGTCTTGGATGTCTATCTATATATTTATCTATTATAAATATTGTAACGTTGAGTTAGTATCCCATAACACAAGTCTCGAACTTACTTTGGGGCTAGCTTAATCTGTGTGATTTGTCCGTATATATATCCATTTAAAAGGATTATTACAGTGTATGTCATCAGCGCTTGACTACATAAGATAGTCACTACCATGTAACATGTGTGTACTTTAATAAGGCTGCGAGCGCACAGTACCTAGTAATTATTACGTGTATACACGGTAGCCTGCCTTCGACAGAATTACGCCTATCACACCATTATAAACCACTTCGATGGGTCTATTGTAAGTGAAGCAATGGATGCTGTTCTCTAGACGTTGGCCTGTATAGACTGTGTGTATACGAAGCTTTACAATAGTGATTGTAGGCATCATGAATACCTATAGGCTTTATCTGAGTTTATAATAGGTACGCCAAGGTACCTATTATACACTCTCTCTCTTTAACACTATTGTTACCCAGTTACTAAGTTAATGAAGGTCAGGGGCCCCGGTATGCTATTACAATAGTGTCAGAATGGTCGATCATTCATCACATAATGATCGACATTGACAAGTTTCGTAATCTACTAACAAAATGGCGTTATTATGGCTTTCCAGTGGTAAATAACTGACACTCCACTCCATATTAATAAATGTTCAAACTGAATAGTAGTTTTTAGAAAATCATTTCTACTAACGGATTTGATAATAATGACACTACAGCGATTTCATTCTATCATTACGAATCGGCTGACCGATATGAATTTAGCAGATTACAAACTATTAGGCCGCTGCCTCGAATCTTGCGGGCAGCGGGGCGGCGGCGGCAGCTACTCAAATCGCTTGGCGGCAAGACTTTGGCTGGATGGTGGTAGCTACTGCCGGCACTTTACATATTTATATTAATACTGATTTGGTTTCAATTGCTATTCCGGAGCTTACATAGAGTGCGGCTAACGAGACAACATGTTCTTGACACCTGTTAGATTTATAGAAACTATTACATGTTATACGAATTTGATCTTTATTTGCTACTGTAATAGTGGCACTGCCCCTGTAGCCAATGTAACTTCTCTTCGTAGCGAAGCGATGTTACATTGGCTACAGGCCCTGGCCGGTGACAGATATCCATTCGCTTATCGCTCAAGCTGAAGTAGTTTTTATTACCAATGTACCTACTAGGAGGCAATAGATGATAGGGCTTTTTTTATTTGGGATGGGAAATCATCAAAATATGACCTTTATACCGCTCTGGACGGAGCGAAAGGGCGTGTCAGACTTTTACTAACTAAAACCCACCCGTATTCCTTCACTTGCCTGTAGACCGGGGCCACGGTTTCTTTTTTAACCAACCCGCAACCCTGACCCAGGAGGCATCAGTCTTTGTGGGCCCCGTCACGATATGGTGATATATCTTTGAGGCGCGCGTGAAACACAACGCGCCGACGAGTCGGGCCTGGTTCTTACCGCACGGCGAGCTGATCACAGCTCACCGCCCGTAGGCCCGCACATGATAGGGATACGTGTTGATGTTTATCAACAATATTCAGTGTGATTGGCTTCCTCTACGATACTCAAACTCCACGCTTACAGCACAAACGATGCGATCCAATGCAACTGAACTTTTGTTGTGTATTTGCCCTGCTCTATTCACAAACCGCAATACATGAACTAATGATTTGCGCTCAGTGGAGTGTAAACTAAAACAATAATTAAAGTTTCGGTTCGGACAAATAAGCGAGTGCAAACATACGGTCTGAAACTCATACGGAACTATCAGATATCGCTATGCGTTCTCAAATGCTGGTTAGGGATTAAATACAAATCAGCTATACGTAACCCGGTGGATTCCACTTGGAGCTTCGACGAGGATTGTAATAATATATTGATATGGTAGCTGTTACCGATTGTATTAAGGGAACTTACCTACATATCTGTTAAGTTTAAGAAATGTAATTGGTACTTCATAGAGTCATTAAGTTATTGACTGCCTCCGCGGTCGTACGGTATCCACCAACAATAGTTTTAACTACTACTTGACCGCAATCCCGCCTGATGATAAGCAGTGGTGATGGTAAAGCGCGCTAGTTTATTAAGAGCCTATACACTCAAAAAACCTGAGTGAATAGGAAGGAAGACAGCAGATGAGCAAGGTGATGCAATGTTAAGCCCAATAACATGACCAACGATGCTGCGCCAGAGGGAAATTGATCTGCAGACCCTTCACGACCAAACTCCCGACACAACAACATTTGGCGCATCGAGAGATGTTTACGGGCGATGTTTAAACTTGAGAAGACAGATAGCTGCATGCCCTATTTTAAAAATTACAAAATTTTGACTTTGCCGTGCTTGTACATTTTAGAAGTTGCTGTGTTTGTTAAGTCGAATGCAAATTACTATAAGCATCTAGCCGACATATTCCCACGTAATAGACGTGACAATGCCCAACTTTGTCTCCAATCCGCTAAGACGAGCCTCATGCGCAAAAGCATATATTATATGGGTCCAGTCATCTATAATAAAGTACCCAAAAGTTGGAGAGAACTACCTCTATCAATGTATAAGAACAAACTTCGTACTTTTTTGACCGCCAGAGCATATTATAGTATTAATGAGTTCCTTAATGAAAAATTTTTTTTTTTTACATAAATACTAATTGCATTCATTTTGACTGACTAATATAATAATAATGTTGATTTAATTGATAATTTTATAATACATTAGTAAATAAGTACCTATGACAATTTTTAATATCGTGATAATATTTTTTTTTTTAAATTGTATAACTCTATTATTTTGCACGTCATATAGTGACAAACATGTTGAGCTTAACATTATTTACTACCTTGTATGCACTTTTTATGTATGTACACACACATGTTTATGCAAATACAATCTTATCTTATCTTATCTTATCTTATCCGGCACACATCGAAACACAACTGCTCAGACCCATCCTCCGTACGGCTTCACCAGACATCTTGCCAGAACACGACGAATCGCTTGGCGCTTGACTTTATCTGGTGGGTAGTAGCTTCTGCCGGCAGCCGATGTTATGGCTTATCACCGAGAAACTTTCTATTGTCTCCTTTTTCTGGCACAGAATGTTTTCTGTATTATTTTCAGTTTAATTAATTTGTTTTGATTTTTGCAGTATGATTGATTTTGTGCCGTAGTGGTGACTTGCGAGTTAGTCTTAGGTTCCAATCCAGTCGGGCGATTACGTGTAAATTATTTCATTTCCATTGCTCTCATAACGGTAAAGGGAAATTTCGGTAAGAAACCAGCTACTAATAGAACCAAAAATTTGAAGATATGTGTAATCTACCAAAAACAGCCTCCGTGGCGTAGCGGTAGCGAACGCGGCCGTTGCGCAAGGAAGCGTGGGGTCGATCCCCGCACAGTGCAAATATTTGTATGTATGAATATGAATATTTGCACTGGTCTGGTCGTGCCTCGGAAAGCACGTTAAGCCATTGGTCCCGGTTGCCATACGACCATCTAGTGGCAGTCGTTACGGGTTGTTGGAGCCCTCAAAAATCTAACAATTGGTAGATATCGCCTTCGGGTTGTGGAGGTCAGACGGCGGTCGCTTCACGGAAAATATCGAAGTTTAGCCAAAATCAGCAGTTAGACTGGTAAAGCGGACCCCAGACTCCAAAGCTGAAAAGCTACGGATGCGACTGATGGCGACAATGTGATGAATGAACTGATGTGACATCTATCATCAATATACAATGGGCCCGCATGGTGAATTACGGCACACTCCCTCTCACTGAGACGAGGCCCGTATGACCAGCAGTTGGAACATTATGCAGATGATAATGATAATTTTTCATCACGATTGTATAGAAATCAGTGTCAGAGTCTTGGGTCTGATCAATAATCCACGAATAACAGGCTTGGTATGCGAGGATGGCCACCCATCCCTGGACCAACCGCGGCAAGTCTAGTTTAACCTGATCGATCAACCCAGGTGGCTGTTATTACTAAGCCACAAAAAAAACACTAATCATTACAGAATACTAGCTGTTGCCCGCGACTCCGTCCGTCGTCAGTTGATATCAAATAAGCGCTGTTAAAATAATGGGACCAATATGTACGCCCGCGTTCACTCCCGTTTTCGCAACATTTTTTGTTACTCATCTGCTCCTATTATATCATAGCGTGATGTTATTAACCTATGTTCTTTCTCAGGCTCTAGACTATCTGTGTACCAAAATGGCCATTTCATCACAATCGGTTCAGTAGTTTTGGTGTGAAAGCCGGACAGACAGACAGACAGACAGACAGAGACACTTTCGCATTCATAATATTGGAATGGATTTCTCCCACATTCTGTACCTACCTATTTAGCAATTCGATACTAAAATCCGAGCACATTTGTGAGCATTACGATATAGGGGCAGTCACAAAAGGAATAAATCAGGATACGTCATGGTGTGTACTGTTTCCGAATATTCCTCGTATCTAGTAGATCTCGTATCTGTATTTCGTCGATATTTGACAAATTATATTTCAATAAACTCCCAAAACATTACAATTTTGTTGATTGATTTTGATGAAATATTCTATTGTAGTCGTGGTGGCCTAGTGGTTAAAACACCAGCCTCCCAAGTATGGGTATGCGGGTTCGATTCCAGGTCAGGCAAGAACCAATGTAACTTTTCCAAGTTATATGTACTTTCTAAGTATATCTTGGACACCAATGACTGATTACAAGGTGAAGAAACATCTTGAGGAAAACTTGGACTTTAAGTCTGAAATCGCCAACCCGCATTGAGCAAGCGTGGTGATTACGCTCAATCCTTCTATGTATGTAGTACCTGTGCCCAGCAGTGGGACGATAAAAAGGTTGTTGATGATTCTATTGATAATTGTAAGTTTAGACATAAATTTTATTCTCTTATCGAGGTTTATATTAATTTCCCGAAAGCCCGTAATTAGACAACCAGTCTTACAACTGGGTTATGGTGACCAGATAGGCAGTCGGTCCATGTAAAATAAATAACGAACCCGCACTGGGTTCGCGTTGTGGATTACGGCCCACTCCTTCTCATTATGACAAAGTCAAGTCCCAACAGTGGAAAAGTTATAGGCTTATTATAATATAATAAAAAAAAGTAAAAGGACAAAAAAAGAAGAAAGAGAAAAATTCATGGATATTGTTTTTTATTTATATTTTTGATCATAATATAATAATAAAACAAATCGAGACAAGGATCCATAGAGCCATTAGCAACACTATTATATAAAAAGATGCATACAAAATTAAAATCTAAAGAAATAAGATTAATTAAAAATAAATCGAATTTAAATCAAAATAAGAGTTAATATAAAAATTTTAAGTAAAATGACAAAATTAAAAATAAAATTTAAACTAGGTACCTAGATACTCTGTCCACGAATCAAAAATAAAAATTGTCGAGGAAATAAGATTAATCATAACAATAAAACTGAATACAAATCAAAATTAGAATTAATGTAAAAATTTAAATTAAAACAACAAACTTAAAATAAAATTAAACTTAAACTACTCAGTCCATCGTATCGAATCAACAACTCGTAAGTTCGTTACGTCTGAGCCAGACCGCTCCCCCGCGTTTTGTCTATACCTACCCACAATTGACCCTCGGTATACAAATGCAAACTAACTTGTAGCCACAAAGAAATAGCTCGGAATTACGTTTAATAATACATTGTAATGTCACGGTCTTGAGTGGTCATGGTTCGAAGAACCTCGTAAGCAGCGCCATCTTGTGTAATTTTCCGCAATGACAGACAATAATTGGTCGTGCAATTGACCATCTGCAAAGGATACGGCCGTAGTTATGTATGATAGTTGCATGTTGATTTCCTACGAGCATGGGGAGAAATTTTGTTTTGATGCTTTTTATTCCTAATCATATTATAAATGCCAAAGTAACTCTGTCTGTCAGTTACGCTTTCACGTCTAAACCACTGAACTGATTTTAGTGAAATTTGGTACAAAGATAGAGTTGACCTTGAGAAAAAACATAGGATAGTTTTGACCCCGGACTTTTGAAGAGTTCTCTTGGAAACGCGATATAACCGAACTCCACGCGGGCGAAGCCGTGGGTGGAAAGCTAATTGTCTATATGACAATGACAAGGTATAATTACCTTGTCATTGTCATATACACAACTAGAACACACACTGATATCGAAGTTTGAATTTCATTTAAGGCGTAAATTAAGAACAATTTCAAAAATTAAATAATCATTTCCGAATTTCCGTTTATGTCTGTTTTCACTCACAGTATATATGTTTGCCTTTCAAGCGTCGATATGATACCTATATATGCAAATTGGATCTTCAACACTTTTTTAACGCTAAGAGATGAATTCCAGTGTAATTAGGTATTCTACATAATATCAGTAGACAAAATAGCTTCTTGATGACAACTTTAAGATATCTAGGCTCAAAAAGAACCTAGAAACTAAGTGATGCTCCAAGTATCATATTTCCATTGGTTCCATAAAAAAAAACAGTACTTACATTTACAGTAAATGTCAAATGAAATACTTTATGCAAATTGGATCTTCAACACTTTTTTAACGCTAAGAGATGAATTCCACCAGTGTAGTTAGGTATTCTACATAATATCAATAGACAAAATAGCTTCTTGATGACAACTTTAAGATATCGAGGCTCAAAAAGAACCTAGAAACTAAGTGATGCTCCAAGCATCATATTTCCATTGGTTCCATAAAAAAAAACAGTACTTACATTTATTACACGTAAATGTCAAATGAAATACTTTTAAACTACACATATTTTTAACTTCATATTTGATTTTTAAATTAACTACCAATCTTATTAATTACTTGCTTTCCGCCCGCGGCTTCGCCCGCGTGGAGTTCGGTTATATCGCGCTTTTTAGAGTTCCCTCGGGAACATCATTTTTTTCCGGGATAAAAGGTAGCCTATGTTCTTTCTCAGGGTCTAAAGATTGTCTGTACCAAATTTCATCAAAATCAAAATCGGTTGAGAGGTTTAAGCGGGAAAGCGTAACAGACAGACAGACAGACAGACAGACAGACAGACAGACAGACAGACAGACAGACAGACAGACAGACAGACAGACAGACAGACAGACCGACAGACAGACAGACAGAGTTACTTTCGCATTTATAATATTAGTATGGATGATCATCCACTTAAAACTACTGCCTGCTTTTAGTAAAAGAGCAAAATACGCACTAATTATTTGTTGCATTCATATAAAGAAAAAAAAAAGCAGGAAAGTAGCTAATAGAGGAGTTACTTTCCTGCTGGGGTAACGTATAATAAATAGATACATCTGAAATTAAATCTAACAGTGCATTATCATGCCAGACGCAATAGACATTTTTACATTCATTTTTTGTGTTCCTTAGTGTTCCCAACGGGTGTTTAAGAAATAAAAACCCTTTTAATACGAATCTATACTAATATATAAAGCTGAAGAGTTTGTTTGTATGTTTGTTTGTTCGTGCTAATCTCGGGAACTACTGGTCCGATTTGAAAAGTTCTTTTTGCGTTGGATAGCCCATTAATCCAGGAAGGCTTTAGGCTATATAACATCACGCTGCGACCAGTAGGAGCGGAGCATAACTAACTCCACGCGAACGAAGTCGCTGGCGGCTGCTAGTTTAGTATAAAACTCATCGTTGTAGGTGGAAGTATAGAATAATTGAAAACAATGCAAAGTTAACCACGTATGTTACCTAGTTTAGCGGTTTTAATTTCCACACCATAGCAAAACTTGTTTTACACAACACAAATTTTGCTATGGTCAAGGTACAAATGTCATCGTCAACATCAGCATCATTAAAGACGTTCACTATTGGACATCTGTAATGCAAGCACTGCTACTTTTACCAGCTCTGTGCTTCTAGCTTACAGGAGCCTCCTGTGGCCTTCGACATGTCATCGATCCACCGAGAGGCTTTAAAAGGCTACGTACCTACTCCGGCAAACAGTCGCTGTCCTTGACCGCTATCCCATCTGATGGTAAACAGTGATGCAATCATTGATGGTAAATCGCGCTAGTTTATTTAGAGAGCCCAATTAGTCTAGCTTTGAAGACACTTAAATTGTAGTCAGACGGAAACACCTCCGCTGGCAAATTAATCCAATCCCTCCATGTACGCGGTTTAAAAGGTGAAGCGAAAGGCTTCGTCCGGATTGTAGTGATGCCTACAAAGTAAGGGTGGATACTCGCCGTACGAAAGGTCGTCCAATGATAGAGTGGAGGTCGGGGAATTGAGACATGCAATTCTCTCGCTCACTCGCCAAATAAAATATAAAACTATATAACTTATAAATCTATAACACGACTGAAATTTCCACCAACTGCGATCATCGATTAAGAGCTGGCCTAACTTACAACAAAAAAAGAATATAGAGATAGTCTTAAATCCACCTTACAAATAGGAATTTTGGTTTAAATAACATGGACTTACCATGTTTAGACTCTCCCAGAATTTGCAAAAGGGTCTTCCAAAAATTGCTTTATAACCTACACTACTCTGCAACACCTTTTCACGAAACTCATCAATCATCTATGCTCTAAACCTCATCAAAAGCAAGTCCCTCACGCCTAAGTACATTCAGTACATTTGAGGCTAAAGCTCCATTCACATGCTAAGCCCGTCCCGATGTCATGAGCGCACTACCCGATTCTATAATATTAATATTTTCCAGCAAGTGCGTCATGCATCTCTGGCGAGAGCACTTCGGTTAATGGAAACTACCATTATAAATTTTCAACACTAAGAGCTTGTCAGACGGGACATTGATATTTTTCCTTAGATTCAGCTTGAGTAACAGACAAAGGTGGTCTAATGGTGCGACGTCATGACGTCAGGTGGCGAGATGTTTAGAGTGAAAGGTTTTGTTACAGGGCGATGCGCTTTTGTTTTTAGATTTATGTAGGTACTTTTTCTTTTCTACTGACTTTTAAAATATTTCAACTCTATTTTCTGTTTAAGTTTCCCAGGTCGTCAGTATCTTCTTTGAAGTGTATTTTTTTTTTATTTAGCTGCAATAAAATTAATCAATCTGCGTGACCTTTGCGCAAGGAGTCCGTTTCAATTCTAACAGGCAGGGTAATTGCGTAACACACGGTTTAATTTAGATAATTTAATAGTATTCATGGCATTATTGATGTTATTTAGCAAACATATTTTTCGAACATAGGGAACAGCGGGCTTGTAGGTGTGTTTGTGTTACATTTCACATTATTTCTGTCATATTTTTGTCTAGTTTTTATTTATAGGACAAGCTAGTTATAGTATGTATAGTATGTATTCTTTCACCGTTTAGTTTAAATAGTAGTAATGAAATTAAAATAGCACTCAATAATGTTACATCAGCCTTTAGACAAGAAACTACATGAGCTCTAACAAGAGTATTACGGAAAAGAAGAAAACAAAAAGTAAAAAATTATCCTCTACTTCAAATACAAATAATTATAATTATTTAAAATCGGATACAAATTTTAGTTATTTAGGTATTTCTTTAGGTAAACTGCTGAACTGTAGATGCACTCCTTATGAGCTCTCGTTACCGCGGCGGATAAATTAAACGAAGATAATATAGGTAACTTCGATCATTATTCCCTATTTTAATATTTTTTAATCATGTGTCCCGTTAGATAATAAGACTCTCTCTGCCGTCGATCACGCTAGTCTAAAAACAATGTTTTTCTTATAATTTTTGCCATTAATTTGCTTGTCACAAACACTGCCTTCTCACACATATATATTTATCGATTTTTTTTCCATTCATTATCTTCATCACTTCTTTTTTTGCTAAGATAGTACATAAGATAAGAGCGAAATAGCTCCGACAAAAGTAAACAATGTTTGAGATTAAATTATCATTTTTTAACGAAGACTCGGAGATTTGATTTAAGCACCAACTGAGCTATAACCTCTACAGTGTCTATGTGCTAAAACAATAAAAAACCTCACACAATGTAAAACACTGTATCATCCAACTGAAATACTGAAGTAAAAAACAGAAACTGGTAACAACTTTTCAATACGATAAAATAAATCAGAAATTATTGAGCACACGACAGTCGTGTTCTTTACACTCGATATAACACCAACCATATCGAACTTTGTCCATTCGAAATCGGCTAACGAAATATGTTTTTCACACAGGAAAACATGTATTATTAAACTTTGAAGCCGTATGAAGAAAGTACGTCGATGAGGGTTTCGAGTTGTTGTACCTATTTGATTATATTCTTCAGTACATATAAATGGAAGTTATTCGAGATATGTATAAGAGAACACTAGTGTTCATCAGCTGCTCTAACGTGCAGCCGACAGGACACGCGTGATAAGATATTAAAGCATAAAGCGAAGTCGTCTATGAATAGCGGAAGAGTAGATTTTTTTTTTTATAATCATATTCTAGTGCTTGGTCGCAATCCCACCTGATAATAAGCAGCGAGGCAATCGATGAATCGTGGTTGACCATTCACTAAAAAAAACTGAGTGAATAGGAAGGAAACAGCAGTTGAGTGAGGTGATGTAAAGTAAAACCCAACCTCACGACCAACGATGCTGCGCCAGAGGGATATTGACCTAGAGACCCTTTACGAACAAACTCCCGACACAACAATATTGGCGCATCGTACCCGGCACACATTGCATTACAACTGCTCAGACCCGTGCTCAGTACGGCTTCACCAGACATCATGCCGGACCACGATGAATCGCTTGGCGGCAAGACTTTGTCTAGTGGGTGGTAAGTTCTGCCACCACCGAAGGAATTCTGTACAAATCTCATCCTAAAAAGTTAGGAGAAGTGACTGGAAAGTGATGGACTGTCAAAAGTGTTAGTCAAATTCGAATGACAGGTCACTGCACGTTAAGTAGTCATGGTTAGATGGTTAGAGAATAACACCGCTGATCTCTCACTTCGGCTAACCTCGATTCGGAGTCGGTTTAACCTCCAGATTACCCAAAGCAATCCTATGTGTTATTCTTGGTTATAAACCGTCTTTGTGCCAAAGCCATTCAGTAGTTTTTGCGTGAAAGAGTAATATACAATATGTAAAGAAAACCCTGTCCGATCCGTGAAGGTATTGTTAGGTATCGATAACTGATTCTACCAATGCCCACAAAGACAGGCTAAACTTAAAAAAAAAATCCCCCAAAAAACATAAATATTATTTCGCAAAAAGAGGTAACTTAATACATGTGCGCTAAGCAACCCCTTCCGCGGGCGGCGGGGGGCAGGGCACGCGGCACCTGTGACGTGGTCGCGTCGCTATTCGCTTATAAGAATACCGGTGTTGTCACTTTTTAAAAATTACCAAATTTCGGGGAAATTAGAATTAATTCCCGGGAAAAAAGGATTATTTCAAAATTCATTAGTATTGTCACTATGATGATTATGTAAAATTTTATATTATATTTGGTCAAGTGTTTACCTAACCTTTATTATCCTTATGGGTCGGACAGGGTTTTCTTTACATATTGTAAATACATTCATGCATACAAACAGTGGCTTTTCGTGTCAATCTGTGTAATGGATTATGAATATTGTCGTAGTTTTCACGGACCATTTTCTGTAGGGTTTATGTACCTATACAATATTATTTTTTGTTTATGCGAAACCCGAAAACCTGTCCAGTATTTTTAAATAAAGAATCCATGTACAAAATTTCAAAAAGATATCATGAAAAACCACAAAGTTGTGAGCTTCTTATCCTACTTGGCTGTCCCAACAAAAATATGGTCCATGCTCAGGTCGGGCGGGCTAGCGGTGCATTGACCTCTGGCATCAGCTGTTGCGCAGGTTATGATCAACCGTAACCCGTGTGGCACGCTTGGTAACCACACTGCAACTATTTCTAAATATATTTGGGAAAAATATAACATGTTGTAAAAATAATTAGAATCGATTCAGTTGTTTATTCTGAACAAACTATATGAATAGTGTTAAGGGCTTTTTTCTTTACAATTTTCTTTTAAGCTAAAGAACCTACCATCTTATCTCTTCACCACCTGTTGTTGACTGGTAGAGAATGCCTAAGGCATTAAGTCCGCCTCTGTACATGTCATGTGCGAAAGAATAAATAAATATATGAATTCAGGTTTCGCATAAACAAACATAAAGTAACTGTTTCGGTTGTCTTGTGGTCGCAAGTACTACCACTGAGCATGTGGTTCTGAATTCGATTCGCAGGAAATTTCTCAGTAACAAACCAGAGTCGCTCTATTTTACCTGGCCGATGGCAACGTCTCGCGCCTTTTTATGTGAGACTTAAATACATACGTATAACTGGTGAATTTTGGGTGTATTATAGGTACATCTCTGCCTAATTCTTCGGGGATTACCTACAGGCGTTAAGTAACGTTTTGTTGAAATGAACGTGTGAAGCGAACAGGGGTAAAGTTTATTTCTTTTTCGTCTGCTTTTGTTGGAAAATCGAACTAAACGTGTTCATTAAAACACGAAAAAAGACGAATCTTCTAAACATGTTTCAGATTTTTCGCTAAGTGCTCGTAATCTAGATTTAATGTAATTTTGTATCTGCATCATCCAGTCCGCCTGTGTGCAGTTTTTACATTTGTTTTTGTTTTTTCTTGTATCTCTTTTACGGCAAAAACTGCGCTACGATGTTTTTGTCACCGTAATTTTAATTTTTTAAGTACTTCTGCAACGTCATCATCATCATCATTATTTCGCTAAAAACGCCCTACTGTTGGGTATTGGCCTTTCCTTTTTTCTGGCATACTGTTTCTCATCCAAGAATTCTCGCGACACTAACTATATTATCACCTACAAGCAATTGAAGAACTGATATTTTACCTTTAAGAATGCATTATTTGGTTGCATTTGTGTAATCAATTGTTCGAAAGCCATCCTAGCAACAGCTTTCCTCAATCGGCTATCTGCTCATCTACGTGTCCTGTTCAACTCTACTCGTATCCCCGACGTTGTAAAATTTTGACCGACGTCGGGTTTGGGTTTTATAAGGTTTATTTGCCATGTTTGTACCAAATATGGCACGCTTCAGGGCCTTTGTGCATTCATGTCTTAGTACCGTAGATTGGCAGAACAATTTGGTTGAAAAGGCGTTTTTGGCACTGGGTTACTTAGTTCCTCAGACCCTCGTGGGTTCAGTAGACAAAAATATATGTTCTATCTGTTCTTCTTCTTCTTCTTCAGCCTATAGATGTCCACTGCTTGACAAAGGCCTCCCCCAAAGCTTTCCACGATGACCGATCTTATACTACCCGCATCCATCGGCTTCCCGCGACCTTCACCAGGACATCACTCCACCTTGTTGGGGGCCTCCCTACGCTGCGTCTTCCAGTACGTGGCCGCCACTTCAAAACCTTACTGCCCCATCGGCCATCGGTTCTACGAGCAATGTGCCCTGCCCACTGCCACTAAAGTTTAGCGACTCGCAGAGCTATGTCAGTGACTTTGGTTCTTCTGCGGAAATCCTCATTTCTGATCCGATCACGCAGCGAAACTCCGAGCATAGCTCTTTCCATTGCCCTTTGTGTGATTCTGAGCCTTCGTATGAGGCCCAATATCTATCTATCCAGGTAAATTCTTTGTCCACATATCATTCACTTTTGAAACTGATTTACTGACATGGATTTACCTATCCCATTAAGAAATTATTTGATAACGAATTCTCTTTCGACGTAGGTAGACTAGTTAATAATTTCAAAGTTCATTGAAGAAAACTTTTAATACCGAATAGTGCAACTAGCACCCACTTCTAATGGATCTAACATCGACCTAACTCGCATGTGTTTCACTAAAGATAGTTTCGCTGCATAACAGTTCAACAGCAGAGTAGAATCTGCTCACAACTTTGCAGTGGCGCATAACTTCGTACACAAAATAATAACCAGAAATCCTCATTCTACCACTATTCAGAGTTGGCTGATAAATGCAGCATGAAGAAATTCATATACAAAACGACTGTGTTACTCACTTTAAAGCTCATTGTAAAAACTGTGACAGCGACGACGTTTTATTACGAGACTGAAATGCAAAAAAAAAAGCGCAAGTTTTACATACCTATACCGAAATAAGATATGTAGTGCAGAAATCCATTATTAGTATACATTCGACCGATTAGAAGAAGGCACGGCTCCCTGTCGTTCAGGGTGACGCAGGTACTGTCGGGGCTCGGCTGCTTCGGCAAGTACCTGCGTCACTTAGGCAGGGAGCCGGACGCTCGGTGCCACCACTGCGTCCAATGCGGGGAGGACACGGCGCAGCACACGCTCTCCGAGTGTGTAGCTTGGGAGAAGCAGCGCCGTGTCCTTACAAATGAAGCAGGAGGCGACCTGACGCTGCCGGCAGTAGTGCGGAGGATGGTCGGTAGCGCAGAGTCGTGGGACGCGGTGGTGTCCTTTTGCGAGGACGTGATGTCGCAGAACGGGAGAGGGAGATCTCAACTCCCTTCTCGGGCCGCAGAAGACGCACCGGGCGCCGAAGAAGTGCGAATAACGCCCTCTTCCGCCCCTCATGAGTGGGTCCAGGGGCGAGGGACATGGGGAAGTCCCCGCCCCCTATTCTATGGATGCCGAGGCGGAGGCGCGCGCGTGTGCTGGCGCGCGCCTCTGAGGCGATGCACGGGGTAGTTTGACACCCCACTACCCCGTGCAGGAGAGGAGGCCCGGTTAGACCGGGCCAGCATGAGGGTGTGGGACCGTGGAAGAATTTAGACAGCCGCGGCCCCACGCGCGCTCGTGATAGAAGAGAGAGAAAAAAAAAAGATTTCGCTCTGACTGACCCCGCCGCCCATCCCATACGGCATCCATGAGGATTTACCACACCGTGCACCGGGGAGAAAAAAAAGTGTGAGCTGTCAATTAATAGTTTCAATCCCTAGCATTACTTGGTAAGACACCTCACTTCACCTTAGTTTTCATATTGAGATGATTACAGCATGGCCTAGCTGGACTTCATCAGCAAGTAAAACACAGTAAAACTGATACCTGTATTTCAACCATGTGGCATAATCAAGTACCGTATCCATGGTAACGCACTACGCGTACAACTTTGTATATTTACAGCATAGCTGCCATCCCCAAACTCCCGTGAAATTTACATCATATCGTGTTTACCGATCTAAAATTATTTACGCAGTTTCTTTTTTCTTTGATATTAATTCAAGATACACTTTTTGATCGTGGTGACCGATAAGAAAACATTATTATTTTCTCTTTTGTTGACTAGTCGTGGGCTCGAACTTACTCATGGATGCGGCCAAAAAGTACGCTAACTTAGCAACGTGTCTACAAGAGATAGAGATAATTATGGGCAGTTAGCAGCTAGTCTATACGCATACGTCTAGTCGCACAAACACCGTGCCGAAGTATATCGAACTAAAACGACGTTAAACGATGCACGACTTTCAACACCGCGTCACTGCCGTGCTGTGCCGATCGGAGTGGGGGGTGTTAGGTTTTATTTTCGTTACGGAATTTCTTGATTCAGTCGCCACGCTCAAAGCCCGCGATAAAAGCAATGGCCTAAAATTTAATACAAAACATGGGATGTTTCTAATAATAATAAATAACACGTTAGAATTAAAAATTAAGCCCACCGGTCACACTCTCATAATTTCTTTTGTTCATTAAACTTTGTTAGCGCACCCCGCATTTTAAATCTTTCATATTGTTTATTTTCGTATTAAAATCCTTCTACCCCAACCCTTATTTGTATTAAAGGGTCCTCATATACTTTTAATCCTTTGGCGGCTTTCCCCATTACCATTAGGGCAGATCTGTGATATCGAAGAAAGGTTTTTCGGTGTATTGCAGCAGTAATTAATATTTTATGTGGCACTTTCGGCGGCTGAATGTGTTAATTATAAATTGTTCAAATTTAATCTGGTTGAGGATTGGATTACGGACTATCTGTGGGATGAGTAAGGGGGTAGGTAGAGTTGAGTGTATTTGTAGTTACCATGAAAAGACAATGACCAAAATTAATCACTTTATTTCATCAGCCATTATAAATAAAAATGCATTTTGTACAATAGCTGATTCCCCCGACCCACCCGTAGCCTCGCATCGTCTACCTAGGTTATTAGTTCGTTATCGAGTTCTTTATATTATGTACTAGCGACCCGCCCCGGCTTCGCACCTGAACAAATGATTTAGGTACCTAAGCCTTCCTCAAGAAACGGTGGCCCTTCAATAATAATAATGTCTACTGTGCCGCCCATCAGCCAATATCTGATTCTGCAAGATACATCGACCTTATTGTCCATGGATAGTCAGTTCCCCGCTCCGGCCCACTCCCTCCGCGGTTTATGCAGAGAAACACTCAAATAGCAGCCGACCGGCAGGGGTGCGAACGGCATGCGGATTTTTTCTGATGAGTTTTGAATAAATCGTCATATCTCCTGAATGAAACAACCAATTCCAATGATTCAAAAATAGGTCTGCTGCTACTAAAATTACCTTTGATTTATTAAATATATAATTTATTTGGATAATGATTAATAACAAGGAACAAATGTGTGGGCTCAAACAAGTGGGCTCTGATTTCGACTGGCATTTTAATTAACTTTTCAAACATAAAAAGTGTCATAATGAAGAAACTATAGTAGATATACATATGCTGTCGCAGACTTATTTGTAGGCATTTTTAAGGTCTACAATACTGTAGTACATTATATTTATCTATCTCATAGGGTTCAGCCAGCGTTTGCAATGTAAGCTCAAAAAAAATGGGTTTACTTTGCGACATGTGAACCTCAAAAATTATCAGTGTTCCTCTTATATATTATGCATGTTATATACATAAAAACCTTTCTCTTGAATCATTCTATCTATTAAAACCCTACCAAAATCCGTTGCGTAGTTTTAAAGATTGAATCATACAAAGCGACTTAGGGAAAGTAAAAGTGACTTTGTTGTATAATATGTAGTGATAAAAATGCCAGACATATTAAGAACTTTGACTTAACCTCAATAAAGTTCGAAATATAAATATTGACTCAAAAGTTAAGTCTGGAACTAAAGTTTGATTTCGTTTTATAATAAGGGGGTTCAGGCATAGTATTAATATCTTATTAATATTATATGTAAATGCCAAAAGTTTGTAAGTATGAATGGATGGTTGTTACTCTTTCACGCAAAAACTCCTGTAAGGGTTTAGATAAAATTTGGCACAAAGATAGTTTATAACCTGAAATAACACATAAGATACTCAGAGATATTTTTATCCCCGTATTTCCGCGATCTGGAGCTTCGAAATTTGCGCAGATAAAACCACGAGACGCAGCTAGTAATAAAATATACATGACATGACATTTCGTATCTAACGTGGTAAAGCTTAGAAATCACTTTGAACAAGTTACGGCACGTCGAAAATAATGGACATTTTACCGGTATTTCTGATGGGTCTTTGTACCTAGCACCCATTTTGTCACTGGACTGAAATAACTTGATTACGATACTGACCTAGGGCGACTTTCATTACTAACATCCCCGCTCTGAAACGTCAATGAACGTAGTCAATTTATTGACATTATTCGTTCGGTCAATGACACGCGTGTGCTAATGTGAACACAGCCTTAAAAGAAAACAACAAACAATTTTAACTTCGTGAAGTCACTTTAGTTGTTCATGCAATTTACTTAATCTGTAAATGAAGTCGTTTACTCTTATAAAAATAACAAGTAGGGTCTGTGAGTGTACAAAAGCAATGTCGTTTTGTTCTGCTGACAAGATAATAATCTTTTTTTTTTTATAAATTATAAACTAACGCTTGACGACCGCAATCTCGCCTGGAGGTAAGCAGTCACGCAATCTTTGATGGTAAAGCGCACTAGTTTATTAAGAGCATATTCACTTTAGCCTTGAAGACCATCAAATTGTAGTCAGACGGAAACACCGCCACTGACAAATTGTTCCAGTCCCTCGATATACGCGGCATAAAGGAGGAGGCGAAATGCTTGTCCGGATCGTATTGGTGATAGCAAAGTAAGGGTGGAAACTCCCCACACACTTCCCAAATTGCATCCTATAGAACACCGAAAGGCTGGCTACTCTACGCCTGTGCTCTAGGCTTTGGAGACCGTCTCGAGTTAAATCAGGGTCACCAATCAGCCTCTTCGCACGCCTCTCCACTGAATCCAAAGTGGCCAGGTGACACTTAGCAGCACCAGCACAAATGTGGCTGCAGTACTCCACACGAACGGACCTGTGCTTTGTACAACGTTAGAAGCTAAAAATCTGAATTTTATAGAAGTAATCTCTTAGTTCTTTTTAATCACTAGTTAAATATCTCGCTTTTAATAATACAGATTTGCCTAAAATTTATTAAAGAGTATAGAGTTTTTAATAACTTAAACTATAAATTAACAATATTAGAAATCCAAAAGTACCAAGAGAAAACCTAATTAATTATTAGTAATTTTCAAGCGAATAAAAAGTTAAAAAATAATGTTTTTTAAATGTCCAAGATTCGAAGCATTGAAATATAGTCTCACAGTTTTATTTTTAGTCAATATTGGACCGAACCCTCACAGTAATTAGGTACCATTTCAAGAGGCATAAAAGATAGAGGAAAAGAAACTAATAAATTATTTTCCTTCCAACGTTCCCATTGAGTACCTACCCACAACAAAAAGCAGAGATTACGTAAAATCTCTTTCCATTAGCCATTTAATCCTTATAAGATGATACTTCCCGACTCGACGTTTTTATAACGCTTTTAATATTATTTTATCTCTTTGGAAATACATTTCATTACTGATTTTATAAATGTGAGAGTTCGTTCGTTTCAAGCCAACGTTCTAATGTATTTTCTGAAAGTAAAAAATAAGTACAAATTAATAGTCCTTCAAGTTGTATTTTGGCCATGGAGGTGTCCAATGCCAAGAAAGACAGAATTTCGACGCGAGATACATTTTGGCGAACAGACACATGTGCACTTTTACATCTCTCACTCTCATAGTCCAACGGCCTCCGTGACGCAGCGGTAGCGAACGCGGCCGTTGCGCAAGAAGGCGCGGGTTCGATCCCCGCACAGTGCAAATATTTGTATGCATGAATATGAATATTTGCACTGGTCTGGTCGTGCCTCGGAAAGCACGGGAAGGCGTTGGTCCCGGTTTCCATACGAACATCTAGTGGCAGTCGTTACGGGTTGTTGGAGCCCTCAAAAGTCTAACAATTGGTTTAACTGCAATGCTTAGATATCGCCTTCAGGTTGTGGAGGTCAGACGGCAGTCACTTCACGGAAAATATCAAAGTTCAGCCAAAATCAGCAGTTAGACTGAAGCGGACCCCAGACTCCAAAGCTCAAAAGCTACGGATGTGACTGAGATTAACGCTGAGATGATGATGACTCTCATAGTCCAACGGGATAACTCTCGTATGTAATTGTTCACACACTTCACCTACATTGGCAGATTTCACAGGGCTTTTATTTAAATGAAACCTTCCGATTAAGCTAAATATAATGTTTTTACCATTTTAGTTCTTTTTCTCGGTCGTAGGCCATAATATCGGCTGCCGGCAGATGTCACCAGACAAAGTCTTGTCGCCAAGCGATTCGTCGTGATCCGGCATGATGTCTGGTGAAGCCGTACGGCACCCCGTACACAGTCAATCTCGATTGCAATCCGCGGTCGAAATCAGTGATCGTAATCTAGATTGATAATGTATGCAGTATATTGATGGATTGATGAATCTGATCGTAAAATATCTATATATAAGTCAATCTTGATTAATTCAGTCCATGTATCATAACTGCCGCGTTAACACCTAGCATCGTCATGGATTTAAAAGTTAAAGCCGTTGTGTACACAATATTTTAATTAACTTTGAAGAAAAGTATTCGAAAAAGACTCGGGGTGAAAGACTGATTACTCAAATGGGAATTGTACACTCATTTAAATCTACTAAATGAAATTCAACTAACTGCTGAAGCTGACGATTATAAATATATATATATATGTAGTAGTCATCTGAACATCACGGTAATCGGTATCGTATTTCCTTTATTGTTTAAATTTCGGAAAAATTCAAATGATAGGGGCACGTATAACACGGTATAAAATTGTAGAAAAATTGCTCTAAAAGCATTATCCACGACGAAAACAGCGGAATACGTTTGTATAGAGAATGCACCACTAGAGTCCCCTCTTAGTCTGAAATCGCCAACCCGCAATAGGTTGGCGATTTCGGATTTAAAGCCAGGTTTCCTCAAGATGTTTTTCTTCACCTTGTAATCAGTCATTGCTGTCCAAGATATACTTAGAAAGTTCATATAACTTAGAAAAGTTACATTGGTACTTGCCTGACCTGGAATCGAACCCCCACACTCATACTTGAAAGGCTGGTGTTTTAACCACTAGGCCACCACGACAGCAAACAAAACGTTGTAATCAATAAAAAACTTACTGCTATTGAGAAACTGTTGAGTTTTACATAAGCTAGGTTGAAATACAAGTTTTCGATAACAACATTTTCATCACCTAATTCGAACGCAGAAATTTCTTGCGAACAGCCGCGCTACCTTCTTTCAAAGTAATTTTACCACTAAGAGCACCAACTCAATAGCCACCTTATTAAGACCATGATAAATATGTCAAAAAATAATACAAATTTGTCAATACAGTGACAGCAGCGCAATAGCAACCTTATTCTAACCGCGGAAAAATTCACTGTGATTTTGACAGTGGTGCAAATTAAATATGACCACATGAAATAAATATGACTGGAATGTACCTTATTACCACCTTTTACAGTTCGTAATAATAATCCTAAATTCGTTAATTCATTCAGTAATTAACACACAGCCCAAAAATATGCACTAGACTTTTTATCATCGACATATGCTAATAGACATGCCTTAGAGATGAGAAATGTGGCACTCCGAAAGAAAGAGGAAACGAAGTTTCATCTTTCTTTATCTCCCTCAAAATCATCAATCATCTATGAGGAAAGAGAGAGTGCTAGACCGAAAGCATAGGCCACTTCTCTCACTCTTTTTTAGAAACCAAAAAAATACCGCAGATTATACGCGTACGGCATGTCCATTAGTATAAGTCTATGGTTTTTACAGTTACAAGGATAGTTAATAAAGGAGAATATTTGAATATTGCATCCCTTAATGTGGTTAAATAGAGGAGAAAACTTCGTGTAAATTTTCTCATACTTTACCTTACCCAGGAGAGGAGATGAGAGAAGATAAATGAACATCTAGATTACCGCTATTCTCATTACGCTCCTCTACCAGTTTTGTTCCATATCAGAATTCCTTTATCGACGTAAGCACTTATTTCCCAGCTCCGAAGGGGAACGGACGGCTGGCTCGAATGATAATAGCCTGATTAAGAAAGGTCACGTCTTTCAGCCCTGTTTTGTTTGCTCTTGGTAAAAAAAAAAAATAAACAAACGAAGACCATTCAAGAATGAATAATTTGAGCCTGGTGGAGCGAAAGCTCAACATATCGGGCTAATTTTGAAATGAATATAAAGTAAATTTTCATGACAATGATTTACAAAAATATTATCAACCATGGTATCTACTAGGTTGAAACAATTGATGTCATTAAGCCAACCCCGGCTGTCTTTAAAAAACCGGCCAAATGCGAGTCGGACTCGCACACCGAGGGTTCCGCCGTACAAACGTAGCGATTTACAAATTTATGACGTACTAGCTTTCCGCCAGCGGCTTCGCCCGCGTGGAGTTCGGTTATATCGCGCTGTTTAAATTCCCCTCGGGAACATCAAATTTTCCGGGATAAAAGGTAGCCTATGTTCTTTCTCAGGGTCTAAAGATTGTCTGTGCCAAACTTCATCAAAATCGGTTGAGAGGTTTAGGCGGGAAAGTGTAACAGACAGACAGAGTTACTTTCGCATTTATAATACTAGCATTGATTTAGAATTTTTCACAGTTTAGAGGCAATTAGATTTAAGAAGTGTTTGATATAAATTTCAACTTTAATATCTCTACGCGTTCATGTGAAAAAGGGTAGGTAGTAAGTTTAT
Organism: Sesamia nonagrioides; assembly: GCA_017933935.1. Lineage (NCBI taxonomy): Eukaryota > Metazoa > Arthropoda > Insecta > Lepidoptera > Noctuidae > Sesamia > Sesamia nonagrioides. The sequence continues at coordinate 67,736 of JADWQK010002211.1, read as the reverse complement.
AATTATTAAAAAAATATTTTATGTCATGTAAGCAAAAATAATATTTTATGTAACTTCAAATTTATCATTTTCACAATTTTTCCTTTATCTATCTGTACTATAATATAACGTTGCTTCGTGCCGAATTTCAAGATTCTGAGTTCACGGGAAGTACCTTGTAGGTTTTGATTCCCTAGCGTGTGACGGAAATTCGTCTAAGGTGTCGGTATAAACTGCTGTATCTTTTGATCGCTTTAACTTAGAAGTTTGATTTTTTCACTGCTTAAAGGGACAATAGACTTAGGTATTTGGTATAAATTTCAATTTGATACCTTTATTAGTTCGTGAGAAATAAGGTAGTAAGTTTCATTTTATTAAAATATGTTTATTATATTATATAACTAAAAAAATGAGATTTTCGCAATTTTCCTATATTTGCATTATATGTCCATCCTTCATGCCAAATTTCAAGATTCTGAGTTTACGGGAAGTATCCTGTAGGTTTTGATTCCTTTGCGAGTGTCGAAAATTTGTTGAAAATATCGACATATCGGCTGTATCTTTTGATTGGCTTGGCTTAGAAGTTTGATATTTTCACCGCTTAAAGGGACAATAGACCTAGGTATTTGTTATAAATTTCAATTTGATACCTTTATTCGTTCGTGAGAAATAAGGTAGTAAGTTCCATTTTATTAAAATATGTTTATTATATTATATAACTAAAAAATTGTGATTTTCGCAATTTTTCCTATATTTGCATTATATGACAATCCTTCATGCCAAATTTCAAGATTCTGAGTTTACGGGAACTATCCTGTAGGTTTTGATTCCTTTGCGAGTGTCGAAAATTTGTTGAAAATATCGACATATCGGCTGTATCTTAAGATTGGCTTGGCTTAGAAGTTTGATATTTTCACAGATTAAAGGGACAATAGACCTAGGTATTTGGTATAAATTTCAATTTGATAACTTTATTCGTTCGTGAGAAATAAGGTAGTAAGTTCCATTTTATTAAAATATGTTTATTATATTATATAACTAAAAAAATGTGATTTTCGCAATTTTTTCTATATTTGCATTAAATGACAATGCTTCATGCTAATTTTCAAGATTCTGAGTTTACGGGAAGTATCCTGTAAGTTTTGATTCCTTTGCGAGTGTCGAAAATTTGTTGAAAATATCGACATAATCGGCTGTATCTTTTGATTGGCTTGGCTTAGAAGTTTGATATTTTCACAGCTTAAAGGGACAATAGACCTGAGTATTTCATGTGAATTTCAGCTTGATAAGTCCACGCGTTCTTGAGATAAAGGGTCTTGACAGACAGACAGACAGACAGACAGACAGACGGACAACAAAGTGATCCTATAAGGGTTCCGTTTTTTTCCTTTTGAGGTACGGAACCCTAAAAACTAACGCTGTGGCGTTGTGTCTCGCTTTCAAGATGACCATATGGTCATAGCATCATGCTGAGAGTTAGGCGATTTGCGTTCACGCAAAATTGCGAAAATTGTTTGCGGTATACACGCATAGATATGCGTATATACCGCAAACAAATTTATTTTTATGTTTTCTAGGTCTTACGCGCATGGCAGATTAGGAGATAGAAAATAATGTATAAGCACTAATCGACAAAGAACGTATGCATAATGAATGACATTAGTGGGAGACAGACATAGGATAATCTGTTTGCAGTTGACATTAGTAACCGACTGATTGAGTGATCACGAAACTCCTTCCAATCTTGCCAGTAGCAAAAGTGGAAGATGGCGTTTGGATTTAGTAAAAGGCATTTTAATTAAATAAAACAAATTCCAAAAGATTTATTTTCTGTAAGTAGGCTTGTATAAACACTTGTACAAATCTAATTTTCTTTTATCAAAACAAGCATTGATGAAGATCAAGTTATTTTTTAATTTTAAAACAAAGGCCCAATGTGATTGTATTGTTGTTTAACCTTCTTAAGGGCGATCAATGACGCGTCATTATCTTCACTCGTTTTTGAATTTAGAATACATTACGATAAATAAAGAAAATTGAAAAAACAATGTTGAACCTGAACCATAGCGGCCCTGACAAGTTGTAGGTTGTATGTGTGAACACACCCAGACATGCGCTTTACTTTGTGATCAGCGTTGCTTTCAAATCTATAAAGGAAAAAAAAGTAAGACAACAGACAAAAATTTTAAAACTTTATGACTTCTACCAAGCTGCACTGGGTCGTGAATTGTGTCCACTCTCTTCCTACAAAGATGAGAACTGTAGTAACCCAGCAGTGGAAAAAATAAGGATTATACTGTTACAGTTCATGATATAGTCCTTATTACGCAGACTATCAATCTATAAAAACAATGATGTATCAAATACAACGATACAAGGTATAGAGACCAAAATCGGAATCATGGTCATCATAATGTATAGTCGATGCATTTTCTGTGACAATTCCACAATTGTATAAAAAAAAACTGAAAAGTTTGTTTGTTTGAACGCGCTAATCTGAGGAGCTAGCTGGACCTGGATCTGGACTTTGATTCTGACTCTGGCTCTGGCTCTGGCTCTGGGCTCTGGCTCTGGGCTCTGGACTCTGACTCTGACTCTGACTTTGAATTGGAAATGGGACTCTGACTCTGACTCTGACTTTGAATTGGAAATGGGACTCTGAATTGGAAATGGGACTCTGAATTGGAAATGGGACTCTGAATTGGAAATGGAACTCTGAATTGGAAATGGGCTTGGGCTTGGGCTTCTTGGACTTGGACTTGGACTTGGACTTGGACTTGGACTTGGACTTGGACTTGGACTTGGACTTGGACTTGGACTTGGACTTGGACTTGGACTTGGACTTGGACTTGGACTTGGACTTGGACTTGGACTTGGACTTGGACTTGGACTTGGACTTTGGACTTGGACTTGGACTTGGACTTGGACTTGGACTTGGACTTGGACTTGGACTTGGACTTGGACTTGGACTTGGACTTGGACTTTGGACTTTGGACTTGGACTTGGACTTTGGACTTTGGACTTTGGACTTTGGACTTGGACTTGGACTTGGACTTGGACTTGGACTTGGACTTGGACTTGGACTTGGACTTGGACTTGGACTTGGACTTGGACCTGGACTTGGACTTGGACTTGGACTTGGACTTGGACTTGGACTTGGACTTGGACTTGGACTTGGACTTGGACTTGGACTTGGACTTGGACTTGGACTTGGACTTGGACTTGGACTTGGACTTGGACTTGGACTTGGACTTGGACTTGGACTTTATATCCAAGATTAACATGTAGGATAGTTTTGACATTCCCACGTAATTAAATCTTATAGGTACGGGTGAAACCGAGTGGCGCAGCTAGTGCTCAATAATTATCAGAATAAAAAAATCAGAACCCTAATTGCATAATACTCTACCAATTTCAATTTTAATCATATTGAATTGTATTCCTAATCATTTTCTTTATACGTTCGAAAAATTATTTGCCAACTTAACAACGTAAATAACGCAATGAATACATATAATTAAACTGTCAAAATATTATCGTTTGTAAATGTTAGTAGATTACGAAGTAGGTCAGTAAGTTGAAGTTTTAAGTAAACACAAACAAAATCGGTGTCGATACAGTACAAAATAAAATGAGAAAACTAGGTCTGTGATTTCGAACTAGGAATCTATCAATTTTAATACCAAGTGTCAAGAACTGAGAAACCAATCGTTCATATTCTCAGGCGCTACCGAATACTAAGTTCCTATTTAACTTACCTATTTTTCCTGCAAAGTTCGAGTATTCTTTTAAAAGTTGTGATAAATCTTACACATCTTAGTGAAGTGGCGTATATAATTCAGACTATTGTGAAACTTTGTGACGAGGTAACGGGTTTAGCTGGCAAGAGGTATTTATTAGGCAGATTTGAGAGGAAATTCCGAGTATCGGCGTTCACTATGTTTTTAAATAGGCCATAAAATCTGCTGTCGGCAGAAGTTACCACCCACCAGACAAAGTCTTGCCGCCAAGCGATTCGTCGTGTTCCGGCATGATGTCTGGTGAAGCCGTACGGAGGACGGGTCTGAGGAGTTGTGTTGCGATGTGTGGTATCTAAAAATCGAAGAAGATCGTATGCCATCTAACAGGAACGGTATGATTACACTAAGTCATGAGTTCTGTCAAATTATGGATAGCTCATATGACATATCAAGTAAAGTCTATCCGGATCTTCAAACAAATATCATATGGCCAACCGAGAATGGCTATGCGAAAAGGCAATTTTGGCGCTGACTAATGAAATAGTTAATAAAATAAATGAACAAATCATGTTAAATGTTCAGGGAAATGTTGTCGAATACCTCTCAGTGGACAATATTATGGATACTGAACAAGTTACATCATACCCTATAGAATTTCAACTCTTTGAAATGATCAGGAGTGCCATCCCATAAGTTGATACTAAAAGTTGGTGTTCCTGTCCTATTAATGAGGAACTTTGACGCTCCAACGCTGTGTAATGGTACTCGGCTACAAATAACACATTTGGGTCACAACATTGTAAAGGCTGCAATCATAACTGGAATGGCAAAAGGACAAAATGTCTTGGTTCCACGCATTTCCATCATTCCGACTGATTTGCCATTTCAATTTAAAAGAGTACAGTTCCGTCTGAAAGCAGTATTTGCTATAACAATTAACAAAGCCTAGGTAAGGTCAGATGCTTAAAGTTGCAGGATTTCATTTACAAACAACGTTTTTTCTCATGGGCAACCCCATGTGGCATGCTCACGTGTAGTATCAAATCCAGAAAATCTTTATGTTTTGGCAAAGATAGCAATATATAACGTTGTTTATAAAACCGTACTTACTTAAATATGCTCACATTTCATCAAGCATAATACTTTACTTTACCTATTTTCATAACATCCTAAGCATATCCAAAACACCAATCAACGCAAAATAATTAAAAGTATGATTTTTGATGTTTCTTTCGTTTGCTAACCTTTAAACCTCGTTAAATTAAATCCTACTAATAGGTATTATGTTTGAATGTTTGTTGCTCACGCTAAAACTACTGATTGGATTTTGAGAAAACCTTGCAGTAATGTAGGCATTTATCTTGGTATTCCCACGGAGACGGTAACCACCACGCGCTGTAAACTGAAGTCCACGCGGACGAAGTCGCGGGCAACAGCTAGTTTTTAATATTTTACATCAGGGGTTCAGAATTAAGTGCGGAATGGTAATCAGTTACCATTCCGCACTTAATTCTGAACCCCTGATGTACCTACGCCCCTGATGCACGTCGAGAGCATATTGGTATGAAAGGATGATACAAGCGTACTACTTACAACTGGCGTACTTTTTGACCACATGTTTGCACTCAAACGAAACCAAACGAGATATTGATCGTAAAAGGTGGCGTTTTATCGTGTGCGTCTAATCTCACAGGAACAAAGTATAAGACCGCCGTATAGACTGTGAAATTTAGGATTTTTTTTTTATTCTCTTTATTTATAAGCGTTTTTATCCACACGGATACGTCAACCCATTGTACCTTATACTAAGTTTACAAACAATACCTAATTAAAAAATAAACTATGTTTATATCACACAAGACTATTATTATATATAACACACAACTGCCTAGAGTTCTGACTCAGCCACAAACTATGCGTTGAAATTTACTTTAAAAATTGAAAGTAACTTACCAGTATGATAATTAATTGACCATAATCATACTGATTGTATCAGTTTCATTGGATATCTATAAATATTTCATTCAATTGTATACTGACATATCCCAAAGCAGACATTAATTTACAAACTGACAACGTACCTGCCTCTTCATTGAAATTGAATAAAGGTGGAAGATACGTCTATGACGTCACCCGTCAAACGTAGCGTGTTTGATTCGTTATCAAATGCCAATCATAACCCTCTTTACCTGAAATTGTGTTAAGGACACACGCTTACCCCACAAAATTGTACATGATATGAGCTGTAGTAGCTGTAACAAGAGGAATAAATGATAACACACGCACGTGTCGCTCGAAGGTTAAGGCACGTTAGCCCCGGTTGGTTCGTGGAAAGGTGAGCTTTTCTTTTTTTTTGTGGGTACCAGGCCCGGGTTAATGGCGAGTCGAGTTTCACGCGCGTCTCAGAAAGATGTCAACACATCGTGACAGAGTCCACGAAGACTGACGCATCTTGGGCCAGGGTTGTGGAAAGGTGATCTTCCATTACATTCCTCAAAATAAATCGATATTAGGTTGTTTTAATAAATATATATATATATATATATTGCAGAAATTTTCACTTTTACATAACGTAACGCACAACTTATTCAGTAAAAACCGGCCAAGTGCATTTCGGACTCACGCACAAAGGGTTCCGTACCATATATTTATGAAATTAAAGGATTTAAGTTATTTGTATGAAAGATTACGCAGTAATAAGCGGCTTACGATTTACGGGGTATTAAAAAAATACTACTTACTAGCCCCTTTTCACCGACTTCAAAAGGTTCATAACTCTTTTGTTGGGCTTGGTATAACTTTTTATAACAAGATACCCTCTGCTTTGCTAGACTTGCCTTACAATGCATTTAAAGCACAAATTAAATCCAATTGTAGTTGGTTGCTCATCACTCGAAGTTGTTGACGAGTATATATACCTGGGACAGAAAGTCCAACTAGGTAGGTCCAACTTCGAGAAAGAGGTGTCTCGGCGAATCCGGCTCGGTTGGGCAGCGTTCGGGAAGCTACGCTACATCTTCTCGTCGTCCAAGATACCACAGTGTCTCAAGACTAAAGTCTTTGACCAGTGTGTGTTGCCAGTGATGACTTACGGAACTGAAACGTGGTCGCTCACAATGGGTTTCATACGAAGGCTCAGAGTCACACAAAGGGCAATGGAAAGAGCTATGCTAGGAGTAAGCTTTGTTCAAAGGCATATTATTCCGTAAATGATTATTTAAATGATAAGAATAGCTGGTCGCTCTGATAAACTCAGGACAATGTTAGTGTTCTTTCTCCGGAATTAGCTTACTGACACGTTATATGAGTTCATACACAATACAGAAATATGTAAGCTGTCACGCCCTTTATGCCTGGGTCTTTTATTGAAGTAATAAGTTTTTAGTTATTTACATTTTCATTTAAATATATATATATATATTGTTTTGCTTTGCTGGTATTTTGGCGTGGTAGCTGACATATGGTCAATAATTTCATTGTTATTGTGTTTTCTTGTGTTCATCACTATACATAGTATTGTATAAAGTCATGTGTTTTTTTAAATGAAGAGACATCTGTGCTGCTGGGGAGTTTCTTCCGCCACTTCTTCTTCCCAGCGAAAGCACTAGGAAGTGTCCATGGGTGGGCGTTTTGGGGGACTGTCATACATAATATTGACGTTCAAAAAGTGCTAACTCCCAGCCTAATTTGAGTAAATGACTTTTTATTTTGATTTTGAGATCTGGTTGAAAACATTTTTCGTTGGTAGTTTCTATAGTAATGTACATCATATGTTTTGTTTAGACTTTTAATTTTCTTATTTTAAAAGTTAGAGGGACCAACTTTTTTCCACTTTGGAAGCTTCTATCACGCAAACTATTAGGTTTAGAAAAATATGCTTAATACTGTTCACAGAATACATCTACCTACCAAGTTTCAACAGCTCTTATAGTTTCGGATAAAAATGGCTGTGACATACGGACGGACAGACAGACATGACGAATCTATAAGGGTTCCGTTTTTTGCCATTGGCTACGGAACCCTAAAAAAAGTTATCTGTAAAAGATCGCTCTTAACGATAATACCGCCTATTGTTTCACACTTTGTAAAATCTTTATATTTGTGTTCTGTAATTATATGGTGTACAGTACATAAGAAAGAGTATTATATTCTACATATACCTTACATAAGGACCTTTTAAGTAAAATATATACCTGATCAAGGAGGCTCCACTCTTCAATAGTAGGTTATTATTTAAATAGGTAGTTTAATAGGCTTACGGCATATTATTTTGATTCAAATCTTACGGATAGTTCCACTTTGACACAATAATTAAGCTCTAACATTCTTAATAAATAATTACGGTTCAAACATTTCGTTTATTTCATTTAAAATAATTTCAGTCCTTAAAATCTAATTCAAATATTATTCAATATTTCATTTTCGATCATAAAATGGAACTTGAGAAGCAAAACTAGAAATATTTTGTACATATTTTAGTGTACGATCAGCAACAAAAGTCTAATAATATGATATTATTCGAAAATGTACCTACTTTTTCTAATTTTACATTTAACTTCATACTAAAACAAGATAGAAAGGAATCAGAGTAATGTAAATTTAAATACCTAATTTAATGAAAAGTCACTTCGGTTTCGAGGTTAATAAAATATTTTGCTCAGTAATTAAGACGTCGAAAACAAGCGTTAATCGACTTTTATTGTTGGTTGTATAAATACAAGAGCAACTTGAGACTCACTTAAATATTTTACCAATATAAGTTAAGGAAATGAACTATAAAGCACATATATAAAGGACATACCTTTGTTATCTACAGCAAAGGTATGTCTTGTATCAACTCAGCGGCAAGGAACGGAGGAGACGCCAGCACGTGACGAAGTCCATGAGGACCAATGTCTTCCAGGACCCCGGGCCTGGCGAACAAGAAAATTAATCCCGGGTAATCAGTTGAACACTGTACAAGACATTTTTTTTTTTCATTTTTAGATAATAAGTAACACGAAACCTTGAAGTTTCCCGCAACTTTGTTTTCTCTATGAAAAATAAAAACAAAAAGAAATGATTATTGAAAAATAATCCATACTAATATTATAAATGGGAAAGTGAGTTTGTTTGTTTGTTTGTTCCGCTTTCACGCCGTAACTACTGAACCGATTGCTATGAAATTTTACAGACGTAAAGTTAGAAGACCGGATTAAATAGGGTACTTTTTATCCCGGAAAAATTTTATATTCCCGAGGGAAATCTAAAAAGCGCGATACAACCGAACTCCACGCGTGCGAAGCCGCGGGCAGAAAGCTAGTTCCTAATATATCAATTGATTATTTGCTTAGGTTTCGTTCACACAGTTGATTTATGGGTAATAAAATACCACAACCCTGCATGATACAATAAAGCTGACAAGTCTGTTTATTTGTTTATATGGTTATAAATTGTTTTTGCATCTGATAGCTCAATTCTTGAGAAAAAATTATATCACGCTACGACCCTTGGGAGCCAAAGGAGACGGATAAAACCACGGGGCCCTATTACATTTTTATAAACTCAATCTTTTTTTCCATGGGGGTAGTCTGAACCTATAGACAAAACTCGAGCTATGATCTATAGCTATCTTCATACATGTTTTTATTACATGCGAAAAAATATAAAAGAAATGTAATAAAGTAGTTTCATGTACTTACACGGCTTCCTATTGTCGCAATTAAAAATTTTTGAAATGGTCGTATGGTGTATTAATTTTTTAAATGTCGACCTGCCATACGCAAACAGGAGTCGGGTTGCGTTGCAATTAATCCAAAATTCGTTCCTCAGAAATCACTCTTTTACGTGGAGGAGGAGCGATATCCACATGCGGGACTAAAGATCTCTTTTCCTGCATCCTCTGGACAGCTTGGTAATCGTGCGCACGTTGATCGGACAACCTCTGTCGGTATGTAATAAACTTTTCTCTTTTTTTAAAAACTTTACCCCACACATGTTTACACAATGTTTACAAACATTCATACTCGCATACACAAGAAAAAAGACAAGACAAGACAAGACATCAAAAAGGTGGCTGGTAGTGGCTGGCGGAGAACTGCTCAGGATAGAGCTTGTTGGCGTGCCATGAAGGAGGCCTATGTCCAGCGGTGGACGAGTAGAGGCTGATGATGATGATACACAAGAAACAGCTAGACCAGGAACTACTACATGTAGTCAATACAAATATTTGCTCAGCCACATATACGACACTACATTACAGCTATTGTCAACTACAGTAAAATAGCCTTTAACTCCAATTAAAAACCAATTTTTCACGCACAAAAAACATTTAAGGCTATTAAAACACCATCATATTACCCCTGGGAACCTCAAAACTTCACAAAAAAAAAAACTCCGTCAAAATTTATTGCGGAATTTAATTACTAAAAATCTTTTAGCTAATACAAAGGCGCACCCTGGCGGTATTTAATTATGACGTGGCATATTCGCGTCACGTTATGGTGTTTCATTAGTAAGGTAAACAGTTTTAAACGTGCCAGTGTAGCCGCACCCTATTGATAGCGTTGACAGTACAAGTTTAGTATTTGTTTTGATGATTGCACTTTTTTTTCGTCATTACTTGGAGAATGAATGGGAGTGTTTTGTGGGGCGGGGGTAAATAATTTATTTGGTCCTTGACTTTTGGATGTATTAATAATTTATTTGGTCCTTGATTTTTGAATGGCGAGATCAATTTGATAGAGTTGGTCATTTGATTTATGTAGTAGTGGGCCAAATGCTTTGAAGTTATTTTGTAATGGCGGCACGTGGCCGGAGTCATTTTGGAAAGTGGGGATTGTCAAACGGTGAATTCGCTTGGAGGCGCGGACCAAGGCACTTCTCCAGGGCGAAACTGTCGGTTTGCCTATTTAAATTGTTATTGTCAAGATTGGAGGGTATATTTACACGTCGTGTTTTAATTCAAACCTACGAAATGGAACTCGTACCACCACACCCAGATGCTGGCCACCCTACCGCTCCGCCGTCGCTGACTCCGACATATTTTTTATTTAATTGGTTATTTGAGTATCCTACTCCTTGGTGGCCTTAGTGGCCTACTCCTTTATTCCGTCTACGAAATACTGGCCCATCAAAAAGTAGTTCAGTACTTCGAAATTAACTCTTCCCTCGATTCGAAATGAACTTTGACGGAGGGGTAGAAACACGTCGGGAGTGAGGACACCCGTCAAACCGTGTTGTCGTCAATTCTTAGTTCGGGCCCCGAAGTAATATTACTTCTAAAGGTGATACGGAGCTGAAAATGTCTACGATGAAAACTACGGATTTCCCCCCTTATTTTCTTTAACCATTCTTTAACCATACCTACATTTTAGACGTTTGTACGTCACTTAACTTTGTTTTGTGTGAAGGTATGAGGAACAGAGAGTAAAATTCACTCATCTTCCGTAGAAAACGGGGATCCTCCGATCAGACGGGTGTTATGTCTGGCGGGCACTTGCCCAATGCTTGAAATTGGGAAGTTGTATGTATGCTAGTTGCACGGTAAACTCTGATTGCGAGATGTAGAATTCGTGTGACGTCTGGACGCGTTGTTCAATGTGGTGTTTGTAGGTACCGCTACATTTTGTTTAGTTAACTTTAAACATCCTTTATGCATAAGCGGAAATCCCCCTTATTCATAAACAATGTTTAAAGTTAACTAGTGATTAGCGATTCTTTTACCATACATTTTAGACGTTTGCTTAGCGAGTAGACTCCCAGCATTAAAACTCGCTATATAAAACCTCTAAACGTATGTAAAACATCGTTCTATTTCTCTCATCTGTTTGAAGATGATAGAGGCGGAATAACGTTTTAAATATGTTTAACGCTAAACGCATTATGTGATTTTCGGTGTAAAGAAACGATGAACGGACAGTGTGAATGATGAGATAGAAAGAAGTGACTACCGACATGATGATTAATAGAAGAGTAAAAAAAGAAGACTTGTTGCGAAGAATTCGAATAAATAGGGATACCTAAGAGTAGGAGAATGTTACGTGGGTAACAAATATCTTACCATGGCGCCTCCGCCGCCGGTCCGGAACAAGCAAGATAGACCAAAGAGGTGCTGGCTTTACGTTGTAAGAGATGACATTCGTGCCAACAATTTCACACCACGGGATGCCAAAGATCGTGCAAAATGGAGGCGTATATGTAGGAAAGCGGACCTCGGGCTCCAATGCGAAAGCCGCGGTCGCAACTGAAAAAATACGCTGATATGATGATGATAATGATCTAAGAGCAGGAGAATGCTCAAAATGATATGTTTCAAATGGGCTTTCACCAAAGGGGCATTCTAAGTATATCTTGGACACCAATGACTGATTACAAGGTAAAAGAAAACCTGTTGAGGAAAGGTCTTTAAGTCTAAAATCGCCAACCCGCACCGAGCAAGCGTGGTGATTACGCTCAATCCTTCTCTGTATGAGAGGAGACCTGTGCCCAGCAGTGGGACGATAAACGGTTAATAATGATGATGATGATGGCTGCTTGTGCTGGGTTATCCTCCGACTTCACAGTAGTCTTACCGTAGATTATAAATTATCGATATTTCAGTATCAATTATTTATTCATTGTTAACTAAAACGGTAAGACCAATTACATTAATGAACATAGAATCAAACAATTACATAAATTAACTTAAAAACTACTACTAAAACTAAAATGGAACAATGGACTCTCTCGCATACTTTCTTTCACAGAAGACCAAACATACACGCATAAGCTTATTCCATTCATCCGCAAACACTTCACATTCAGGATTGGCCATCAGAAGGGCATTCAGCACCTTTATAGTACGACAGACCGGGTTTCAGCTCTAGCTACAGTATTTGCTGCGAGTTGCGCAAACAGATTGTGCCTGCGGCTTTGACGGTGGCCGACGTATATGTTAGGCACAAATAGTCGGCAAAAAAAACCATGGAGCTCTGGGCAGTCTATACGTCCCCGCAATGTCTCACAAGGTACTGTGAGCCGGTCAAAGCCTCTTCTCACCTCCAACGAGATCTCTAAGATATAGTTGGAAGGGTTGGTAGGTTCTGTACCATATCGATATGGCAGTCCGTCTGTGGAAAATACGCGCACGATATTCTCCTCAACGTAGTTAGCAAAGGCTACGCAGAAGGCACCGAGATAGTACTCCCATCGTTACATGATGTTTGAATACTAATAGGGTGTAGGATAGATAGCACATCATGCTACTATAATCTGCCGAATTCCTTTTTTAACTTTATTACTAAAGTGTTAAGGTTCAAAGTTGATCGGGAAAATTTTACAGCTACGCGTGGCTCTATATATAGATGAACATCCACACCACGATAACAGGACCAGTACCCTAATTTCATAACAAACTACTATCAATTTGAATAATTTTGAAGCATATTGCTAAGTCACGCTCCATATTTTCGATACATGTGTCTACTTAGAAATGTAAATAACGCAATTAGTGTTGAGTAACTGTCATAATGAAACCGGTTGTTACTGCGCAATTACCCTGCAGTATATCATCATCAGTGATGACTTACGGAACTGATACGTGGTCGCTCACAATGGGCCTCATACGAAGGCTCAGAGTCATACAAAGGGCAATGGAAAGAGCTATGCTCGCAGTTTCTCTGCGTGATCGAATCAGAAATGAGGAGATCCGCAGAAGAACGAAAGTCACCGACATAGCTCTGCGAGTCGCTAAACTTAAGTGGCAGTGGGCAGGGCACATTGCTCGTAGAACCGATGGCCGATGGGCAGTAAGGTTCTGGAGTGGCGGCCACGTACTGGAAGACGCAGCGTAGGGAGGCCCCCAACAAGGTGGACAGATGACCTGGTGAAGGCCGCGGGAAGCCGATGGATGCGGGCAGCACAAGACTGGTCAACGTGGAAAGCTTTGGGGGAGGCCTTTGTCCAGCAGTGGACATCTATAGCCTGAAGAAGAAGAATATCATCAACAACCTTTTTTATCGTCCCACTGCTGAGCACAGGTCTCCTCTCATACAGAGAAGGATTGAGCGTAATCACCACGCTTACTCAATACGGGTTGTCGATTTCAGACTTAAAGTCCAGGTTTCCTCAAGATGTTTTCCTTCACCTTCTAATCAGTAATTGGTGTCCAAGACATACTTAGAAAGTACATATAACTTATAAAAGTTACTTTGGTAGGTACCTGCCTGACCTGGAGTCGAAACCTGCAGTATATAATAATAGCTATTTATTTATATTTTATTCTATTGAAACCTCCTTTTTTCCGGTTTGGAAAATTCTTATAGATGTCCGCCTGGAGTAGGCGACCGGATCTGTCAGACTCTTGCTGACTAAAAACCACTCCGGTGTTCTATCTCACACCTACCCCTGAAGTTGCGAAAACGAACACTGCTTCCACAGCATTTTATTGAAACCCTAAGTCAACGTAGACCGTGAACCTGACAAAAAATTAAATTATATATTGCTTGAATACTAATCTTTTGGCATCTTTAATACATGTGTTTTAACTGCCTTATTAGTATCGTGGTGGTAAACTGCAGCGCGTGGCATCCTATTCTGGTTGGTCGAGGTGTTATTGTTATTGTTATTGTGTCCTTCTGCGAGGACGTGATGTCGCAGAAGGAAGCTGCGGAACGGGAGAGGGAGATCTCAACTCCCTTCCCGGGCCGCAGAAGAAAAAAAAAAAAAAAGGTGTTATTAGAATTTGATAGCCCGGACTTTGGATGACGGAGACGTAGTAGGTTGTACGTTTTATTTGGGCAGAATAAACAATTTTTCTTTCTAAGCCTCTTACAAAAGCTCTCGATAATTTTAAAATCATCCTCACACAATCTCGCCATAACCGCTGTCACCTTGAAATTTAAGAGCAATCGACATAATTTATATATTGGCAGAGCAACCTACGCGCGAATATTAATGAAGACGCCTGCGCCGGCCGGGGGGCGGGTCGTACAAGTACCTACAGCAAATGATATCAGATAAATCAAGGGGAATTATATATTGTGACTGGTTAAACGAAGGACATATTGAACGAGGTATTGAGAAATTATTTACATCCGTCACCTCACGTCAAGTTTAGTTGAAAACCAGCGTCAGGCACTAGTTGTCTGGCATTTTTGCTGAACTGGACCTTTTTGGTGCAGCTACGAGGCACACTTTGCTGCTATTTTGTAAATAGGGTTATTACTTTTTATTTTGTTGCTACCTGATGTATGTTTATGCTAGATGTATTCTGTGTCTTTAAGTCTGTTCTGAATAAATGTACCTATTTTCTTCTTTCAATCGATTCTCAGTGCCAACATGGCTTTAATGCTGTGTTGGATTTCGCGAGTCCAACTCCCGCATACTAACAAATATTTGTGTAGCCTACAGTTCCGGTTCTAGCTGTTGGCGTATGTCAGTATAAATGTTTGTAAACTCATCCACGATACAAGAGTAATTTCTAAGAGTGGGCCAAAGTTGTTAAAAAATAAAAACAATATGTTTCCACTAATTCAGTTCAATCTAATCGATCGACCCGGATGATTGTCCCTCAATGTTCTAATTGTCCATTTAAATACTTTGATTGTAGACAAGACACCTAGATAAAGCTACTTACTGTTGATTTGCTTGCTCCTTAGAGCCGCTAGAATTGATTGGCGCCCACCAGATAAACTGAGCCTCGAAGGCTAGATGTGCCATCGGGGCTGATGAATGATGTCTTTGGGTGGCTTACGGCTATCAAATACAAAAGTAGTGAAGTAATTGACGACAAAACGTTAAAAACCTGCACAATCAGCAACAGAGTATTGTGTACATTTTTTCATAACATCTAACTGTACGTTAGCTATAGTAAGTATAGTACTATAGTAGGTACTTAGTACGTTGCCGATTGAAAAATTGTTTAACACGTTTATATAAATTCGGCAAAGAGTTAAATAAACGTGTGAAACAATTTTTATTTCTTTGTTTTGTTCTTGATATTAAATATGTTATTATCATTTTAAATGAAACATAATCCGGCACTCCTAAGTGATAACTGTAACGTAAGTAAAAACATTGAGTTCCAACATTTGGATCACTAGAATTTGAAACCAAATGAATTGTGTACAAAGCTCATGTGAAAACATGTTAATTAAGTAATTTTTGTAGGTCAATGTATGTACGTTTCCATATAATGTATGTCCCTTGTCTATCAAGTCACCCTATATAATACGCGTATGTAAGAACCTAATGAAAGAACCCATAGTTGTCTCAATATCGAGTATTTATTAATGTCGTTACATTGTCTCGGTTTGTGTTGTGTGGGTACGAATTGTTATGATTATGTTCGTGTTTCTACCCAGGTTTAATTGTCGTACTTATGTATTTCTCTGTTTGATTCAATAAAAGGTTTTTGCTGAATGTATTTATGAATTTAGGTATATTATCTTACGATTTATGTTCCAATCATATAAAAAATGTGGTTTTAAAACAACGTTAATTTTCAGACATAGAACCTCTATGTCTGAAAATTAACGTTGTTTTAAAACCAATTTGCACTGGAGCTTGAAATTTATAAGAAGGTTCAAGGTCACTCAAAGGGCAATGGAGAGGGCCATGCTTGCAGTTTCACTGCGATATTGAATCAGGACTGAGGAGATCTGCAGAAGAACGAGAGTAACCGACATTGAATTGCAACACTAAAGTGGCAGTGGGTCAGGCACATTGCCCGTAGGACCGTTGCTTGATGGAGCCGATGGGTTCTCGAGTGGCGACCACGTACCGTAAGACGCAGCGTGGGTAGGCCCCCGAAAAGGTGGACCGACGACGACCTATTGAAGGTCGCGGGAAACCGGGAGGCGCAGGACCGGTCGTCGTGGAGATCCTTGGGGGAAGCTTATCTCCAGCAGTGGACGCCTTTCGGCTGAAATGATGAATATCTGCTTAATTGACGCTAATGTAAAGTTGATTTTGGTTTGAATTGAAATATGATTAACTAGGAACATAGATTTCAAAAGACTAGGTTATATTCCTTTGTATTCCCAAACCAAACTGTTTCACAAAAGCAGTGTGCCCGATTTTAGTATTTAGCCCGTTTCGCTTTACTCTTAGTTTTCTATTTCTTTCGTTGAACGCAAACGAACACGTTTTAAGAAAAAACAACCGTAGTCGGGTACAAATAAGGTTTATCACACAAAAAAAACATTGTCCTTAAGTACTTTTTGGTAATTCGTTACTAAATTGAAGATGTTATTCAATTGAGTTCTCAATTCCCTACAAACCATCAGAATCAACCATCGATGCTGCCACACAATACGCTGACGTGCACCATCATTAGCCATGAGTTATGACGTCAGTCTGCGCCGAACTGACGGCGTATTGTTCAAGGTAAGGGAGGATGACTTATTGGATGCGGGATGACGGTCATTGTTGCTGCTGTGTTGTGTAACGATTGGACGGAGGGATATTCATTAAGTACGACCAAAATTCTGGGGAGTACAATTCGCGATGCTCGCTTCTGTAGTAGTGCTTCATGTATATTGGTGGGTGTACATAGTGTGCTACAGTCTTCTGTTTGACAGTTCCAGCAAAATGGATCCATGACGAAAAAAAATACTATTAATTTTTGAGCTAGGGTGAATTAACTCTGGTAAAGATGTCGCCGCTCCATTCCAACTCAATCAATTAATCAAATCAATCAAAAGTCATTTATTAAAATTAGGCTGAGGACATCTTGAGGAAACCTGGACTTTAAGTCTGAAATCGCCAACCCGCATTGAGCAAGCGTGGTGATTACGCTCAATCCTTCTCTGTATGAGAGGAGACCTGTGCCCAGCAGTGGGACGATAAAAAAGGTTGATGATGATGATGATGATAATGAGCCACTTCTTAGTGCTTTTGCTTGGAAGAAGAAGTAGCGGAACAACTGCGAGTGCATCAAAGACAATAAAATTAAATCTCTTTGGAGTGCATACATATTATAAGATGTTTGTTACAGCAAAAATATTACGAAAAGATTTCATTAAAGATCGCCGAGACACGCAATAAAAGCTTCTCTCTTTCAAGCAAAAAATGCAACATCGATACAGAATTTATCTTGACGAAGGACTTATCTTTTTCGCCTCATAAGAGCTCTTGATTCGGCCATCTTTCGCAATAAACCGACCATCTAACCAATAAGGGCCCAGCCGGCGATCAATCTGGGGTTTCTTATCATCGGTAATTACAATGAGCCGCTACAAGAACGCCGACCGGTCGGTAACAGTCTGTATCACAACAAAAGTCCATTAGTGGGTCCCGCCAAACGAATTAATTAATTTAGACGATTCGCCCCCCATTTACTATAAACGACCCAAGATGCGCCCTATTTTGGGATCAACTATGGTCAATGATTCCTAATGTGATTTGATTAAACTTTGTTTTGTCGAGGGTTTTGATTTACAAAGTTTTGGTGCGGGATTTGACAGACGGAGAAAGTTTAGAAGTAATTAGAACTGCGTACAATATTAATAAATGTTATAATTTGGTTTTATTCATGTAGTAGTATTTGAATTGTTTTTAATACCAATTTATTAGAAAGTATAGTATAAATTTATATGTATAAGGTACATTTACCTTCACATATGATCTAAAAAGGTAAAAAAAAATAATTAATTAATTTGAGGTTATAGTGTATTGTAACCGCAAGTAAGTATATTTTATGTTAGAGTTTGCATATTAAAACTTTTTGATTATAAAGCTATGTAACCTCCATAAATAAGATAATTGGAACAACAGTTTAAAGAGTAAGAAAACGGTGTCATTTCCTAATAAATATTTTAGTATATAAAGCGTCTAAAATATATAACAATATTATGCCTCTAATTTAGTTTTCTTTAATAATTTACCATCTTCTTCTTCTTTTTCTCAGCCTATAGAGGTCCACTGCTGGAGAAAGGCCTCCCCCAAGGCTTTCATTTCATTGGGAGGAATCGCCATAATCCCCACGCTTGGCAGGCGGGTTGGGGATCTCAGTAATTTGTTATTCCACAGGAGAAGCGCTGCTGCCCGATTTTCTGGTGAGAGTTCCCTTAGTCGCCTTTTAAGACACCCACGGGAGGATATAGATTGGCACTACACTAATATCAAAGAGAAAAAGAACTACAATAGGGTAGTTGACTAAAAAAAACTAATTAGTCCGTCAGTCACATTTCCAAAAAATACTAGACACCTTTTTTCATATAAACAAAAAATGAAGAGTACACAGTGCGTTGAAAACTCGTGTGACGTCACTGCACACTACACTTTTTAGCGAGGAGTGACGTCACCAGCCACAACTCCTGATCTTTGATGCCTTTTATATTTCTCAATTTATTGATTTGATAAAGCAAAATATACTTATCCAATATTTTTCTATAATCTGAATGACTGACTCAATAGAATTTTTTTTTTTACCCAGGAAACATCCTTATTGCTTTAGTAAAGTGTAATTCTTATATTGCTTAGTTACTCTGTCTTCAGTTTCGTACTCAAAGGATGAAACCCTAGTACTAAGCCTGCACTGTCTGTTAGTCCGTCAGTATGTCGTGTCTGTCAGCGGGCTGTAGGTATGTTTCTCGTGGATCATAAAGCCATGGATACACTAGGGGACAAATGTGCCACGACAAGTATTGGCGAAATATCAAGCGAAGCCGGCCGATTTCGCCTGACAAATATGGCGACAACGCGCAACTTATGTCCGCAGCGACGTCAGATGAAGTCGTGCGACTTCGCGAAACTTCGCCTGACATATCTGGTGACATCGCGCGACTTATGTCCGTTGCAACGTACCTAGTAGTAAATGGAGTTGGCGATACGTGTCGCGCGATGTTACCAGACATATCGAGAGAAGTCCGGCAATGTCGCGCTACCACATCTGAAGTCGCTGGTGACCTGTATCGCGCGATGTTGCCAGACATGTCGACCGAAGTCCGGCAACGTCGTGCTACTTCACCCAAAGTCGCTGGCAACACGTGTTGCACGACATTTTTCCCCTAGTATGTCTGTGGCTTAATAGGTAGATAGTTGAAATTGTCGCATTATTTATTTTTATTGCCACTATAAGAAAAAACGAAAATTAAACAACGTTAATAAAAAAAACTAATTATATTACAATAATATTAATATTATAATACTTAATAAAATCTTCAATCAGTGCGCCCTACCGGTCTTGACTTACGGAGGCGAGACGTGGACACTAACGGTCAGACTAGTCCAAAAGTTTAAAGACGCTCAGCGAACTATGGAGTGGGCTATGTTGGGCGTCTCTCTGAAGGACCGCATCAGAAATGAGGTGATCCGACAAAGGACTAGAGTCACCGACATATCTGAGAGAATTAGCAAGCTGAAGGGGCAATGGTCTGGTCACATATGCCGCAGGACCGACAACCGTTGGGGTAAGCGAGTCCTCGAGTATAGACCGCGTCTCGGCAAACGTAGCGTAGCACGCCCTTGGGCGAGATTGAGCGACGACATCAAAAAGGTGGCTGGTAGTGGCTGGCGGAGAACTGCTCAGGATCGAGCTTTTTGGCGTGCCATGGAGGAGGCCTATGTACAGCAGTGGACGAGTAGAGGCTGATAATGATGATGATGAATAAAAATGTAAGTATCTCCATGCAAGAATCGTGTGTGATTTGGTGTTTTTTGCCTTACCTCAATAGTATTTAAGTCCATCTCGTGTTTCGCCAAATTTTCGTGTTTAAAGTCGGTTAATAAAAAAAAAACACGCCACTCAAATTAATATAAGTATCTGAATGACGCCAGTTGGAAAACATATTTAGTTACTTACCTACTTATTTATTATTTGCTAAATTCTATGAAAAAGTAAAGTAATTATAAAAGTGGATGCGAAATAATTAAATTAATTTTCAGAACTTTAATAACTTTTTGCCTTTATTTTAGTACTTATATTTCGACACACAATCCCTGGACTTCATAAGAAGGTTGTTGTAAAAAGCTAAAAGTTATTAACGCAGGAGACTTTTGCATGGAACTTTAATTAAATAAACAGTAAATTTAATATGGTGAAAAATGACGGAGTCACCGTCCGTTGGTGACCTGGGATGGCTTTTCCAACGACAGATACTTTATCAGAAGAATAATTTTAAATTTTGACAGCACGTTTAGCACAGTGGTTGAGCGATTCACTGCTCCGCTTTGTGTCACGGGTTTGATTCCCGCACGCAACAATTATTTGTATCACCTACAAGTAGTTGTTCCGGGTCTGGCTGTTTGTGTATGTTAGTTGAAACATTTGTAAACGCAACCACGATACAGGAGAAATTACAAGTGTATTGAGGAAGGGCAACGTTTAAAAGAAAATTCGCCAGTTCTTCCATTCAGAATGTGTCAAACGGTAATTCGTCAAAAGAAAGTTATCTACCAATAGAAAAATCAGCCCTAAAGGAGCAAAAAAGTAAATAGTTACACGTGATTATAAATACATATTATTATGCTTATCTATACTAATATATAAAGCTGAAGAGTTTGTTTGTTTATTTGTTTGAACGAGCTAACCTCAAGAAATACTGGCCCGATTTGGAAAATTCTTTGCGTTGCTTTGCTTTAATTTGCGTTGGATAGCCCATTAATCCAGGAAGTAAAGCGTTCTGCTATATACCATCACGCTCCGACCAATAGGCGCGGAGGATATAAAAAAATAAACTACGGTAGGAATTTGGACACCAAGGTGAAATTACTATTCGGCTTAGTATATCTACAGCCTAAAATGTTCCTACCACAGGGCCACAGGCCTCCTCTTAGTGCGAGGGAATGGGCCATAACCCACCATGTGGTGGGCTCAATACGGTTTGGATAACGTAACATGTCGTCCAAAGCTGCCTATCCAATTATACACAGTATTTAAAAGACAGCTTAAGCTCGTTTAGAATCAATCTCCCCCTCCCGCTTCTCCATTTTCCCCTACATTATATCCTATAAAATCAGTGTCTAAGCTAAATCCGTTTAAAACGTCAATGAAGACTTTCTAATGGCTTCCTAACACTTTGGCTATCTATTGTGTTGTAGGCAGGCATTGTCTGGGACAATGAAGATCCGGCAGCACTAAACATCGGACATCAAATGGCATGCAAACAATACCGCTGGAAATTAGCACCGTAGAACCGAGCTTAAGAAATGTTTGCAACTTCCTAAGATTTAATTCTTTTTACATAATATATTATGCGGAGTATTACAGCTTTGGTGAGTCTGACAGGTAATCTTAGCAAGTTGTATCGTATTAGCCAGTTAGTGGGGCATGTGGACGTCAGAAAAGTAATCGCGGCATGTAAAAAACTGGTAATCAGTTGCATCAGTGTGACTACTATGAGTTATCATTACGAAGACTCGATTATCGATATCGACCGTGATTGACTCATTGATTGGCCCGCTTGGTAAGAACTCTCAACCAATGAGAGTACCAAACGCGGTCGATACGTATGATCGAGTCTCATAATGAAAACTCATGGTAACCACACTGGTCAGAGTGAAAGCTGACTCTAACATAGTAAGAAAAAGGTTAGACAGATGATGGTGACGTTAAGAGCTACTTAGTATTTAATAATTAAATGTAATTAAGGGGTTCAGTATGTTCTCCGCGAGTGGATGCGTCCTTGCCGGATTGCCGGAGGCCCTCGCCCACAAGTGGGAGTAGCGAGAGGAAGCAAAACGCCAGGGAATAACTCCGCTGCCGCGAGAAGTCGCGGTACGGCGGCCAAAGCTCTGGCGGGATCTCATGGCGACATGGTGAGTGCGATTGTCGTAACCTAGTGCTAGGCACGTCACAATAGCGGCGGTAAGTCCCCTCTTTGAGGAGAGGCTAGAAAGGCGCCACGGCGCCCTCACCTTCAGCCTGACGTAGGTCCTCACCGGACACGGCTGTTTCGGAAGGTTCCTGTTCTGGATAAGGCGGGAGGAAACGCCAGGGTTTCACCACTGTGGAGATCGCTCTAAGGACAAGGTAGAACATACGGTGAAGGTCTGCCCAACTTAGGCGGAACACCGCCGTGTCCTCGTGCGATCGAACTGTTCAGGCCATGGTTGTCACCTCCTTCTGTGAAGCAGTGATGCTGGCAAAGGAGGAGACGGAGCGCGTGAGGTAGAAAGAATTCCTAGCGCCATCACGCCTCTAGCCACCGCAAGAGACGCCTTGGTCGGGAGACAACATCAAACGCCCAGCCACAGTAGGCGCCCGCTTGCGGGCGGCGAGCAATGGACACATCATCAACAAGAGATATCAGCATATCGTGACGGTTTCCACGAAGACTGATGAATGCGTCAGAGTTGCAGGTTGGACAAAAGAGAAACTGTGGCCCTGGCGCACAGGCAAGAGAAGGAACACGGGTGGGTTTTAGTCAGTAACAGTCTGACACGCCCTACCGCTTTCCTCAAAGCGGGAGAGATCATTTGATGATTTATTATCAACACAAAAAAGGCGATGAGTATATGGTGATTATTTAAAATTCCCTCTTCATTTGCCTCACCAGAGCAAAGATAGCCCAGTGGTAACAACAGCGATTTAAGAGTTGTAGGTCGTCTATCAGAAAGTTGAATAAGTAGTTCTTGACGTATTAAATATTTATTACCAAAATGGCTACCAAGATTATTGATGACTCCATTTCAATGAAATTATGAGCTAAGTTAAATAATATTACCAGAAATGTTAAATAATATTACCATGTTAAATAAAATTATTAGTTATGTTAAATAAGTTACTATCCCACAGCAGGATATCCCACGGGAGGATGATCGACGTTGTTCCTGTGATTTCAAATTTATATCGAGCCCCAGATATTTTTATAAATAATATACCAAAATATACAACATACCACCACTTCTGGACACAGCTTATGGGGCCCTGACCGCCTGTAGCTTGAACCCTGTTCCCAATACCAGTGAGCTTTTAGTTTTTATATTTTTACGTTTTTTCTAATGCTTTATAGTATCCATACTAATATTATAAATGCGAAAGTAACTCTGTTTGTCTGTCTGTCTATCCGGCTTTCACGCCAAAACTACTAAACCGATTGTAATGAAATTTGGTACACAGATAGTCTAGAGCCTGAGATAGGACATAGGCTACCTTTTATTGAAAAAATTGATATTCCTGGGGGAAATCTAAAAAGCGCAATATAACCGAACTTCACGCAGGCGAAGCCGGGGGCGAAAAGCTAATAATTTGTATGTATTTTTGATTGAGACAAAGGTGGTTTCTCATGTTTTATAAGCAACAATTTTTTTTTTGGGTTATATGATTTTTCCCATAACTTCAGAGAATCCCGAGGCAAATGTTTTGGATTAAAACTCACGGGCTCATGAGAGGCGAGGCATTAACCTCTTAAAACATTATCCACCTAATATTATCTAATACTACTTTTTTAGTATAATATTTGGCTATAAAGGGTAGTTTTACGGCGAATTTACTGCACAATATCATGCAAATCAAAGTAATAAAGATTGATGAGCTACATCTTACGTCGTAAAAGTGCATGACACTACCGAAATAACTTGGATCTGCCAACAAGTCATTTTACTATTGACTTTGCCATCTGTTATTCGATTTAGTTTAATATTTTTTGCGTGAGTTTAACGATATAACATGATATATGTACTGATTTTTTTTACTTGTTTTATGATGTAATGTTTTTTTTTTATCTATACTAATATATAAAGCTGAAGAGTTTGTTTGTTTGTTTGTTTGTGCGCGCTAATCTCAGAAACTACTGGTCCGATTTGAAAAATTCTTTTTGCGTTGGATAGCCCATTAATCCAGGAAGCTTTAGGCTATATAACATCACGTTGTGAGCAATACAAGCGGAGCATAATTAATTCCACTCGAACGAAGTCGCTGGCGGCTGCTAGTATATTATAAAATAGCGCTTGACCGCAATCCCGCCTGATGGTAAGCAGTGACGCACTAGTTTATTAAGAGCCTAGTCACTCTAGCCTTGAAGACACTCAAATTGTATTCCGACGGAAACACCGCCGCTGGTAAATTGTTCCAGTCCTTCGATGTACGCGGTATAAAAGAGGAGGAGAAACGCTTCGTTCGGATCGTACTGGTTTTAACAACGTAAGGGTGGAAACTCGCCGTAGGACGTGTCGTCCGATGGTGAAAGGGAGGTGGGGGAATTAAATCATGCAATTCCCTCGCACACTTACCAAAATGCATCCTTTAGAAGACCGAAAGGCTGACTACTCTACGCCTGTGCTCTAGGCTTTGGATGTAATATACATAAACACATATACTCACACTTATTTCGATTCACGCCTGCAGGTCAAAATACGCATTCCAGTACTATCAGGCGTTGTTCTGCTAATTTACCAAGGCATCAGGAATGAGTCGAGATTAGTGTGAGTACAATTAATAAGTGTGAGTATATGTACGTATATATGTACATTACATTACAATGTGACTCCGATTTCCGCAGCCCCTGAAACTTACCTGAAACTCGTCCAAATAATTTTTACCTCCTTATAAGTCCGTCTTGGAGGGTCCATCCATCTTCAGGTATCAGTAATAGGTAAAGACTTTTTCCGGCCTGTATCATGCATGCAGCTGATTTAACCCCATTTGAAGCCGATAGGTGTCATGCCAACATCCAAAACACCCATAATTGATTTCGGAATGCGGCGTATTGCCGATTATTAAACAGCCACGCACAAACGCACGTCGATTCATTTTCTGTGTTGGACTGTGTATGTTTCTATACAAACTTAGATACTTACAAGGAACGTTAAAACACGCATGAACGCGTTTGGATGCCTTTTCTCTGTGTTGGACTGTGCGTGTATTCTAAAGAAACTTACATACTTACTAGCGGCGTTAAACACTCAAGAACACATGTGGATGCTTTATCTGTTTGTTGGACTGTGCGTGTATTTTGTACAAACTTAGATACTTACAAGCAACGTTAAAACACGCATGAACGCCTTTGGATGGCTTTTCTGTGTGTTGGACTGTGCGTGTATTCTAAAGAAACTTAGATACTTCCTAGCGGCGTTAAACACGCATGAATACATGTGAATGCTTTTTCTACTTGTTGGACTGTGCGTGTATTTTGTACAAACTTAGATACTTACAAGCAACGTTGAAACACGCATAAACGCGAGGATGCATTTTATGTGTGCTGGAGAGTGCGTGTTTTCTATACAAATGGAGATACTTACAACCTATGTTAAAATACGCATGAATGCACGTGGATGCATTTTCTGTGTGTTGGGCAGTGCGTGTTTTCTATACAAATAGAGATACATACAAAAAATGATGAAATACGCTTCAATGCACGTGGGTGCATTTTCTGTGTGTCGGACTTTGGTTGATTTTTATCAAAACAGAGGTACAAGCTACGTTTAACACGCATTCACACGCTAAGCTACGGCTACGTGGTGCTTGGCAATGTGATCTGATGATCACCTTAATATGTAGGTACTAATGACGATGATAATGATAAACAAGGTCAAATCAAAATAACTTGTAAAACTTCACACACATGAATCATATCATATATTCTGTCTCCCTTTGTAAAATCTTCATATTTTTGTTCTGTAATTAATATGGTATACTACTCCAAAATTTAATATACACAGGTACATGTATATTAAAATTTGGAGTAAGTGTAAGTCATTTTTACTATCAAATTTTTATGGAATGCATGTGTCATCAAACTTTTGAAGCCTAACTTATCATCATTTTCGGTTATTACTATTGAGACACTTTAAAAAGCAATTCAGTAATTTATGATAATTTGTAAAATAGTTAGCTTTACCCAGAGAGTTCTTGTATCCGCCCACTCGAAACAAAACACAGCTGATACATTTTATATATCGAATCTCAACAGCTCCACTAACAATAAAATATACATACTTATAGCAATCTCGAGCCGTCTTGACCTTAATGGGACTCTCCTATGCGATATCGAATTCCCTATTGTCGACTACGGAAGGGGAGACTTGAAGTCAGACCTTTTTTGTAGCTCATTTAATACCAATTTGCAACAGCTATTTATAACAATTCGACAGTATAATACAGGGTGGAAGTAATATTTATTTACGTAAAAGCATTTATTTATTTTGAGTCCGTGTGTTGGTATGGCGTCGTAATGTTGACCTTGCTAATGGAGCTTTAAAAGCTGTAAGTGCGGGCATCGAAATAATAATTACTAAGGTTCCCAAGGTACCTCAACACATAAACGAAAATTACCTATGCGATAAAATATGAAGTGCCTCCATATCTCCAAATATCTGTGGTGTACGATAATAAAACAAGTCAATTGGACACCGAAACAGCCGTCAGAAACTTGTCTTATCTTCGGCGATGAGCTCTTGAATGCTGATTACCCGGCGACTCCCTCAAATGAACTGAAACGAGTCGGTGTCGAGTGGATCGGGGGCATTCGGAGGCTATCGGAGTTCGTCCCATCTCCGGAGTGTCATTAGTTAATGTTGCGGGCAGTTCCTACAGAGATTTAATCTGGCCGCAGTCTGAGATCAGTCGATTCGCCCTCGCTTCCTCACCGAGTGATCTTATCGCACCGTCATTACCGTCCCGCTGGCGATAACACGCCCTCCACGCAGTATATCGCCACCGAGATTACAACAACTCTATTACTTCCAACTTTTATTGAGGCCGTCTCGATGTAAGTCGCCAAAATTCTAAATTCGGTAGCCGTTCATTAATTGTGACCATTAAACCCGTTTCATTACATGGTCAAGCAAGAGCATATCAGTGTATCGCGACCGCAGCCGTGCAATGGAATGAAACAATTAACACATTCCGTCCACAAATCTGGCGGGAGAAACCAAGCGTGCGTTCATTTTAAACGAGGGAGCATGTTTTAAATTACGATTGTGCTGCGTTAAGGCAGGAGAGGAAAATATTTGGAAACAAGGAGGCGTGCCGCCTTGGGGTTGGATCCCCTCGGAATAGAAATAGTTTTCGGCCCTGTCGTGGAATTACGACCGGAGCCCGGGTCAACGGAATGAATTTTGATTTTGCTTTTTCTATTGAACCGAAGCCGGATTATTGTGCTTCGTGTCCGCACCCTTCGCGAGTTTACTTATGCAAACCTGCCTGCCCACCTGGCCCAGTGCTTGTACAAATTTGAATATTTATAAGCACCTTGTGAACCTCTAGAATTTTTTATGGCATTTCGAATCTGATACTACGTAAAAAATATTCCAGTAATTCTTTCCTCATTCTTCAATTATTTTCCTTTTGAGTAATATCTTGAGTTTTTTAGCAAATTTGCTTTTCATAAGTAATGCGGAACGAATGAAATATACTAATATTAATATAACGATTCATTTGTACTTTTTTCCGTATTTGCGAAAAACATGCGAGCTCAGAAATGTTATGTGTGTCTGAGTTATATTTAAATTTGCCGTAGGCTCTGAAAATGTAAATTCATGTCATATTTTCATAAGAATATTATATAACATGTGATACGGTATTATTAATTGTAAGAATTTTAGGGTAATATAATATATAAGAATGTCCCGGCCATTCCATACATAGTTACTCCGTCTTAGAGTGACCAACAAGCTTAATCTTACGGACGGACTTTTTTTGTTAATTTAATAGTGCCTGTATTTGTTTCATTTGAAATAAATGCTTTGAGATTCACTTACATTTAAAAAATCCTGAAAAGTGTTACTGAAATAAAATGAAATCGTTTATTAAGCAAGTAGGATCACTGATCAGTTTTACACGTCATATTCTTTAAACTAAATGTAGCCGGCATTTCCCAACTATCTACCTCTGAGAAGAAAAAGCCGGAACAAACTCAGGGATCATTGTATTTTTTCAAGTCCAGACATAAAAAATTAAAATGTTTACATTGATTTAAGTGATTTAAAAAAAAAACAGTATTTAAAATGTCATAATTGTAGCATAATTACGCATATTGCTTAATAATAATGCTTAGCAGAGCAAGAAGCTCAGTCCCAAGCTTTATTGTCTTCTAAATAATCTGTGGTTTTATAATACCCCTTTTTGCAAAGTTTGGCCTTTATATAGTTTTTGAATCGTTTAATGGGTAAGTTTCGATGGGAAGTGTCCATGGGAAGCCTGATGTAAAAGTACTGCGCACACTATCTTCTTTTCTACTTTTATCGATATTAAACATAAAATCATAACAGGAATGAACGCAGTTTACAATTTGTTTTAACCACACAGGCACATATAAAACCTTTTCATTCTGCCATTTCCGCATACAAAATCAGCATAGTACGATTATAAACAACAGAAATAAAACAAATCCATCCAGCTCTTTATGACGCGGAAGTATACAATAAAAAAACAAATATCGTTGTCCGCGTTCGGTAAAGAGTTGGCTTGTAAACAGGCCATAAATGTCTAGTATTTCATTTTGGAAAGGGGATCGCTCTATCTCTAACAGCGGTAAATTTTCTTGTAAAAATATCACAATGCTCCAAGGTTTATTGTTTTCCCTCCTAATTGTCGAATTTTATGTTCGCTTGAGTTTTGTTTAGCTGTAAAAGTTACCTGTATTTCAGAAAATGGAGGTATATTTTACGATATACAAGATAGGTACCGATACGCATGTCACTTTTGGGTTTGTGTCCAGTTACAGCAGTAATGCAATTACTCAGGCTTGCCGGAACGCGGAAAACGAACGGGCTCAGAATAACTCCTGACATTTTGTCGAATATAGCCAACCTGAATATCGAAAGTTCCTGCTAGTGGCTTTAGTGATATTTGCAGGTTCGCTGAAAAGAGCCCATCTTGTTAAAAGCCACCCGAGATACTAAGACGTAACCACTTTTTTTTTGTTTTATTGTTGCCCAAAGTTGAAAGACGTAAATCTTTCTCCTTGCTTGACCTCAGAATACCCTAATTTCCAGTTCAACTAAAATTCTAAACAAAACTAAACAGAATTTCAAAAACTGAAATTAACACACTTCTACGTTATATTATTTGTAGTTTATGATCCAAATACTCGAATTTACTCTCACAAATCAAAATGTACAAATCAGTGACACATCATTCGTAGCCATGCGAGATCACACACGCCACTGAGGGGATGATCATAAATTTTCTAACAATAAAACAATATTATGATGTCAACATAAAAATGTTTACGGCTAAAGCCATAAGGGAGGCGAGTGGAATTTGTTTAACAAAACAACAAATACTTGTAACAATCGACATGACGTATACTGGAATCACTCGATTTGGTTTGCAAATTCAGATCACTCATTTGTTTGTTGATCATTGGATTTTTTTACATGCTTTTTATTAGCTTTACTTGTATGTTTGCTTGCTTGCTTGCTTACTTGCTTGTTTGCTTGTTTGTTTGTTTGTCCATCTCTAACACTTTAGACTACGAGTGAGCGGCTCATTACTGTAAAATGTCCCACCGTTTTTAATACGTTCGTTCGTGGGTTTTTTTTTAAAGGATATGGAATTAAAAAGTTGAAAATAAATACAGTTTAAAAAACAAAAAAAACTTGCTTTTAAAAAATATCAAACTAAAAAGTTAAAAATAATTTTTAAAAAAGCGTGAAGCGCTTAATACATATACAAAAATTGTGGCACAAAGCGCCACACCCTTTTTTAATTTTTTTTTTTACTTTTTAATTCGATATTTTTTAAAAACATGTTTTCCTTGAAAGCTTGATTTATCTGCTTAGACTAGATTTGTCAACAGTGCCCATTATTCAACGCTTTCTTTGTTCAAACAGCCAGTTTTGACGATAAAATAGTCACTAGAACTTTTACCATCGCAATTCCAGATGCACTGCAGGACACCACGTGCGCTTGGTCATCCTGATAGATTTTGGGACAAAGCTTTAAGATTGCACCGCTCCTGGAAGTATCTGTGTGTCCTACTTGATCCTACCTACATAATTATATGCTAGTTACATAATTCGGTAATCAACACAGCTTACTGATTTGATAAAAGTCCTTGAACTCGAGTCTTGCTAACTCCTCCTTTGTTGACTTATACGAGTTCTCGCGGTATCATGAGCAAACACCCTTAGTATGGCACTAAGACAAACTTAGACAACCTTACCGCCGCCGGTTTTCTAACCTCAAAATTATCATTAGTTTCGGCATCAGCTTGGAATAATTCATACTAATTCAACAAATTAGGGCTCGATAAACCTTCGACACACACAATATTCATATAATATGACTACATAATGAGCCTACATTATGTTGTTTTGGAAATTCAAAATCCATTTACCGGGGAAGTTCAAATTGGGTAGGCTTAACGCAAACAAGACAATCGATGTACACAATATTACCGGTGACTGTTTACACATAGAAAGCGCTGTGGCAATTATTTGCTAGTTATGATTAGGATCTGTCTTGTTAGTAGATTATATACGTTCGTGCTTGTATTTTTTTCGAAGGGTTCGGCGGAGTACTTTTAGGGAGGATCCTCCAATCAGACGGGTGTTGAGTACAGCGGGCTTGCCCAGCGGTTGATGTTGGGAAATTGTAAACAAAGTTACTTTTTGTTTAGGCGAAACCTGAATATAGTTTGTTCAGAATAATCAACTGAATCGATTCCAATCATTTTTACACCATGATAAATGTTATGTTAATATGGTTACCGAGCGCGGTACGCAGCTTAGGTCGATCATCGCCCTCGCAACAGCTGACGCCAGAGGTCAATGCACCGCTCGCCCGCCAAAGCGGAGCGTGGACCATATTTTTGTTGGGACAGCCAAGTAGGATAATAAGCTCATAACTTTGTTGTTTTACATGATATCTTATTGAAATTTTGTACATAGCTTCTTTATTTAAAAATACTGGATACGTGACACATAAACAAAAAATAATGTTGTATATGCTAATTGCACGGTAAACTCTACTTGCGAGGTGTAGGATCTGTGTGACGTCAGTGTGATGCATGTTCACATTTGGCGTTTTGTAAATA
The DNA here is from genome assembly GCA_017933935.1 of Sesamia nonagrioides. Lineage (NCBI taxonomy): Eukaryota > Metazoa > Arthropoda > Insecta > Lepidoptera > Noctuidae > Sesamia > Sesamia nonagrioides. The sequence continues at coordinate 36,133 of JADWQK010002211.1, read as the reverse complement.
CCTACCACTCAACCAAGTCGCTCAGCGAGCTATGGAGCGGGCTATGTTGGGCGTCTCTCTGAAGGACCGCATCAGAAATAAGGTGATCCGACAGAGGACCAAAGTCACCGACATAGCTGAGAGGATTAGCAAGCTAAAGTGGCAATGGGCTGGTCACATATGCCGCAGGACCGACAACCGTTGGGGTAAACGAGTCCTCGAGTGGAGACCGCGTCTCGGCAAACGTAGCGTAGGTCGCCCTTGGGCGAGATGGAGCGACGACATCAAAAAGGTGGCTGGTAGTGGCTGGTGGAGAACTATTTAGGATCCAGTTTGTTGGCGTGCCATGAAGGAGGCCTATGTCCAGCAGTGGACGAGTAGGGGCTGATGATGATGATGATGAAATACCACTACAGACTCAATAATAGCAGGCCACATTTCACCAGTTTCCTGTTAAATAAGTCAAAGGATTTATCACCATTGACAGGAAACTAAATCAAACCCTAACCAGTAACAGAGAATTTAAAGATCGATTTCGAATAGGTACTTTTTAATAGAAAATAATAGTTTACCAAAAGTTGCCAAATAATCCCTCCTGATAATAGAATTAACCATTTAAATGCATCAAATCATTTTAATTTAACTAATCGAACACTAAAATAATAGGGTTGTATCCAAGGTATAAAAATCAAAAAAATGATTAGTCCGTCTAATAGATAACAAAAATATTAAGACCATTGATATAATATTAAACTAAGGTAGATACGTCACTAGCGCACTGAAAATGAAGCGTACAAAAGGAGGTAAGTCCAGCAAGTCGCTTTAGTTTTCGTCGATTCTATTTATGCGCAAACGACAAACACTAGCCATCTTTTTCTTCTCTATGCTTTAGATTGCGCCCCATCTCACTCACACTGTGCTAACATGTGAAATGTACGCAGAATAAAAAAAATGCATGTATGTGCTGCTGCTCCGATCGGCACATTTATTTTGGTTAATTTGTTAGAGCGTATCATATCTGTTTAATATTATATCAATGATTAAGACCCGTATTTTTTACTTTCATCGAAAATACCAAAAACTACTAAGATATAGCATATGAAAGTTACGGAGTTTTATTACTAATCTTTTCAATATTTTTTTTATAAATCTATCTGATAGACATTAAATTATTTTTTAGGACACAAACCCAATAAACTGAATAATTGGTTATCAAAGAAACTCAAAACTTAAATTCCAAACAATACACCTTGAAGCTAGTTAAACATTAAATTGTGTTTGAATGCATTTACAAGGTGTTTGAAGTAAACTCTAATTTGTAATTTAAACTTTACTTTGATTCAGTTTCATCAGGAGCAAATGTTTTGCCGCGTATCTATCGAATCGGAGCGAACAAGCGGCGTAGATCGTGGAAGTATTGCGGAGTGGAATGTCCTTATTCACTCAAGCGAGAATGGCGTGAATTTACTGGAATTTTATTGAGTAAGAGAAGAAGACAAGACGCTCAGAGCCCTCAGACAACACATCTTTGCATACCTATATTGCCATGTTGTAAATAAAACCGTACCATCCCATTAATTCTACTAAAATGTATTAAGTACGAAAGTTTGTAGCTTTTTTTTTTAATTATAAATTAGTGCTTTACCGCAATCCCGCCTGATGGTAAGCAGTGATGCAATCGTTAATGATAAAGCGGCTACTTTATATTCACTCAAAAATACTGAGTGAATAGGAAAGAAGACTATAGTTGAACGAGGTGAAGCAGTGTTAAACCCAAGAACACGATCAATGATGCTGCGCCAAAGGGAGATTGAACTGGAGACCCTCCACGGAAAAACTCCCAACAAAACAACATTTGGCACATTTTGACACACAGATAGTTTATTACTAGATTGTAATAATCCTATCCTACTAATATTATAATTTCTAAAGTCTATGAAGATGTACATACATATGTATGTATCTTTGAATGTTTATTACTCTTTTACGCAAAAAAAATAACAAACGGATTTGGATGAAATTTGCCACATTTTGACGTGACAACGTCTTATAAATTGGTTTGCCGGGTGACACTTCAAAAACTGCGTTACGCTCCGCTCACGTTATTCGCTCACAATGAGAGCGAGTGAGAGGCACGCGTCCCTTCCACTCGGGCATGGTTAGCCCGCCTAAGAGCGAGAGAGACAGACATAAATAAAAAGTGAAAGGCACGCGTCCCTTCCACTCGAGCACAGTTAGCCCGCCTAAGAGCGAGAGAGACAGAGCGAGAGAGAGAGAGTGAGAGAGATAGGCATACACACCGGTTCATGTCTTGCGCTTCTATTTCGCTTAGGCGCCTGCATACAAGTTTACACGTTGCCAGTTAATTGTAAAACAATTGTGTAGTGATAATGTGAAGGTAGTTTCGTCCATCGCAACAATTCAAACAGCAAAGGTAAATAATTTCAGACTGTTAATATAACATGATGAAATAAATGACTAAGGATAATGTGAAGGTAGTTTCGTGTAAAAATAAAATTTTGTTAATATGAAATTCAGTGCGAGATTCTTTGTATAAATTAATGTTTTAAATATAATTCTTTGTATAAATAAATGTTTTAAATTGTTACTATTATTTCATCGTTCTTCCTACTATACGAATGAATATTCACATTAAAATTATTTTACCACTCAAAGTCGTTGTCACGTAAAACTTTCGCCCGTATACCGACTTTACAGGCAACCAATTTTTTTTCATCCTGATATTCCCGTGGGATCAAAACTTACGGAGGTGATACCATGGGACGCAGCTAGTTAAATATAAAATCACGGCTGTCGTATGGCAGCCCCTTTTTGTCTTGGATTCTTTGTTATAGCGGCAACAGAAGCACATCATATGTGAATATTTCAACTGACAGATAGTGGATTCTTAGTAACAGGGTCCCGTTGTTACCCTTTGTGTACGGAACCCTAAAAGCTAATCCCCGATCGACTGTGGATTCCGCTGTAACCAATTTTACTGTGGCGGAGCGGCGTGAGGGTACGGTGGAAAGTAACAGCCTTCAACGCTTTTGAGGCAAATATGGATAGACGAGAATTAAATAGTGGACTTGATTCTGCTGGAAATAGCTTCACTGGTTACTGGAGCGGAGTGAGACGGGTATATAATATGTAAACCATAGGGAAAGAATGAAATGTGTTTAAATTATTCCTTGCGGGACCGAGCGGGGTGGAGCGGTGTAGATTGGTGGGGAGTGGTGGGGAGCGGTGCGGAGCGGAGCAAAGCAATACGGAGATGAGCAGAGCGGTGCAGAACGGTACAGAACCTAATAAATCTACATGTCTAGTCAGTTTTCCAGAACATTGTGATCATGTTGTAGTAATGTCAGACAGTATGCTGTGGGATGTTAACTGATGGTGGGTTTCGGATGTGTTGATTATTGTTTCAATTTGTTTTATATGAATTAATAGCAGATGGATTATTCTTTATTTCGTAACATTGTTGAAACTGTAAATGTCAATTTTTACCTGTCACAGCGGACCATAACAGGGACCCGAGTCTGCAATTACAATAGTGTCAGAATGGTAGATCAGTGATCTCATAATGATCGATTTTGACAAATTTAATCTACTGACTAAATGGCGTCATTATGTCTTTCCAGTGGTCCATCGCTGACACTTGACAAATTGAGTAGTAGTTTTTAGAAAATCATTTCTACTTTTTTTTTAAATTGGCAATATGGCAATGCCGTTCTATCACTATTCCCTTACAAGACAACTGACATCATGGATTTAGCAGATTACGAACTTTTTAGCACAATGATAATGGAATCGTGTTGGAATGTAAAGTTTTATAAAAATAACAGACTAGGGGGGCCCTATTCTGCTATTTTTACCCCACCATTAGTCGGTAAGGTAGCTTACTCCATTGTCGTTGACACTATTGACAGCTCTATTCAAGCTTATATAACTCTTCAAGCCGAGATTTTCACAAAATCGACCGGCAGCGCTCAATTATCGCAACAATATGCTAAGATAAGAACATTATTTGCCTTTTGAAACTGGTAAAATAGGTCCTAATACTTCAAAACAAAGCTAAACTACCTCTCAAGAACGTCAAACTAACTGTGGGTGTATACATCAACATATCTATCAAGATAATGTCAACAAGATATTTACGCACTATCTCGGTTTGATATAAAGTAAGGGATATTTAACCCTCCATCCACTGCACATTTATCTACGGGAGGAAAGTAAACATCCTGTTAACAGAACGCCCCTATGGCGAGCGATTTTAGAATAACTGCCGAGATACAGGTGGGGATTTGGATGATGCTCGGAGGTTCAATTATTTACTTTTATTTTATAGGTTTTGCGTTCGTGCACGGCGCCATCGCAGCAAGTCAAGTTGGAGATGGTGGGACTACCTTGACGTCTAGGTATCGTAGGGAACGGCCAATATTTGCGAAAGAGAATTGTGTGGAAAAGGTAGAGAGAGACTTTTGTCCTAGAGTGGGACAGTCTGTATTTGTCCTATAATTAGGTCTGTACCAAGTTAGAATATAGGTTACAAATGGAATTTAAAATATATAGAAATTACAAGAAATGGAGAATGGGTCAGTAAACGTAATCAATGTAATCATACAAGGTTTAGCCTTATTTTAATTACTTTAAAATTCTGAAAGTAGTTTGAAAAGAAAAAGATTAAATAATACGCGTATGTGACATAATGCAACGCTTGCTCAATGCGGGTTGGCGATTTCAGACTTCAAGTCCAAGTTTCCTTAAGAAGTTTTTCTTCACCTCATAATCAGTCATTGGTGTCCAAGATATACTTATAAGTATATATAACTTAGAAAAGTTATATTGGTACTTGCCTGACCTGGAATCGAACCCGCATACTCATACTTAAGAGGCTGGTGTTTTGACCACTATGCCACCAAGACTGCATGCGTGCACGTGTTCCGTTTATAATAAATATTTTATAAGACACATAACTTATCCCATCACAGATATAACAGCACATCTAGCTGTAGGTAGATGAAGCAACTTTCGCATCGATAGATCGTGATCAAAGAGGTGCCCCTCTCATACCAATTTTGTATTTCAAAATTCGCTTGCTTCCTCTCTTCGAAAATGTCACATTAAAATGATAAATTCCTGATATACGTAAGCAAATTCTTTAAAAAACAAATCTAATCTAGGGGACCCTTGCAACCCGTCCCCTAAATCTGTGCTTCCTCCATAGTTTTTATGTTTCCGCAGGCGGTAATATATCGTTCAAGTGTAGGGATTTCTCATACTTTTATTATTACGAACGAGGTCGAAAGTGCGCATGTATTTTAAGGTCCCGTTGCGATACTTTGAAGGGGTGATCATTTTAAGAGGAATATTTTTATGAAGAGTTTGAATCATGTGTGAACGTGAATTTATAGACGTATAATAATAATTATAATTATATATCGTGTATCGTCGGTTTCGTTTTCATAAGAGTTGCCCATTTGAGTTACATAGTAGTTGGGGCAAACGCAGTGACGTTAATTTGAACGTTATGTGGACATGAAAAATGGGGATTGACAAACGGTCACTTCGGATTGATACGCGGACCAAGGCATTTCTCCGGACCGAAACTGTCGGTTTTCCTATCTAAATTGTTTTTGTCAAGATTGGAGGATATATTTACACTTCATGCTTTAATTCACCTACGAAATGGACCACCTTTACCACCACATCAAGATGCTGTCGACGCTACCGCTCCGCCGTCCCGGACTCCGACATATACATGTATCATACATATTTAGTGACTGAAGGTGAAGGAAAACATCTTGAGGAAACCAGCCCCCTAATCGGTGAACACTTTTTTGTCAAATGATTGCCACTGGTTGGGATCGTTTGGACCTAACGGACCAATGGGCGGTCTAAACGATCTGATGCCTGAACTAGTCGCAATCATTTGACAAAAATGTGTTCGCCGATTAGGGGGCTGAACTTTATCAAGTCTGAAATCGCTAACCCGCATTGAGCAAGCGTGGTGATTACGCTCAATCCTTCTCTATACGAGAGGAGACCTGTGCCCAGCAGTGGGATGATAAAAGGATGATGATGATACATATTTATCACTGTTATTTATTTATTAAAAGCCTGTGATGTCCCACTGCAAGGCAGTGATCTCCCTACCTATCCACTTCTCACTGTTTAAAACTACTACGTGCAGGACTTTACTGTGACAACTAAAGCGAAGTGTGCACAAGAGTGAGTTGTCAGTCCAAATAATACTATGGACATCTCACTTCATCCAACTTTTAACGGTCAGATTTTTACAGAATTGACTGGCAGTTTTTGTTGAAGGAAACCAGCTCATCCCGCCATTTCCATTAAGGGTTACTCCGAGGTCTTCTTCTTAAGCCTATAGAGGTCCACTGTTGGGCAAAGGCCTGCCCCAAGGATTTCCACAATGACCGGTCTTGTGCTGCTCGCACCCATCGGCTTCCCGCGACCTTCACCAGGTCATCGGTCTACCGTGTTGGGTGCCTCCCTACGCAGCGTCTTCCGGTACGTGGCCGCCACTCCAGAACCTTCCCAACCCCGAACTCCGAGGTCATTAAAATAGACCCATTGGTAAGTTTGATCCATTTATCATCGGACATGTGGCAGAAGTGTCCAGCTCAACTTCATGTCAGCGTTGGAGCTTTCTAAGTGCCTCAAAAATCATAATTATCTACATATATCATAAAATAAAGTCGCTTTCCGTATATCGTGCATATAGATCAGAAGTTTAGATGTTTTACTATTACTACATTTTAAAATTTATTAATATTAGTATAAGGTTGGTTAGAATATAGTCGTTTCATGTGAAGTAGTGGAATTCAACTGAATCCGATTAGACTGGAACACTGAAACCAACATATTTTATTCCACTGCTTCATGTGTTTGAAAAATGTGTTCGCTCCACAATATAAAAAAAAAAACTCAATAAATGACAAAGTGTCATTCTGCTAGCGAATCATCATCATCATCAACCTTTTTATCGTCCCACTGCTGGGTACAGGTCTCCTCTCATACAGAGAAGGATTTAGCTAGCGAATGGGATCACGAAAAAGTCTAAATATATAATATCGATCTAAATATTAAGCTTATGTTAAACCTGTTAAAAGTAATAGTAAAAATATGAAACTTTTTAAAAGCGATTTCCCTTTGCTTAATACTAAATTCAAGCAACAAAGATCTGTGCTGATGAAGATTTTATTGTGCCACATCTAAACAGCTAAAACACTAGGCAGTGATAAAGAGCGGGCGTTTAGGGAGACTGTCTAAAATAAAATTGTCGTTAAAAAAGTAACTACTAATTTTCAGCCTAATTAGAAAACCTAAATGATTTTAAATTTTCATTTTCAAAGAAGATCCAGATTAATTTCAAGACAAATCGTACAATTTAAATATATTATTCATATTATAGTTTTCAAATATGGCAATAATGGACAACAACAAAACTTAAATTTATAATGAATTTCATTATTTATTAACGAAATACTTTTCCCCCTACCGTATAAGATAATCCATTTCCATAATTTAATCTAATATAAACAGCATCTCAGTGAATATTATAATCTAAGAGCGGAGCCACGGTAGTAGGAACAGCATACATGCAAGATTACGTTAACTTAAACACAGTTTGTGTACAGAATTGACAACAGTCTAGTGTGGATTTTGCATGTTATACTTGGTAGCAAGGAGAACGTCTGTTAACCGTGAAGTCCGTATATGATTCTAAAACCTCCTACGCTGGATATTTTCACCAGTTATATATACTAAAAATTCCAATTTTTAGTATACAATATGTTATAAAAACCCTGTCCGACCCGTAAGGATAGTAAAGGGTAGGTAAACACATGACCAAATAACATATGAAATTTTACATAATCAACATAGTAACAATACTAGTGAATTTTGAAATAATCTTTTTTGCCAGCGAATTAATTCCAACTTCCCCAAAATTTGGTAATTTTTAAAAAGTGTCAACATTATTTTTGACGGTATAATTTTAGAATTATACCGTCAAAAATAATGTTGACACTTTTTAATTATATTATTATATTATTGCGAATAGCGATGAGACCGCGTGCCGCGTGCCCTGACCCTCTTTGCCCGCGCCTGGATGACCTACCGCACATGTTTAAGTTACCTCTTTTTGCGACATCATATTGATTTTTTTAGGGGGATTTTTTTTTAAGTTTAGCCCGGCTTTGTAGGCATTAGTAAAATCAGTTATCGATACCTAACAATACCTTCACGGATCGGACAGGGTTTTCTTTACATATTGTATATACCTACTGCCTACTCTGGAATAGCAATTCTGTTTTTAATTAACTGGTGAAAATATCCAGCGAAGGAGGTTTTAGATTCATATACAAACTTCATGGTTAACAGACGTTCTCCTTGCTACCGAGTATAACATGCAAAATCCACACTTAGACTGTTGTCCATACAGAGAAGATTAGTATGGCCCCTGCGCAAGGATAACAAAATTCGTGAAGCGTTCCATAAGCGTTTTCAAACTGCAACCAAATTCTCCCGAAAAGTCCTCGCCTACATTAAATATTTCCAATCGTAGCAACGGGAACAGTGATAATTACTGCGATCTGATGACGGAGGCGTCTGTGTGATCATCATCATCATCCCAGCGTTAATTCCAGTCGCATCCGAAGCCTTTTCAGCTTTGGAGTCTGGGGTCCGCTTTTACCAGTCCAACTGCTGATATGGCTAAACTTCGACATTTTCCGTGAAGCGACTGCCGTCTGACCTCCACAACCCGAAGGCGACATCGAAGCATTGCTGTTAGACCAATTGTTGGACTTTTGAGGGCTCCAACAACCCGTAACGACTGCCACTAGATGTTCGTATGGCAACCGGGACCAACGGCTTAACGTGCTTTCCGAGGCATGACCAGACCAGTGCAAATATTCATATTCATGCATACAAATACTTGCACTGTGCGGGGATCGAACCCGCGCCACCTTGCGCAGCGGCCGCGTCCGCTACCGCTACGCCACGGAGGCGTCAGTGTATCTGGCCAAAATCAACGAACTGGTTAACGATAACGGTTCTCGTTTGAATGTCGCGAATAAATCAGCAATTATGGATATGACTCAACGAGTTACAAGTATCGTGTTTTGTTAGCTTTAAAACCTGCGTGTAAAGAAACAAAGCTTGCTAACACCGAAAATCCTACGCTAAAACCGTTAATGAGTACAAAAAAATGTCGTACGCGGATTCTTTGAAACTGCGGTTGCCTAAAGTTACCCCGGCTATTGAATCTAGAGTACCTCTTCCTTGTCTCGTCGCCTATCCGACCCAGGAGCGATCAGCTGACTATGCGTCATCTTCCGCTACTAAACAAGCTCTTATGAAGGTGATTAGACCGAGTGACAATGGTTTTCAAATAATCGGTATTAAATAAACCGCCAAATCAGGCGTTGTACTGCGCGTTGCAAATGAAAACCAATTGAAAAGACTAGAATCGGTAAACGCTATAAAGTCTGCGGGTCTTCGTTTAGAAAACCAAAGGGTCGCCGCCCCCGTCTATTAGTTAAGGACATTCCCGCCTCGATGGAAGACAACAATTTTTTGCAAGCTATATACCGCCAAAACATTAAAAATGAGTTGCCAATAAAAGAAGACGATTTCATTAAATCCACGAAAATATTCCGTAGGCGTTCTACCAATAACGGTCGGAAATGGTTAGGAATAGAAATTGAACCTGAGGTACGGAAACATCTTGTGTCTACCAAGGATAAGTTATTTATTGACTGGGCCACTTGCCGTTTTGTTGATAATATCGAGGTAGTTCGTTGCGCGTATTGTCAACAATTCGGTCACGTGAAAAAGCATTGCGCTAATAAATCACCAACCTGCGTTGTCTGTTCTGAGGCTCACGAAACCAATGCTTGCCCGCATAAGGACGATTTAAATTTTACCCCGGTTTACGCGGCGTGTTAACGTTTTAAAAAACCTTTTGACCATCGCTGCGGGTCTGAACAGTGCGGTACCTATAAATTAAAACTCGAACAACTTATCCTACATACTAATTACTAATTAAGATGGATAGTCTAAACATAGGGCAAATAAACCTTCACAACGATAAGGTGGCGACATCAGAGTTAAATAAATTAATTATTGACTACAACTTAGACCTTGTACTCATTCAAGAACAATATCAAAACTCAAGTTTACGTCACAGGGTGGTGCAGCTAGATTGCAGGGCGCGAGCCGGAATTTATGTTGCGCGGTCTTCTAACTTTACGGTAACGTCTATACGTGACCTCATGATGCCACACTGTGCATTTGCTGAAGTCTCATCAGCTTCTTTTAAAGTATTCGTTGTAAACTGTTACTTTCAATAATCAGATCCTGTTACTCCTCATATACATAATCTCCGTCATGTCTTGCGGTCACTCGCGGGCTGCAAAGTTATCGTTGGCGCGGATGTCAACGCGTCATCGTCTCTGTGGTATGGCAAAGTTCGGGCTACCGATACCGAACGACGCTGCGCTGTTGAGGATTTCATTGCTGAGATGAACCTATCGATTCATAATACCCCTGATGCACCACCTACTTTTTGCAGCCAAATGGGCGAATCTTAAATTGACGTCACACTTTCTAGTGCCGACGTACGATTGGGTAGGTGGCGTGTCCTACCGGACGCATCTTGTAGTGATCATCGCCTGATCGTGTACGAATTTGTTCCTGGTTATATTCAGGGTCCGTCTCATATTCCTGGTAATTTCAGACATAGATGTAAAGGCGCGAACTGGGAATTTTTTGGCTCGCTTTTTGCGTGTCACGCCAAAGAATTCACTCGGAACGAGCTGTCAGCCGAAGAAAGTGCTGACATTATGTCAGAAAACTTTACCTACTGTGCTGACATCGCCATTGGTCGTGGATCTATGACCAATATTCGTAGATGTGACTGTGAGTGATTATTTAGTTAAACAGCGTAAAAGATATCGCAGAGCGCGTAGACAGTTAAATAAACTCAAGAGCCTAAAGATTACTGGAGATCTTACGTTCGCTTTAAATGCTTTTAGAGTTGCCAAGTCACGCTACAAAGCATCGGTGGGAAAATACTTGTTGCGGAAAATCGTTGATAAACTGGACAGGGAGGGTCCGTGGTCTCCCTTATATCACGAATTTAAAGCTAACAGATCGGTCGACCTTGCATACGTTCAAAACATTAAAGTCAATGATAAGCATACCACGGGTATAGAGGAAACAACAGAAGTACTAATTAATACACTTATCCCTGATGATTCACCGGCTAACGATAGCGACTACCACCAACAGATTCGAGCGTGGGCTCCTGTGCCACCTGAATCACCAATGTCAGACGTACCATCTAATGACGAATTTATAAATATTGTTAGAAAACTACCGGTCAACAAATCATCAGGGGAAGATAAAATATCTAATAGGATGATTAAAGAAGCGTGTAAAACAGCGGGTGATGCCATCTTAACTGTATATAACCGATGCATTGCTGAAGGCGTTTTTCCTCGTAAATGGCGACGCGGTTTCATACGAATAATACCAAAGTGTGGTGATAAACCACCGGATGATCCGAAGTCATATCGGCCTATCACACTTCTACCATCTTTGGGGAAACTTCTTGAGCGCCTCATCGTTCCACGTTTACTACCGAACGGTCCAAAATTTCATAGTAATCAATATGGCTTCACCATCGGTAAATCAACAGTCGACGCGGCGCTTTCTGTCAGAAGAACCGTTAACCAATCGGAACACAAGTACGTGATTGGTATCTTTTTGGATATTTCTGGGGCTTTTGATAACGCTAGGTGGCCTATGCTGTTGTTAAAATTACCCGTACTGGCTGGTGTACTTCCAGTCGATCTTGAAGTACAGCGACGTGCTTCAATGTACTACTCCACTAGGGGGGAGGCCATGGACAGTAACTTTGTTACACAACGCGACCTTAATAGAATTTCTAGATTATTTAAATCTCAGACTGACGTCTGGGAGGACCTCTTATCCGAATGGCAAAGTAGGTGGGATAATTCCATCAAGGGCCGGCACCTCCATCTGTTCTTTCCATCCGTTGGCGATCGGCTGGCTAAGACATGGCAGGAGGTTGACCACTGCGTTGCCCAATTTCTCACAGGTCATAGCAACTTTAAAAGTAAACTGTATAATTTTTAAACTTGTTCCTTCGCCTTTGTGTCAATGTTCTACATCGAACTGTGAATTTGAACAGTCCGCACATCACATCTTGTGAGAGTGTATTCTTTGGCAGAATGAACGCAATATTATGTTGAATAGTGTACAAGTTACATCCGGAGTTGTTTATTATACGGACCTTGTAGAAACTAGAACCAATTTCCGTGCGTTCAGGCGCTTTTGCCATACCTATTATTGGAATCAATTGTAACAGCACATACCTACTTAGGACCCATTAACTTAATCAAATTTTATTCCGTGGTGCTTGGCAATCTGGGCTTCTCCCAGTTGCAATAATGTCCGTTTGTGCCGAGTGGCCTAGTTCTGTTCTGTCTCCTGCTTGTTATGAAGGGAAGTGGATAAAATATATTTTTTCTTACTCCTCCGCTATTCTTTTCTGATTAATTCCGTTGCAGGACCCAAGACAGTTGAATCGTTTCCCCGGGACTCGTCGAGCTTCATTGCTCGGCGTTTTTCTGGCGGTCTCCACTGTTTATTCTGGCTTTCAGGAGTTGCAGTGGGTTGGGAACAGTGTGGCGGGTTTTATCCCATAAAAAAGCGTTACATATTTTTCCCTCACGCCTCTAACCGGTGCAGGAGACGCCCTGATCGGGAGACAACAACGGCCAGCGTAGCCGCGGACTTGCGGGCGGCGAGCAGTGGGCAGCACGCTGCCCAGTAAGGACCAGGCCCAGGTCGACGGGAGTTGTGTCTCACTCGTGCCTCAAAGAGATGTCAGCACATCGTGACGGGATCCACGAAAACCGATACCTAGGCCAGGACTGTGGGTTGGTTGAAAAAGAAAGCGTGTCCCTGACGCACAGGCAAGTGAAGGAATATGGGTGTGTTTTGGTCAGTAAAAGTGGGACACGTCCTTCCACTTTGCCCTGAGCGGGAGAGATCATTTGATGATTTCACATCCACACCAAAAAAACAAAGAGGGGCAATTTTCGTAATTTTAAAAAGGTCCAATCCCAGTGTCGATCTGTCAAAAAATTCTCAAATTTCTCAACATTTTGACCACTTTTTGACATTTATTTGTTGCCGAGAATGCGACTTAACTATATTTTGAACGTTTTGCATTACTAGAATTGAACTTCAGACATTTTGAACGCGTACGTGTTGCGTTTATCAAAATGTAAAACTGTTTTTGGTAACACCTTTGGTCTTTATTTACATCTAAAATTATTTTCATTGATTATAAAATATTTATATAAGGAACTATTAAGCCTAAAAACCCGCCACGTTTTTCCCTAATTCTTCTCTCAAAAATTTCAAAGTAATTACTCGTCTAATTGTTACTTTTATAAGAAGTACTTCTACCAAGCGTTCATTTTTTATCTCGTTTTCTTGTTTGTGACATTTACCTCACAAATATTTATAAAGTAGACGAACGTTTTTTATTCCATCAGCTCCTTAGTCACTGGCCGGAAGTCTGTACGTGACCGGAAATGAATTTCTCGGACGTAACTTTCAGTTAACAGCAGTGAAGATATTCAATATTCTTCGCTACACTACTGGAATCTACTTGCAAATTACTTTTTAATAGAAACATTTTAATATGAAAATGTATTACATTTTATTTTCTTTGTTTCACAAGCCTCGGGGTGCCGTGGCTTAGAAATAGTAGCCGTTGGATCGATCTTTCAGTTTAACCTTCGTTTACAACAAAGTCACTCAGAGCATAGACCAGTAAAAGGTATGGCTTGCGCGGAGTATAGGTTATTTATTAATTTTATTTTATGATATTTTACATAATTATATCTCTTTCATTACCTTATATTTTTTTACATATTTTTTTTCTTTTTGGCAACTGAGCCGCTATCGACTATTCTGCCAATGTGTTGCTCTAACTGCCGTGTTATTATTATTTTATGACCATGCTCTGAACCTCTATTCCTTACTAATATTATAAACTAGCTTTCCGCCCGCGGCTTCGCCCGTGGAGTTCGGTTATATCGCGTTTCCAAGAATACTTTTCAAAAGTTAGGAATCAAAACTATCCTATGTTATTTCTCAAGGTCTACTCTATCTTTGTACCAAATTTCAATAAAATCAGTTCAGTGGTTTAGACGTGAAAGCGTAACAGACAGACAGACAGACAGAGTTACTTTCGCATTCATAATATTAGTAGGGATGGGTGTTTGTTTGTTTGTTCCGCTTTCACACCGTAACTACTGAACCGATTGCTTTGTAATTTTGCAGACGTAAAGTTAGAAGTCCGGATTAAATAATAGGCTACTTTTTATCCCGGAAAAAATTGATATTCCCGAAGGGAATCTAAAAAGCGCGATATAACCCAACTCCACGCGGGTGAAGCCGCGAGCGGAAAGCTAGTGCACTTATAAATCAATTTACAATTTAATTATTAAACTTACACATAGTTTTACAACATGCAAGTAATAGCATCCATACTAATATAATAAATGCGAAAGTAACTCTGTCTGTCTGTCTGTCGGTCTGTCTGTCTGTCTGTCTGTTACGCTTTCCCGCTTAAACCTCTCAACCGATTTTGATGAAATATGGCACAGACAATCTTTAGACCCTGAGAAAGAACATAGGCTACCTTTTATCCCCGAAAAAATGATGTTCCCGAGGGAAATCTTAAAAGCGCGATATAACCGAACTCCACGCGGGCGAAGCCGCGGGCGGAAAGCTAGTGCAATTATAAACGAATCATTATGCTAGATAGTTTTAGTGTTAGTTAATTTATAATTATAAATTAATTGTGAATTTTGATTGAATTAACAGCGAGTCCCAAATTATGCACGGCCTGTATCTTGGTGACCCGAAAATGATGTCGTACTTATATAAATACGACAGAGGCAGGCTCATGACTCGTAGTTAACTACGAGCCACTCCAAAACTGATCTTCCTTCAACTTATTTTACACAGTGAAGTCAAAATTAATGAGAAAAACTGGGAAAAGCAATGTGATGTATTTATCATAGTTTTATCTAGACGAAACCATCATCTTCACTTGAAGAAATATAACCGAGCGTCATATTTTATTTTTATCTACATTGCAATATGTTTGTTTGTGATAGTCGTTTCTTTTTTTAGGATTCCGTACCTCAAAAGGAACGCGTTTCCGGCTGGAATTCATATCAAATACTCCTGTCTACAGGCTCCGTGGCGTAGCGGTAGCGGACGCGGCCGCTGCGCAAGGTGGCGCGGGTTCGATCCCCGCACAGTGCAAGTATTTGTATGCATGAATATGAATATTTGTACTGGTCTGGTCGTGCCTCGGAAAGCACGTTAAGCCGTTGGTCCCGGTTGCCCTACGAACATCTAGTGGCAGTCGTTACGGGTTGTTGGAGCCCTCAAAAGTCCTACAATTGGCCTAACTGCAATGCTTCGATGTCGCCTTCGCGTTGTGGAGGTCAGACGGCAGTCACTTCATGGAAAATGTCGAAGTTTAGCCATATCAGCAGTTGGACTGGTAAAGCGAACCCCAGACTCCAAAGCTGAAAAGGCTTCGGATGCGACTGGGATCAACACTGGGATGATGATGATGACTCCGGTCTACTGCCCTTTGGAGGTGAGAAAAACTTTTAAGCTAACGCAATCAAAATACACAGCTGTGTAAAATCTGACTCTGAGAATTTTTGACACTCTTCTTCTTCTTCTTCTTCAGCCTATAGATGTCCACTGCTGGACAAAGGCCTCCCCCAAGGCTTTCCACGCTGACCGGTCTTGTGCTGCCCGCATCCATCCATCCATTTTGACACTCGTACCTCACATTTTCGAGAATATTGAAATTTTTTACAAAGTAATGGCTCTAAAATAATATTGTGTGGCGATTTGAACATAAATACAATGTCAAGAAACAGATTTACATTGGATTTGGAATGCTTTCTTCTAAGCTTTAACCTCAAATTAGAAATAGATGTTCCTACCAGACTTGGCAGCAACACTTGTCTAGATAATTTTGCTCACAATTTCAAACAGAAATGTGTATGGGAGGTGATGGATTTGGCATTATCCGATCACACAGCGCAAATTCTAAATATCAAGGTAAATAAATCACGCCAGATAAAATCTTGGCGTAAAAGTATACGTGATATGTCAAGTGAAAATCTAATAAAATTTAAAAACCATTTGCTATCGCTAACTTTTTCAGAAGTTTATAGTAGCGACGATCCAAACTTAGCCTATGATGCGTTTTTGGATTTGTTTCTTTTAATATACAACTTGTGCTTTCCCATAAAATACACAACTGTTAAATTCGGAAAGCCAATTAAATGGATATCGCGCGGTATTCGTTTGTGCAGTAAAAGACAACGCTGTCTACTGTGGCAGCAACGATCAAAACCCACGGAGGAAAATAAACAAATGTTTCGTAATTATTCAAGAAAATTTAAAAAAATCGTAAAGTTAACTCAAAAAGTCCAAAATAACCATTTACTTCTAAACTCGAAAAATAAGTCAAAGACAGCCTGGCAGATAATAAATAACAATAATAATAATATCCATGAACCAATCTCTAAAATTAATAAAAATGGTGTCATAATTACTAAGCCTAAAGATATAGCTGAATCATTTAATGATTTTTTTGTTGATCAAGTCTCAGAACTACCAAAATCTACGACTCATCGCTTTAAGGGAATAAAGTTTAATCCAAATTCGATCTTCTTGTCGCCTGTTGTACCGCAAGACGTGTCAAGGGTAATACAATCGTTGAAAAATAAAAAAGCTTTGGCTACGACGGCATTTCAACGAAAGTCATCAAATTCGTTTCTGATGTGATTTCTGGTCCTTTGAGTCACATTATAAATGCAAGCACAAGTTCCGGAATATTTCCTAACAGTCTCAAAACCGTGATTGTGAAACCTCTTCATAAAAAAAATAATAAAGAAAATATGTCAAATTACAGACCAATTGCTCTTATTCCCGTGTTTTCTAAAATAATAGAAAAAATTATATGTGAATCTATTGATGGCTTCTTGACAAAATTTAATATACTTTGTGACGAGCAAAAGGGTTTCCGTAAAAATAAAAATATTAATATGGCTATATTCGATTTATTAAAAATTATAATGGGAAACGTAGATAATAAAACCCCAATTTGCGCCATTTTTACGGATATGTCAAAGGCCTTCGACTTTGTAGATCACAATATACTTATTAATAAATTGCACGCTTACGGGATTCGTGGAAATGCATTAAATTTAATAAAATCCTATCTCACTGATCGTATGCAATATACCGAAATTTCTAATGTCTGCTTGAGTTCCAAACGCGAATTGAAATTTAGATCTTCTTACAGAAGTATCAAATATGGCGTCCCACAAGGAAGCGTCCTCGGTCCGCTTCTGTTTTTAATCTACATTAACGACCTTCCACTCCAAGTAGACCATCCAGTTATATTATTTGCTGACGACAGTACTGCACTAGTTAAATGCACAAATAAGGGAAAATATGAGAAAGATATTAATGACGCTCTTAAGGCTACAGTTAATTGGCTTAATGGTAACAACTTAAAAATAAATATACAAAAAACTAATATCATGCATTTTTACCAGCGCATTGATCCCGAAGACTTAGACATTAACTATGATGGACATAAGATTGAAACTGTTAAAGTGGTTAAATTCCTGGGAATATTGATGGACAATCAGTTGACATGGAAGGCACAGGCTGAACATATTTGTAAGAAGCTAAGCACCTACGCCTACATGTTATACAATCTATCAAGGAAAGTAAATATTAATACAGTCCTCATTGCTTACCATGGCTTCGTGGTTTCAACATTGAGATTTGGCATTATATTCTGGGGTAACAGCAGTGAAAGAGAAGTAATTTTCAAGGCCCAAAAACGATGCATTAGGTCAATTTTTAACTTACAGGTTACGGACAGTTGTATTCCAGTGTTCAAATCGCATAAATTATTAACCTTTCCATGTCTATACATTCTAGAAATAGCCATTTTCGTGAAAAGTAACCCACATTTGTTCCCGTCGTTAAACGAGACACGAAAGAGGACAAATTGTATGAGATCTCAATATCAACATTTGTTGCATACAGGTGGCTATAACACCACACTGTTAAATAAAAGCGTTATGTGTATGGGGCCAAGAGTATACAATGGGATACCTAACGAAATTAAAGGGCAACCATTAAAAGTATTTAAAAAAACCTTACTGACATATTATTAAAAAAATGTTATTATTCTGTTGCTGATTTCTTCGCCGACGTTTTGTGATGCTTGTATTTTATCGTTATTGACGTGACATTTAATTATATTTTACCTTTTATTAATATAACTTTTTACATTAATTGCTTTTTGACCTTATTGTGACAGAATCGATTTTTTTTGTGTTTGATTGTTGTGTTTTTTTTTTGTATCTGATTAATGATTATTGTTCTTCTCTGTAGCTTCAAATTGACAAAATTTAAATTTTGCATGTCCCATCTGGGACAGAATGTATGGCTCTATTTTCTTTTCTGACAACCATATTTGTATACTTACCTGCATTCTAGCAAATAAATAATTTGATTTGATTTGATTTGATTTGAAAGTAACTTTATAAATCACATATGGTAATTAATTACTTATTATCTATCTAGTGGCATTCATTATCATATTTTCTTTTGCTAATATGTGGATAATGTAGTGGCTGCAATATTGCTAATCTTATGTATTATTCTTCCTCTGTTGTAACACATATTGTTACTGTTTAATGTCCCTGATTAAATAAAATAAAAATAAAATATAAAGGAAAAATTGTGAAGACCGTAAATCTTTAGCTACAAATAATTTTAATTAGTAGGTACCTACTGATTTTTATGAAACCCTCGGTGCGCGAGGTCGACTCGTACTTGGTTGGTTTGTTTTTTTGTTTTTTTTTTTTTTTTTTTGTTGAAGCAATTTATAATACGACTGATTCAAAGAGGACGTATTTTTTTTTTAATAATTATAAACTGTAGTGCTTGACCGCAATCCCGCGTAATGGTAAGCAGTGATGCAATCGTTGATGGTAAAGCACGCTAGTTTATTAAGCCTATTCACTTAAAAAACTTAGTGAATAGGAAGGATAACGGCAGCTAAGCGAGGTGATCACGACCAACAATGCTGCTCTCTAGAGGGAGATTGATCTGAAGACCCTCCACGACCAAACTCCCGACACAACAACATTTGGAGCATCGTTCCCGGCACACATCGCAACACAACTGCTCAGACCCGTGCTCCGTACGGCTTTACCAGACGGAACACGACGAATCGCTTGGCGGCAAGATTTTGTCTGGTGGGTGATAACTTCTGCCGGCAGCAGATATTATGTTTCGATTACGATAGAAGGCCTGTGTCCCAGGAGTTGACACATTATAGGCTAATTATGTTATCAGGCGGTAAATTTATTACATAAAATAGACTGAGAATTCAGATATCATGCTCAGTAGTAGTGGTTACTAGTGATGTAAAATGAAAACAAACCAGTTTGTTTCTTTTTTCACTTTATTGAAAAAAAACTTAGCGTCGTTGTTTTTTTCTTGATTTCCAACAATAAATCACAAATCACAACTCAATTTTTTTTTCAGTTGTTGTTGTATCAATGAACTTAGCCAATATTTTTATGAAATTTTGGTACTACTTATTTCATCAGAAAAGTACCGCAGGTTCAAGAATAAACCTGACTCTATTATGTACTCTTAAGTATTAATTAATTATCCATAACAGTTTCAGATTTCATGCTCTTGAAAAAAGCATGGTCCAGAAAAAAAACTGTTTTTTTTCAGGATTTTTCAAGGTCTTTTTCCACATTAGAAAAAAAACGTTTTTTTTTTCCACACTAGTGATTACATCTATTAGACCAACCTAGCATTCGTCCTACCAACATTTTCAAGTTACGGTTTGTAACTCCCCGTATTGAACAGTTCTACTGTAATCCAATCTTCTCGTATTTTCAGAAAATAATGTAAAACCATTCTCATTCCGCACCAGAAAACTCATAACCCAATTACCTTAAGACCGTTCACACTAAACCTCCACCCGATATCATAACATAAAATCCGGTACTTCACGCTAAAATAAATAACGATTATTTGAATCGAACGTTGCCACAGTAACCGCTTTTAACGATACGAGTAACGATAACACCTGCGGTTTCGACGATAACCCACCGATTCATTTGTATTCCGGGTTGGTATCAGAGTTAGTGCCATACTAACACTTTACTGAGCCACATAATTAGCTTCGTTCGGTTGTGTTATGTTTGTGAAGTGCGAGCTTTATGAAGTTGCCGAGTTAACTAAAAATTGTAACTGGTGTATGACGAGTTACGTTTCAACTTTAAATAACTTTCAAATATTGATAATACTATAAGGACGATTAACATTTAAGAGTTTTTTAAAGTGTCGTAAGAGATATTTAAACATCGAAAATATATTATTAAAAACCGGCCAAGAGTGCGTCGGGCCACGCTCAGTGTAGGGTTCCGTCCATCACAATAAGTGTCCTCCCTTAAGAGTTAAATAAGCATTTAAAAAATGGGTTGTTTATTACATTGAGTTGATATACTGAGTACAGAATCCTAAAAACGATATAATGAAATAATATGATGGTGATAACTAAAGAAACAGTTATAGATATCAACTATTTTATAGCTCATCCCCGTCCTAACCCCATCAGCTTAGTAAAAATTCGAATTAGTCCAAAGTAGGTACAGCCTGCGCCATTTCTCGGGAAATTAGGTTAGGTTAATTAGGTAAATAATTTATGTAAACTAGTCAGATTATGTATGTATATTGGATTTTCAGTGGTAAATTTGGATTGTGTGAACGGAATTTAATAATTATCCCTTTATTTGAAAGACGTTTGGAATAATATAATATGGTAAAATAAGACAAAAAATAATTGCTTGCATATATTGTTAAATTACAAACTTGGATTAAGTTTGTAATTTAACAGTATATGCAAGCAATTATTTTTTAATAAAATTTTATAATATTTTTTTTTAAAACTCATCTGGTACAAAATAACTTTCCTAAAAACTCTTTATAAACTTGTAATTTTCAGATTTTTTTTATACGTTTTAACTTAATGTTTCAAAAGAGGGACACATTTTTTTTCACTTTCGGAACGATTATTTTAGGAAATTAATATTTACCAAAATAATCGTCGTAAATATAGGTTTACTAAAATCATTTTTTAGTAATGGTAATCCATTACTAAAAAATGATTTTAGTAAACCTATATTCATTAGAGATGTGGATGTTGGTAATCTAGTAACAGTGAACAATTTAATACAAAAAGCACACTAATATATATATATATATAATATTTTAATGCTCGTCATCAACCTTTTTATCTTCTCACTGCTGAGCACAGTCTTCTCTCATGCAGAGAAGGATTGGGCGTAATCTATCTATACTAATATACCTATAAAGCTGAAGAGTTTGTTTATTTGAACGCGCTAATCTCAGTAAGTACTGGTTCGATTTGAAAAATTATTTTTGTGTTGGATAGCCTTATTGCCGTGATGTTATATTAGGCTATAAAACATCACGCTGCGATCAAAAGGAGCGGAACATAACTAACACCACACGAACGAAGTCGCTGTCGGCCGCTAGTCATCAATAATATTTCAACATAATGAATTTTTGATTCCGTCGTATAAAGTTATGTCCTTCGATCAACAATGCTATATCAGAATTAAACCACTTCGGTATGTAAAACTATGTCCCATATGTAGTGTCCTATGTCTAAGGTGTGTATTACAGAACGAAACTCAAGCATTGATCTCTGTTTAAGTATTACCTAAAACTCGTTTCAACCAATCAAATGGCTTGAAACGAAACTTAAGTAGAGCTTGAGTTTTGAGTCAAGTTCTGTAATACGGACCTAAGACAGGGATACCTGTGAGGTTATTTCGTTTTCTCTTCTTAGAATAGTCACATATTTAGAAAACACCAAAGTCATGTAGTTTTTACCCGTCTACGGCAAAACAAAAGGAGGGTATGATTTTGACAGGCTATGTATGTATGTATGTATGTATGTATGTATGTATGTATGTATGTATGTATGTTCATCTGTTCCCTCGTAACTTCTAAACTACTTATCAGAATTCGACAAATAATATATCATTAGAAGCGTCTTAATTGTCCGCTGGTTATAGGCTATATGGAGTTTCACAAAATCTAATGTGGCACCCTCTAGCGGACAAAACATACAGAGTAAAAAAATAAAGTTAAGATAAATATGCCGTGTTTGGTATCATTTGAAAGCGCTTTACTTGTACATTTTGAATATATATATATATTACTAGCATTTGCTTGTGACTTTAGCTGTATTCATGGGCTGATTGCATATAATAAACATCTTTTCGTTCATAGCTTCTTTACTACTTATCAGAATAAGACCACTGCAGTACCATTAGAAGGGCCTTGATATCCTGTTGGTTATCTATACTAATATATAAAGCTGAAGAGTTTGTTTGTTTGTGTGCGCTAATCTCAGGAACTACTGGTCCGAATTGAAAAATTCTTTTTGCGTTGGATAGCCCATTAATCCACGAAGGCTTTAGGCTATATAACATCACGCTGCGACCAATAGGAGCGGAGCATAATTAATTCCACGCGAACGAAGTCGCTGGCGGCTGCTAGTGAGCTATAAAGCTTGTCACCAAATTTAGTATTGCGCCCTCTAGCGGACGAAAAGTTCTATGATAATATAAAATTAATATAAATATACCTTATTTGGTATCACTTGAAAGAGTTTCACGAGTACTTTATGCTTGTACATAATCCCGAGTAATGCTTCGTAGAAATTTGAATGTAAACCAGGATTTGGTAAACGGAGCAATGGGAGTGGTGAAGACCTTCGAATGGCCTGCTCTTCTGCGCGATCAGTTGGAACAGGCAGAACAGCCTAGCGCTGTTCTCATACAATTTGACGACGCATCCATAAAAGCAGATATTAACGGACTTATCAGAATCGAGCCTTGCCTCACTGAATTTGACGGCTTGAGGGGGTCTGGGAAAATTCAGCGTAAAATGCCCCCGCTGATTCTTTCTTGGGGTTGTGCTGTACATAAATTACAAGGTTGTACTCTAGATAAAGCAGTTATTGATCTAGGAAAGTCATTGTTTGCTAAAGGACAGGCCTATGTTGCTCTCAGTAGAGTCAAAACCATAGAGTGATTGTTTATAACTGCCTTGCATCATAATAAATTACTTAAAAATTCACATGACAGTCGATCTTTACCAGAATTACATAGATTAAGAAATCTTCCCAGGTCCTCTCAATATATGAAACATCCAATTTATTTATACTTACTAACGACCTCATCCACTAATTCATGACCCATTCGCTGCCATCGACGCAAATGTGCGTCGCTACTACAAAATACTGGGAGCTTCATACGGGGAAACCATTGCTATACGCGCTACGATCCACGTGCTACGAAATAGTAAAATAGGATATCTCTACATATTACTATGCGCCGATACATAAGTCAAAAGAGATGTCGTATGTTAACTACCTAGTTTTTAGTTCGTCATTTTAACTTTTGTTAATATCACAGTATAAAATACATACAGTAGGTCGACGCCTTTGATCTCGTGTAAAATGCCGACATCGTCTAGACAGTAACGCATCGGCCAGGGTTGTCACAAATAAACAATATTTATGCAATTATTGCAGATCAACATCGATAGCTGTATTATTTAATTAATTTGCTATTTTTACTAAGGGTACAACTCGAGACAGATTTAAGTTATTTAGATGGCATATTCGTAAGCAGCACCCCAATCCACCTCGGAATACAACCCATATCACTTACCCATCACTCACCCATATGACCCATATCATGTTAATATACATTTAAATTGGCGTCCGCCATCTTGGATTTCAAAAAGGGGCTTTTTCGTATCAAGCACCCCAATTATACTCAAAATTGACACTCATATCAAATTATAAAAAAAATTACGTCCGCCATTTTGGATGTCAAAAAGGATGACTTTTTCGTGACAAGTACCCCAATTATACTCAAAATTGACACTCATATTAAATTATAAAACAAACAAATAAAAAAACGAACACGTGTTAGTCCTTAATGATAGATACCGAGCTACGAACATCGTTTTGTTCGCAGCTCGGGTGCCGCTTACCCGCGTCTCGTCCCTCACACCCCGCACGATTGCTCTGTCTAGACGTCTTCGTCGGACGACTGTATGATTTTTAGACTGTGTTAATATTATGCGCCACAAATACACTTTAACACCAAAATAGTACAAATAATAAAAAGTAAAAAAACTAAAACCCAACTACGACAAAAACCGACGCTGAAAAAGTATAAAACAAGATTTTCAGAATACTGAACGGAACAAAGTTGCTAATGTAGTTGCAAGTAAATGGACAAAGTAGACTCTACCAAGATGCCTTTGTTGTTAATTGACAATAATGTCATACAATACTATTCTGAAGTATGCAATATTCACCACGTAGAGATAAATTTTCATGTTTGGAAAGGCGTAGTCACACGTTCTCAAGGTGCTACGGTAGGTAGGTATATGTAACGTGTGACTACGTCTTTCCAAACATGAAATTTTAGCGTCGTATTTTTTTCAGCGTCGGTTTTTGTCGTAGTTGGGTTTTAGTTTTTTTACTTTTTATTATAAAAATATAATGACTGCACTCACTGTCAAAATGATTCCATTTTTGTAAATTGATTTGTAGAAATATAAAGCAACTTACAAAAACATAACCATTTATCGTGGAAATGGTCAATTTGGAGTAGAACCGACTTGATATGTAAACATTTTATGTGAATTTATTTTTTCACCGAATTGTTGTTAATTCTTATTAAGAAACTAGCTTTCCGCCCGCGGCTTGGACCGAGTGGTGTTCTGTTATAGATTTTTAGATTTTCCTCGGGAATATCAAAATTTTCGGACATAAAAAGTAGTCCTATTACTTAATCCGGACTTCTAACTTTAAGTCTGAAAAATTTCAAAGCAATCGGTTCAGTAGTTACGGCGTGAAAGCGGAACAAACGAACAAACTCACTTTCCCATTTATAATATTAGTAATGATAATAAATGTCGTAAACCAGACATTCAAATTGAATGTCATTGAAAAAATACTCTACTTTATAATATGTATGTATAATGGAACATGACAACGTAACGATTTTTGGCCAGGATTTGGATTCTGAATTAAGCCACTTAATAATATTCAAATTACTTAAGCAATTGAAGTTTAAATTACTCTGCATTGATATCCAAATACAATTGAAAATGCACCGCTGTTAATAATCAACGTCAAACCAAAATCATCTCATAAAAAATATTGTCGACACACTGAATATTCCATTGGCAGATGACAGTCGAGCACAAGTTATTCCATCGCACTATCATTGTACAAACGACAGCACATCAAGCTACTACAATCTGTCAGATTTCCTTATTAGATTTTCAACTTTATCTCTAAAGCATTAAGGCTCAACTTTGAATGCAAATATCTGACAGTTTTGGGTAGCTTGGCCTGCCGTCGTCCGTACCAAAATAGGCGTCCATTTTATTTCACAGTAACCGGTAGCATGTTCCATCTATTATGCATCTCGCTTTGTCGATTACATTTGTAATTGATATTTTATTTGTGGGCTGGCTTCTGCCCGCAACTTTCGCGTAAAATTTATTGCATCGCTTGTCTAGGCTTTTAGTTAGTTTTCACATCATTAATTTCTTATCACTTTGCTTGATTTTTAGACTAGGCTATCAAATGTGAAAACGTTTTTAAATACAACTGAGCAATAAATAAACAACAAAACAAATAAACTCCCCAACCAAATACGCTCCTCGTCTCTTATATCGCGTACATCGTAGGACTGGACCAATTTTCTTGACGCGGTCTTTCGGTGTATAGGCTTTTAATAAACTAGCGCGCTTTACAATCAACGATTACCTCACTGTTTACCATTAGGCGGGAGCGGATCGCACTAGTTTATAATATTTAAACAAAGATTTATTATTATTAGTATTTAGTATTTCACAGTAACCGGTAGCATGTTCCATCTATTATGCATCTCGCTTTGTCGATTACATTTGTAATTGATATTTTATTTGTGGGCTGGTTTCTGCCCGCAACTATTGCGTAAAATTTATTGCATCGCTTGTCTAGGCTTTTAGTTAGTTTTCACGTCATTAATTTCTTATCATTTTGCTTGATTTTTAGACTAGGCTATCAAATGTGAAAACGTTTTTAAATACAACTGAGCAATAAATAAACAACAAAACAAATAAACTCCCCAACCAAATACGCTCCACTTTTCTTGACCAATTTTCTTGACGCGGTCTTTCGGTGTATAGGCTTTTAATAAACTAGCGCGCTTTACAATCAGCGATTACATCACTGTTTACCATTAGGCGGGAGCGGATCGCACTAGTTTATAATATTTAAACAAAGATTTATTATTAGTAGAGATTTAGTAAAAGGCTATTAAAATACCGATGAGTCCATTAAATACAATTTTGGAATGTCTTTGGGGCAAGTTTCAAAGCTTCGTATGCGTGTCGATCAACCTGCAAATTTTATTCATCATTTCTCTTTGAAGGATTTTTCACCCTAATCTTTATATATATAATTCTGCTGTACGTGTGTATGTCATTGAACTCCTCCTAAACGGCTTGACCGATTTTAATGAATTTTTCTGTATGCGTTTGAGTGGCGCCCTGAATGGTTTAGATTCACAAATCAGCCCGGCAGATGGCGCTGATTGCTTGAAAAAGTATGTGATCTCGGAAACGGCCCTAACGATTTCGCTGAAATTTTATATGTGGCGGTTTTCGGGGACGAGAAATCGATCTAGATGGGTCTTATCTCTGGGTAAGCGAATGTTTTCGAGTTTTCTCTTTCGCAATATTTCCCGCATAATATGGGCGCTAATTTCGCGCGGCTTGACATAGCCCCTGTGGCGTAGTCGATAGTGGTATGGTCTACTCGCGATGGCTGGTGTTCCTCGGTTCAATCCCGGGCAATCACAACTCTTTTTTTTTTGTTTTAGACAAGTTTATAGTTTTTTTTTTTTTAATTTTTGTAATTACTTAAAAAGAAAATTGTACATAAGAACTAAAAGGGGAAAAAATAAACAAAAATATTTTTTTTTTATTTACTAAAATTGTACTTATGAACTAAAAGAGAAAAAAATAATTAGAAATAAATAAATATTTAAGATTTATTATTTAACCTTAAGAGACTGAAACAAGAGCTCTAGGGGTAGAGAGAGGTATGATATCTTTGTTACAAATGTAGATGACAATGCTTTCCATGGGTATATTCCTAAAGCTGCTGTACCTGTGTACGTCACTGAATTCCTCCTAAAGGGCTGGACCGATTTGAATGAAGTCTATGTATATAAATGAAAGTCGTGTTAGTTACTCTATTTATAACTCAAGAACTGCTTAACCAGTATGGCTCAAAATTGTTAGGGAGGTAGATAAGAACTGGGAGAAGGACATATCACATAGGATACTTTTTATCCCGTTCCCGTCGTTCCCGTGTGACGTGACATAAGACATGGTATAACAAAACGCAACTGACATGGAATAACAAAACAACTCAGTCAAAATATACAGTTAGCGGTTCATTTGTTAAAAATGGTACAAACACACTGCTGCACAACTCAGCATATTAAAAAAAAAAAATCTTACCGGTTGAATGTTAATGCATTCATTTAAAGCAAGGAATATAAATACTCTCTGCCGGTTTAATTATTTAATAAAAGCCCCAAAGCAAACTTCAACTTCAAAATTTCTAATATTGTATTGCTGTGCCATTTACCACTTCACTACATACTATAAAACAAAGTTACCTTCTCTTTCCCAATGTCCCTTTGTATGATTAAATCTTTAAAGCTACGAAACAGATTTTGATGAGGTTTCTTTTAATAGATAGAGTAATTAAAAAGAAACGTTTATATGTAGAATAACATCCATCAAATTGTGGAGAAACACTATCCCTCGAACACATGTGGGAGTGACGAGAGGAGGCATAACTACGTTGCCGCGAAAAATCGCAGTACAGCGGACAGAGTTCCGGCGGGACCTCATGGCGACATGGAAAGTGTGATTGTCGCAATCCACCACTGAACACGCCACAATAGCGGCGGTAAGCCCTCTCTTTGAGGAGTAGCTAGAGAGGCGCCACGGCGTCCTCACCTTCCGACTGACGTAGGTCCTCACCGGACACGGCTGAATCGGGAGGTTCCTGTTCCGTATAAGGCGGGAGGAAACGCCAGGGTGACCACTGTGTGCATCGCCCTGAGGACACGGTGGAGCATATGGTGGAGGTCTGAGATCTCAGATCTCATCTCTCGCGTCCGACCCTGGTCCAGGCCATAGTCCGGAACAATAGTGCATGGCTAGCTTTTACCTCCTTCTGTGAAGCAGTGATGCTGGCAAAGGAGGAGGCGGAGCGCATGAGGGAGCGGAAATCCCACTACCCTCACGCCTCAAACCGCCGCAGGAAGCGCCCTGGTCGGGTGGCAACATCGGACTCCTGACCACCGTAGGCGCGGGCTTACGGGCGGCGAGCGATAGGCAGCTCGCCTTCTGGTAAGAACCAGGCCCGGGTTAACGACGCGTTGTGTTTCACACGCGCCTCAAAGAGATGTCAGCACATCGTGACGGGGTCCACGAGGACTGTTCCACAGGGTTGCAGGTTGGTTAAAAAAGAAACCATGGCACTGGCCGTTGCACAGGCAAGTGAAGTAACACGGGTGGGTTTTAGTCAATAAAAGTCTGACACGCCCTTCCGCTCCGCCCAGAGCGGAAGAAGTCATTTGATGATTTCCCATCCTAACAAAAAAAAAAAAGAGCTGAAGAAGAGCAAGAAACTGCACTTGAAGACCGCAGCCTTAGTATGGCTCGACTTCGTGCTTCTCACTCACCAGAGCATTACGAAGCACAAGAAGAAATTCATCAAATACTGATTTGAATCGGGCAGCGTTTCAATACGCATATAATATAGCGCAATGACGTTCGCATTGGGCCAATGGATGTTGTTTGCGAGTATTGTAGCACATTAAAGATTTCCGGAGAACCGCCAGGATTGTGCTCCTAAATAAAAAATCATTGAATAATAATAGTTATTTATTTAAAATTATCCTGATTTAAAAAGTACTCATGTGATATTGCCTTTAAGGCGGAACGAAGTTCGCCGGGTCAGCTAGTATTTAATATAGAATTCATCGTCCTTAATATCTAATAACACGTCAATGCATATCAGGAAGCATTTCGATAGTAACAACAATAAATCCAACAGCATTCTTTCTCAAAATTCACTTCATCAAAAGAGACTTTTAAAGTTTTTGTTATTAAGGCAATGCGACTTTTTATCTCTCAGGGTACAAAATACAGATTGCTATTACTGCATCCAGGCAGTAATTACAGAAAATCACCTCCTAGTCTTATGTATAGGTACTCCTTATTTTTGTGGATGGAAATCATCAAATTACCTCTCCCACTCTGGGCGGAAGGGCGTGTCAGAATTTTACTGAACTGGCAAGTGGAGAAATACGGTTAGGTTTTAGCCCAGCCGTATTTCTCCACTTGCCAGTGCGCCAGAGCCACTTCTTTCTAGGATAGGCTGAAGAAGAAGAAGAAATATTCTCCAAAAACGTCCTCCTATCATTTCCACAAACATCTGCCTTCAAAGCTAAGATAATCCTCAATACACCTGAATTCACTGAAAATTTTAACCCTTACACAGTTAAAACTCACTCGCTACAAACACACGTTTAATAGACAATTTGTAAGTGAGCAGACTTCTTCGCAGTATAAGTTACCGGGAACATTCTCGCGTTCTCCCTTTTGCCGACAATCAACGAATAACCGGCGGTAACCGAGTTTCGCTAACGAACTCAACTTAACTAGATACTAACGATGCTACAACTTCTTAATTAACACAAACCGACGATTGTAAACGAATATTTTTGTCAGTTTTGGTAACTATGCAGTTTTGTTAAAGTTTCTATATGCGAGTCACATTATTGGCCATTTCCAAGTACGTCAGTGTCGCCTTACAATCAAAGTGGCAACAGGTGGATAATAGTATAATAGAAGTTACTGCTTATATGACCACCAGAACCCACTTTTTTTATAAATTATAAATTAGCGCTTGACCGCAATCCCGTCTGATGTTAAGCAGTGACGCACTCGTTGTGGGTAAAGCGCACTAGTTTATTAAGAGCCCATTCACTCTAGTCTTGAAGACACTCAAATTGTAGTCCGACGGTAACACCGCCGCTGGCAAATCCAGGCCCTCGATGTATGCGGTATAAAGGAAGAGGCGAAACGCTTCGTCCGGATCGTAGTGGTGTTAACACGGTAAGGGTGGGGGGTGGGATACAACATAGTAAGATTAGTTGTTAGACTTCCAAGCTTCTGACGACCGGTAACGACTCTCAAAGATCTACGAAGACCAGCCAAAGCCAACGACTTGACATAGTTTCCGAGGCACGGAAGTCTTAGTATGTCAAAATGGTCCTCCATCCACGCACCAACCTCGGCAAGGGTAACATAACTGATCTATGGAACCGTACGGCTTATCTATAAGCCCCTCTCCCTCCCCCTCTCTTTTGTTAGAGTAATATCAGAATTAACCCGATTTTTTTTTCATAGCGTTTCCAAAAGTTTTGCTTGCTTTGTCGCAGTAACTCTTTTTAATTGCGAGGGAAATGATTTAAAATGGAACTCGAATGCACTGTTTCGGAAAGTTAAATTTAGTTACTATGGAACTTTATGTTCTTAGTTTAATACAATTCTGTTTGGAAAAATATTATAAAATTAACTATTCATGCACATTATATAACCAGGATTGATTTTGGCGCTCATATACAATATGTAAAGAAAACCCTGTCCGATCCGTGAAGGTATTGTTAGGTATCGATAACTGATTCTACTAATGCCTACAAAGTCGGGCTAAACTTAAAAAAAAAATCCCCCTAAAAAAGAAATATTATTTAGCAAAAAGAGGTAACTTAAAACATGTGCGGTAGGCCATACAGGCGCGGGGGAAGGGGGCAGGGCACGCGGCACGCGGCGGCATCGCTATTCGCTCAGAATTATTCCGTCAAAAATAATGTTGTCACTTTTTAAAAACTACCAAATTTTGGGGAAGTTGGAATTAATTCACGGGATAAAAAGATTAATTCAAAATTCACTAGTATTGTTACTATGATGATTATATAAAATTTCATATTTCATTTGGTCGTTTACCTAACCTTTATTATCCTTACGGGTCGGACAGGATTTTTTTAACATATTGTTTATGAGATATGTGTCAAAATGTTACTGCAATGAACGAGGAACTAAGAAGCAACAATTATGTAGCTACAACGTAATTTAGAGCTGTACGCTACCTAATGCAACATTCTCTATCTGACTAAAGAGTACAAAGCCTCAATTCCTGATCTCACTGGTCGATAACAATATTAAAATCAATATTACATACCTATAGTATCTAACAAAATGTAATATGACATACAAAATGTTTACCAATCATATTAAGTCAACAACAAATCATTTCACAAACTCGTCAGGCAACTAAACAAATAACAATAACAACCCGGCAAAGAAAAAGGAAAATAAACATGGAGAAATAAACGATTGTTACTTCTCTTTTTATAAAGGGGCCAATTACCGGGTTTTATGAGTGAGCGAGTCCTATCTCGGTGTCTGCCTATCGTCCTGATTTGATGAATAATTTTCCAATCGAACAGACATGAATAGAAAGAGCGGTAAAATAAAAATGAAGGACTTAAGGAGGGATGGCTAACGTATACCAAAAGAAAATTGGCACAATGTAATGTGAAAGAAACTGACGGACGTAGATCGACTAACCGTAAAGCTAATGGACGTAGATCGACTAACCTAAAGCTAAGGACGTAGATAGGCTAACCTAAAGCTAAGGACGTAGATCGACTAACCGTAAAGTTAATGGATGTAGATCGACTTACTCTAAAGCTGAGGACGTAAATCGACTAACCTTTAAGCTGAGGACATAGATCGATCAGTCGTAAACCTGAAGATGCAGATCGACTTACCGTAAAGGTAATGGATGTAGATCGACTAACCGTAAAGCTAATGGACGTAGATCGACTTACTGTAAAGCCGAAGACGTAGATCGACTAACCTTAAAGGTGAGGACGTAGATCGATTAGTCGTAAAGCTGAGGATGTAGATCGACTTACCGTAAAGTTAACGGATGTAGATGGAGTAACCGTAAAGCTAATGGGCGTAGAACGACTAACCTAAAGCTAAGGACGTAGATAGGCTAACCTAAAGCTAAGGACGTAGATCAACTAACCGTAAAGTTAATGGACGTAGATCGATTTACTCTAAAGCTGAGGACGTAGATCGACTACTCGTAAAGCTGAGGACGTAGATCGTAGATCGACTAACCGTAAAGCTAACGAACGTAGATCGAATAACAGTAAAGCTGAGGACGTAGATAAACTGATCCAAATGTTTGAAAATACAATTTATCCGGTTGCATTTTTTTGAGTGCGTTTATTACCTTTTTACTACATACACTGAATTTACACATTAGGTATGTGTAACCTTTAACCATAAAGCAACTGCCATAAAAGTGACAATTTATGATTTAAAGAAACACAAATAGGTACATATCTTTCCTGACGCGTAGTTGAACAACATTATGAACTGACAACGGGTGAACACTTAGTTAAGTGTTCATATTTTTTTGGTTTTATTAATTTTGGAATTTCGTTTAGGATGGTTAAAGCCAAAGAATCTTGAACTGAGTAATTTATATTTTCATTTTCACTAACTTTTCTTAAAATCTTGACACAAATGAATGGTTCTTCTGGGTCCGTAAGACGTATCTATACAAAATAAAATCGTTTATTAAGCAAGTAGGATTTTTACACGCCATATGCTTTTTTTTAACTAGATGAAGCTAGCATTTCTTAACTGACTACCTCTGAGAAGAAATAGCCGAAACAAACTCAGGGATCATCGTCTTTTTTCAATTGAAGACATTAAAAATGAAAATGTTTACAATAATTTACATCATAATTACGCATATTGCTTAATAACAATGCTTAACAGAGCCATAGAATAAAGAGAGGGAAGTACGTTATCTTCATACAAACGGACCGCGCGCGGCTTGTATGTGTGCGCCATAGTATCTATGCGTCGCCGCACACACACCTAAACACAATATTAGAGTGCCTATGACTGCGCTAGTCGCGGCTAGCACGGAACGAGGTTCGCGCGTCACGGCTTTTCGGCACATTAGCTTTTAAAAATGATCACATAAACTGCAAAGTTGGTATGTCTATTTATGAACAAATAAAAGACTTATATTTTTCAAATTATATTTCTAAAAGTTATTTACAAGGATACGGATATATTACACATTAAAGTTTAACAACGCGTTTCGTAATAGTCGAAACCGAAGAAAGTAGGTATTTTTCTGTAGCTAATTTGTAATTTTGTATTAAATGTGTGATTCAATAGATGTTATGTTTGTATTATTTATACTTTGTATTATATAATTAAAAATAAAAATAAATATGGTTCTTTATGTGTACAAAACTAAAAATAAAAATTACAAAAAAAAAAACTGACTAGTATATGTAAACTAAATACTAAGCAAATAATTTAAACATAAGCTCTTAGTCTATAAATATTTGTTAGCGGTTTGGGCGACAACCGTAACCGACGAAGCGCGGACAGTCGTCAACCCTAAGACAGTAGGCAATTAAATCGCGGATTGGGTCGCAAATAACCTACTTCCCCTCTTTATTCTATGACAGAGCGAGCAGTTCAGTCCCAAGCTTTTTTTGTCTTCTAAATAAGAATACGAAAGAAGAAGAAACGTATGTAAAAAGGTTCACCATTTCTGGCTAAGGTTTCTTATGTTCACGTCCTACTCAACGTTGTCATACTTAGGAAAGGTTGAGAATGTTTCGTTATTTTCCTTGTTTTATGTGAGAGCGAACTTGAGACGTTAAAGTAAGCGTATATTTTAACGAAAATATCTTCGAAGTTATGTTGGTTGTTATTGGACTTAAGATTTGTAGGGTTTGAGCTCGAACCAAAGCAGGCACTTTATTTTGCGGCTTTTATTTCTTTACCACTACTCTCAAAACCGTGAAGGAAACGTTAAGAAATCTACAATCTTAGAATCAAAAAATTTAAGATATGTGAAATCCATCAAGCAACACCTCAACACAGACCCCCTTATTCATAAACTTTGCTTAAAGTTAACTAATGATTAGCGATTGTTTAACCATACATTTTTGACGTTTTAACGTCACTTTGCTTTAATCATCGTTTATGAATAAACCCCTTAAACACTATAGTGTCTATACATAAACGATCGAACGAAGGGTTGAAATTTTCAGTGAGTTCAGGTATATTGAGGATTGTCTTAGCTTAGAACGCAAATGTTAGTGGAAATGATAGGAGGACGCTGTTGGAGAATATTTAGTGACTTTATTTTGGACATTCTTCAAAAAGGACAGGTGTGCACGTATGATTATATGTATAAAAATAAAGTAAGAGGAGTTTATAAGGCTACCACGTGGCGTTCTGTAGTCTCAGACTAACTCCTGAGAAGGCCTGCTTTTATATGATCGTAGCGGCCGCCTGCGACTACATTCGCATATAGTTTATTATTATACTCCTCTCTTATCGGTCGCAGCGTAATTTTATATAGCCTAAAGCCTTCGTGGGTTAGTGGGCTATCAAACGCAAAAGAATTTTTCAAATTGGACCAGTAGTTCCCGAGAACAAACAAACTCTTCAGCTTTATATATTAGTATAGATATTAGCAATCTGTAATATATACCCTGGCTAAAGAAAAAAGATCGAATTGCACTAATATTAAAAACTTTAAAGATCTCTTTTTATGAAGTTAATATTCATGAAGATGGGTGTTGGAGTTATTCGTGTTACTATCAAAATGCTTCGTTAATTTCTCACAGAGAGGGGGAATGTGTTCCCATCTGGGGAAGATTATAAGCTAACTAACAACTCAATGTTCCAGACTTAGGAAAGGTTCAGAATATTTCGTTATTTGAGGTGCTTTGCTAGTTCTCCTGACACAATCGTCAGGACAACCTTGAGACATAAAGTAAACTTACATTTTAATGAAAATAACCCGAAAGTTATTTGTGGCTACTATTTGTCGTCTCTGTCTCTAAACTAATTAAGGTTTTTCGAGCAAACTGAGTATTTGGACAAGGAAAGGGTGAAAAAAAATTAACAATTATTAGTGTGTCTGTCACAGTCCTCCCTCTCGAGAGGAGGCCTGTCTCCCAATTATGTTTACTTAGTGTGTCAGTAAGATAAACTTGGCTGCAACGAGAGATGGAAATATCCATAAAGTATTACCGTGGGTCACTCATTGTTTTGCCTTTTACAAAACGTTGTTTGAACAAACAAAATATTTACATAAACCAAAGCTAAACTAATTTATTTCAGGATATTTACTCCCATTTATTTCTATTTTAAAATTAACTATTTGCCGAATTTATTTACTTTAATCAGACTAACTTTAATTCGCTTAAAGTATTTAACAACCACCGCATTTTTATTTTACATGCGAACAATATTTTTCGCCAATATTAACAACCCAAATGCAACCACCATTCAATCAACGAGAATCCACTCCCAAAATTAAAAAAGAAAACATTCCTATATACCATCATTTACTTAACCGACACGAACAACGCTGCGGTATAAAAATATTTATACAAAACAGCGCAAAAAGTGCTTACTCATTCATCTCTGAAGCGCTTTAAGCTTTAAAACATGGTAGGTATTAGTGATAAAAAAACAACTGACCCCGTGGTCGGCCCCCACCTATTCACTGGCATTTTTTTCAGCGACAAAAGCATTAAGGCATCTCGTGGAAAATTAATGGCATTCCCCATTAAGGTTAAGTGCCTATTTTAGCCTATGTGACTTGACAGAAAGT
>JADWQK010000905.1:0-58955 GCA_017933935.1 Sesamia nonagrioides | reverse complement strand
ATGGAATGGTCTCAAGAGTAACCATTATATCAACATTTTTGTAGCTTGCTATAATAATTTCGTATAATGTACTGTAATTACGCATTGACTTAACATAACAGAATAATCGCTATATGAAAACACGTGTAATGAAAACATTCTTCAGACTGATGCAGAGTTCGGGTCACCAAATTGACTTCAGTACTGCCAACACTGACATCGTCGCCAGTACTGTAACACGGCCGCGCGTCCCTCGCAATCAGACCCGGATGACTTACTCATGAAAACACTTGACACGAAATGGCACCGCTACTGAACAATACATCGCTTTAAAAAATATTTATAACTGATTCCTATCTATTAGTTACACTAAGAAGAATTAATCTATACAGTATTATAAAAAGTTTTCAACACTAGGTCAAACAATGTCACTCGTTTGCCAAACAAGCCGATTAGCAGTATTATTGCTCTCTATGTGGCATCCAGTCGACTGGGAAATAGTCTCGACGAAACAAAACGTATCGACACGTCATCAAATAACCAGTTTAATCTCAGAAGGCGTATAATTATGTATTTAACAGCTACAGCTTTATAATAGCTTATTGAATCATTAGTGATTTAGTTCGTTTAACGTTTGAATAAGTTACGCTAGGATAGAGCAACGCGATGCTAACAAGTTGTTCCCGCCGAGGTCGCGTCGCGCGTCACGCACACCATGGACATCATAAAGCCTAACTATTTAACACGCTTTACATTGAGCTCAACATTCAGTGTTACTTTAATAACAACAGTGTTCTATTAATGCGTTATAATCACTGAGTTCTTCCCTGTACTTAGGAATCTCAAACTGGACCAGTAGTCTTTTCGAATAATCACAAATTAATTGCCTCTGTTCAGGTGGTTAATGTTTATTTTGCTATTGTTTCATTTCTAAGTAATAATAAAATTATTTATCTATTCAGTAAATTATATTTACTACAATTCATACATATTTGTGGCAAACTAGGTCTTGATTATTTTAACGATACCGATAAGTAAATATTACAGGAATTCATATTAAAATGTAACTTGGGGAGATAATAGGTGGTATATTAGTGGCAGTAGTACAATATTGTGGTTGGCTACGATTGAGCAAACAAACACAGCACGTATAGCAGATAACCATAACGAATTGTACCAATATCAACGCGACTTTCTTCGCAAGTGAAAAATGTTTATTCACACAATTTGGAAGCACTTCAAGAACATTCCAAAGTAGTACCTACATCGCACACACGCGACCAAAACATTTATAACCAATATAACACCTATAATCATATATCTCAACAAAATATTACAAAATCTAATAGAAAAACTACTCAGTGTGATGAGAATACGAATTACACGTTTTCAAGTTCATATAAAATGTAACAACAAATTATTGAATAACTGTGGTAGCATCTCCTAATTACAAACTCTATCTCCAAAGAAATGCCGCAACTTGTATAATTTATCAAGAACGAATCAAGATTTTATTCGGGAAGTATAAAAGATCTGTACTTATTATAAAACATTGCACAATTTAGCGCCGCTTTCGGCGATAAATTGTGTTGTGATTTGAGTCTACCTTAAAAAACAAACGACACACAGAAAAAATACAATTTGTGACCGTAACGTAATACAGTATAAATTTAACGCCAAATAAATAGTTTAAAGATGAAATCTAGCTTAACGACTACCGAGCTAAGAGCTAGCAATATAAGAAAAATCACAAGTTTACAAAAAATACAATATGTTGGATACGTCTCACATATCAAAATAATTCACTTGTAAATGTTACATACAATTCAAATAGTTTGAAAGCGCATAATCTTCACCACAATAAACAGTATCACTAACCTTTCTCGAAGGTCAATTCAAAGAATGTATAGGTATGCTTAGAATACGTCAACTTAATTATAATAAACGATACCATAATGACAATAATTGTACTCGGCAATAACTACGATACATAGTAGGTAAATTAAAAAACGAAATTGCACTCTCGGTACGCATGTACAAAACGTAACGTCAGACGGCGGTACAACGCAACTTTAGAATATTCAACACTTTACCGATGCGTTCTGGTAAGTTATTGCATACAAATCTTCCAGAAAACGGAAGAAGTCAATATAAATAACATTAAAAATCACAGGTGCGGCCGCGGCCGGTGTTCGGGAAAAGTCGCCCGTGTGAGTAGCTCGCGGCGTGCCGGGCCGCAGGTGGCGCCACTGCAGCAGGTGGGCCCAGTGCTCAGCCGCATCGCTCCGCTCCGGCTCTAAGGCACAGCCGTCATGGTCTGTGGAATCTGCGGACAGCCACGGCACGGGTCAAACTTCACATAGCACATAGTAGGTACTAACAAAACACTCATACAGCCATCAAATTTTAATGTGGTTCGCTTTTGAAAACTTTTTATGATTACATTGTTGTAAATTGTCGACACGATTGGTGCAGTGGCTGAGCGAACGTTTGTGTATTTGAGTTTATATGTTTGTAAACGCACCCACAATACAGGAGAAATTCCTAGTGGTGGCAGTTTTTTTTTTTTTAAGTTATAAATTAATAAAAAAAAAGAAAACGCTGTCAGGAGACCTAATTATTCGGTTCTTAGTAAGGCAAGATACAAAAACTGTTATACCTGGTAAGGTGCTTGCTTTCCTCGTGTACCGCCATCTCCGAACTCTTAAATTCGTTGAGCTCGCGCCTGATGGCGGCTTTGTCCCGCGGAGTCAGGCGAGTCCACGGCTTGTCTGCGCGACGGTCGTAGTCATGCGCCTGAATAAATGTTATACTTATTAATATTTGACAAACAATTAACTATCGCCCCGACTGATTGAAAAGTCAAATAAGAGGTCTACTAGACATGTCCGCAGTCAAATATAGGGAAAAAATAATAAAAACCCTCGGTAAATAACGTTTTTTTACAATATATTTCTATGTTGCCAAAAATTAATATTTATGATGACGAAGAACTATCGGGACTATTATGTTGAAGGTTATTTTGGTTGAAATCTTTCCACACAAACTGTCACCTTAATCTCAAATTGGAGATGAATTTTCTAAAAATTTCCTCGAATCATTCCTCGAATCATTTGCGATTTATTTAGGATGTAATGTAATGTTAGTAAAATAATTTATCCGATGTAGAGTGAAACTATTTGTTAGGCCCCATGTAATCCGGGTCGTCCCAAGTCTCAGGCAGGTGTAACCGGGGTTTATGAAGCCAATTTTGGTGGGTTTCTAGGCGGCAATCAGGTCTGCTGGCGAGCCATCCTATAAATCCAGTCGACGTTGGAGGAACAGGCTTCAAAGATTTCAATTCCTCCTTTTTGGCAGAGACTTGTGTCCGAGTAATGATAGCTGACGCATCTTGACGAATCGCCTCTCCTTGAGCCAATGTCTTCTTTCTCTCGTCAAGCAGCCAGGCCCATCTCTCGAACCACTGCTTTCTGCAGTTCTCCTGTTTCTTCCATTGCGCTCGCATTTGAAAAGCTTCCGTGTTGGGATCATATTTCTCCGCCTTCTCCATAGTTCACTTTGGTTTGTAGATACTATAATTTCTTAATACTTTATAGGAGTAAGTAAATTATATACATAAAATCACAGAGTTCTACAAAATATGTTTACGTTTCAAAAATTCTTCCTTAATGCACACTTTCGATTCAAAGGGAATACTTGTTCATGTTTAAGCAGTTAGTTCGAACTGTGCTTTATCGAGTTTAAGATTTATATTAAGTTGATGGTAAAGCTGCAACGGTCAAATGGAATTAAGCTGGGCACATCTGCCGCATGCAATGCCGTGAACGACCTATGACCCAAACTGATTATCCAGAGAGTCCCTCTTAATAACATGGCAGACTTAGACGGAGATTTATTAATTTATTTATTTATTTAATGAGATCTCCAACAAAGGATACACAAACACAATTAAAAATTACAACAATAGAGGAAGGCACTTTTACGAGTGCTCTTTCAATTACAGAAGACCACAGCATGCACATATAACTAAGTGTAAACACGACATAAATGTTTGATAATGATCAGTGCAAATTATAAAATTAGAAACATAAAATAAAATTAACATAAAATCAACATAATCAAAGTTAAACAATCATATTATAAATAGTAGATACATATAGGCCAGATTAAAATAAAAGATAAAAACAAAAATTGCAAAAATTAAATTTAAAAATTTAAATTGGGAAATAACATTGAAAACATATAAGATCTGATGTCAAGATTGAACATGTTACAATTGTTGTAAAATGAGATAATATATATAATTGTAAACTTGGTTACTTTGCGGTGACCAGGTCACAACGCATTGCCAACTTATTGTACCGCCTGCACAGTCTAGGGACGGCGACGAAATGTCCCAGATTAGTATTGGATTCTGACACATAAAATAAGTTATAGCTGCTTTTTCGCGGCAGACGAGATGGCGCGTTCAAATGCAGTTTGCTTAACAGTTCGGTGCAGTCTATAACCCCATTGAATACCTTGTGCAGTAGTACCAGGTCTGCCATGTTTCGTCTGTCTGCAAGTGAGACTGTAGTAGTAGTTTGTAGTAGGGTTGTAACGGAGCTTCGCCTCCGCTTCCGTTACTGCGGAAGTTCCGCAAGAAATCGTATCTTCGCTTCCGCCTCCGCCTCCGCACAATTTTTAGCGGAGTTATAACGGAGGTTTATTTACGTATTTATGCAATAAATAAATAGTCCGGCCGCGTTTGAGCGCGAAATGGTCAAGAATCAACTAGTGCAAGGCGGGAATGCGGCAAGCACAATTTGTTTCTCCTTAATTTTCATTACAAGAAGGTAATATTTTTTTTACCAAGTATACTACTATTAATGTACGTATTTAAAATAAAAAAATTGTTTTAATTAACCATAAATTTCAATTTTATCTATATGTACTTTCACCTCCGCCTCCGTTAACCTCCGCATCCGCGGAGGTGAGACTCGTCGCCTCCGCATCCGCCTCCGCATCCGCTAACAAGCCTCCGTTACAAGTGTTACAACCCTAGTTTGTAGTGCCCCAATCTATCTTTGTAGCTGATAACTTTGCTAGCTAAACGATATTTGTAACAAAGATGATATAGAAAACGTCTTTAGATACTTTCCAGGTGTTTAATGTAGATGACGTAGTGAGGACTCCAGACCAGGCAGCAGTATTCATGTATTTGTCGGACAAGTGTGTTAAATAACTTAATCCCGGTAGATGCCTTTTTAAAACCTTTACTGTTACTTAAGACAAATCTGAGTATTTTGAACCCCTTCGATGAAATGTTTAGGAGGTGTTTGTCAAATTTAAGTTTCTCCTCTAATGTGACTCGCATATTTCCTCTACCTGTTGTAGTTTCTATTGACTGATCATGTAATCGTTAGATTTGACGGTTTTATTACGAATAAATTGCATGTAGTAACACTTTGAGACGTTAAGAAGCATTTTGTTCGTTTTACACCAGTCCATCAGTCTGTTCAGATCTTCCTGCAGTAAGGCAGAGTCATTCAGTCAATATTTTTTTCATGTCATCGGCAAAAAGATAGAATTTTGAATGCCTAAAACAGAATGTAATGTCGTTTATGAAAATGTCGAAGAGGATTGGGCCTAAGTGGGAACCTTGGGAACACCTGATGTAGCTTGAAAAGGAAACAACAACAACAACAACATCTGAACAACTTTTGAAGGCCTTTCACAGAGGTAAGACTGAAACCAATTTAACATTGATCCCGTCACA
Source organism: Sesamia nonagrioides (assembly GCA_017933935.1). NCBI lineage: Eukaryota > Metazoa > Arthropoda > Insecta > Lepidoptera > Noctuidae > Sesamia > Sesamia nonagrioides. Next base: position 53,218 of record JADWQK010000905.1, on the reverse strand, counting down.
CCCAGGTGCTGAAGTTTAGCTATAAGGAGTGAATGATCTACCTTATCGAATGCCTTACTACAGTTGATAAAGTGGATCATTTCCTATTGATTTTTCGATTGCGGGATTATGAAGGATTGATCCTAGGTATCTCCGGACCGGGAGAAGTGGAAAAAGAGAAGGAAGGCTTTTGTCTAATAGCGGCACATTGACAGCAAAAAAAGTGATTCTGAAGACCATGATCATTACCTGTGTGACTTCGATGTAATCGCTGAAACGGATGATTTTCTTCTCCTTGAGCTCGTCGACGGTAGGTCGGAAACTGAGCTTGCGTAACAAATAGCGCTTCTTCTCCTCCTTCTGTTTCTTCTCTTCAGCGGGTGACTGGCCTATAACGTAAGAATATTTAATAAAAAATTGTGAGCACGTGTGTATCAAATGTCATAAGGAAGTTACCACAAATTAGTTGGATAAAACTCTCATTTGCTTAAGAAATAAGTCCTAGAAACAAGATTTTGAGTTATAAAAGCTTTAATTCAATAGACAATGTGAAGTAAAACAATAAATCTAAACTGAAAAACTCATAAGTGTTGTGTACACAATACAACTTACCTAACTAACTAGTTTAGTTCCAGACTTAACCTTTGAGTCAATATTTGTATTTCGGACTTTCTTGGCGTTAATTTAAAGTTCTTAACACAAAAGTGACCACTTAGGCCTGTATTTCTATAAGACTTTGGTGCACAATTCAAAAACCATTTAGGTGGTTTAGGCCTGATCTAAATAAAATCTATTTTTTGTAATAGGAGGGATGGTGTTTTATGTAATTTTGGAAAAATCAATGCATGTTTAAATTCACCATCTTGCCTGCAATACATAATTGTACACGCTTCAGAGCTCATAGATAAAGATCAACATTTTTAAATCCAATATTATTATGGACAAGGACAAGGGTCCTCATTAAAACTGGATCTAAAAATCTGAAAGTTATGGAGAGGACATTACACAGTCCCACTGCTGTGTGAATGTAACAGAGTTTAAATGGCAAAAGGGCTGTCCAGTTCCCTAGATATAGTTGGTCTCCTGACATGGTAACATGTATAGTGTGTGCTTACTTTTGAGTATGTTCCTCTCGACGAGTTCCTCTGCGGTGGGCCGCATGGACAGGCGGCGGATAAGGCGTGCGCCGATAGCCTCCCACGACTCCTGCCGCTCGTGCTCACTCTGCACCACCAGGATATTCCTGCACAAACATCACATATACACCACGAGTCTATTGGCTTTCACACGCGCGCCCGCACTGAGCTGTCTCCAAATACCAAAAACATTTATTCTCACCTACTAACGTGTCCCAAGCGACCGACAGCATAAAAGCTTATGTGAGCCCGAAAATGTTACCATAACATCAAATTTACATACACATTTGGCTAATTCCCAAGACCCGTAAATTAACTCGCAGGTTTAATTAATTAATTAATTAAGGATGTTCTATAAATTTACAGCTGACTAATATTACGATGTAGGTTTATTATAGTAAAATCGGTTTCTACGATAAATGGGCTAAACGTAATTAATGGTAATTCAATACACTATAAAGTCAACATAACAACAATGCCAATGCCAAGAGCGAGCTTTTGAAAACAGGAACAAGTAAAATAGTGATAACAATGACTTTGACGGTGCTGACTAAAATAACACTCCCAGGCGTGCATTGTTGCCAGACGGTGTGGAGTGGACTATTACCGTGCCGAACCGTGCCTTGCGTAACACTACACGTGTGTGTGTTGTAGTTGGGCCCGTGCGAATGTTAATTCACACAATAGCGCACCTCTATTCAGATATACACAATATTAATACAAAATTTTGGAAATAAAATCAATACAGAGATTTTTTTACACGCTGTGTATGTACGAGTATTGTACTGTAATTTATATGTTACTAGCTTTCCGTCCGCGGCTTCGCCCGCGTGGAGTTCGGTTATATCGCGCTTCTTGGATTTCCCTCGGGAATACAGACAGACAGTCAGACACAGTTACTTTCGCATTTATAATATTAGTATGGATAAACTATTAGATAAAACTATTCTATTCTATTCGCTCAACCATGTACTTTAATGAGCCCTTTTATCTTACTGAACCTATAACTGTGCAAATGAACTAGTGTAATAAAAAATGTTATATGGTTCATTATTTTTTTTTTTTTGATTATTTACCAAATCACAAATATAATTTCCTACTTAGCAGCAGCAAGTGTTTTATAATCCTTGTGATTATTTATTTAACGATAATAACAATATACAATATGTAAAGAAAACCCTGTCCGATCCGTGAAGGTATTGTTAGGTATCGTTAACTGATTCTAATAATAACTACAAAGCTGGGCTAAACTTAAAAAAAAATCCCCCAAAAAAAATAAATATTATTTCGAAAAAGCGAGGTAACTTAATGCATGTGCGGTAGACAACCCGATAGCCCCGCCCCCTTCACCCGCGCATGTATGCGCGGGTGAAGGGGGGCGGGGCATGCGGCACGTGGTCGCATCGCTATTCGCTCCGTCACAAATGGTGTTGTCAGTTTTTTAAAAATGACCAAATTTCGGGGAAATTGGAATTAATACCCGGGAAAAAAAGATTATTTCTAAATTCATTATTATTGTTACTGTGATGATTATGTAAAATTTTATATTATATTTGGTCAAGTGTTTATCTAACCTTTATTATCCTTATGGGTCGGACAGGGTTTTCTTTACATATTGTATATACGTGTATAATGATGTAAGTACAATATACAACATAAAGGGTGTATCTGACATCGACGCACAAACGAGTACCATGGATCCGATCCAGTATATGATTCTGAACCCCCCAGTGGTGGAATTTTTTGTCGGCTTTTTCATGATAAAAAAAAAAAATAGTTTTTTTTTTTTCACTTCAGACCATTCAAAATTGCTATACTTTTATAACCCAATAAGATTTTAAAGTAAAAATTAAATAATTCGCTAATTATATAAAAAAGCGCAATGAAAACAAAACCCGAAAAACTATCTTATCAGCTGATTTAATAGAGTTCACATCAGGGATCAACGTCATACCTACAAACTCGCACGGCGGCACGCTTGCAACGTTCAAAAGCCGAGCCGACACTTTTTTTTAAACACTGTGTATTCTGTAACCATTCATTAACGACATAAATGACTATCATAATTTTATTAGTGGCATGCGGTCTAGCCTTTTCGCGAAGTTTGCGTTAAGATGTCAGATACACCCTGTAGACAAAAAAAAAACAAAAATGAATGAAAATAACTGTCTTGGAGTATTTTAAAACTACTAAAGAAATATTAGTTTATCACCATTGCTCTCAAAATTGTAAAGGAAAACAACGTGAGGAAATCGGCATGTCCTAGAGCTAAAATTCGAAGACGTGACATTATTTTGTCAACCCGCACTGTACCCGCAATCTTAATATTAACGTAAAATTTCGACAAACAAACAAGCCGATATAAAAAAAACTTTGAATTTAATTTGACTAGCTACATATAGTGACTAAACAATAGGGATGTTTCTTGGGTAAAAAAAATGATTCTATTTAGTCCGTCATTCAGATTATAGAAAAATATTGGATACGTATATTTTGTTTTTTCAAATCAATAAAAATTGACAAATTTAGAAGGCATCAAAGATCAGGAGTAGTGGCTGGTGACGTCACTGCTCGCTAAAAAGTGTAGCGTGCAGTGACGTTACACGAGTTTTCAACGCACTGTGTAGTCATCAGTTTTTGTTTATATGGAAAAAGAAAAAATACGTGTCTAGTATTTTTTGGAAATCTGACTGACGGACTAATTAGTTTTTTTTAGTTAAATACCCTATTACTAAATGACACTGGTTATCACTCCATGTTACAACCCATTCCCACTACTCGTGGTGGGACTCAAATATACAATTTTTTTCAGACTTTCCATGTGTAATTGGAATCTATAATTCTCAAATAATTCCGTTTTGAGGATTAACAAGAAATATCCCATTATTTTATTCTTAATTGAGGACGTAAAATACGTGTCTAGTATTTTTTGGAAATCTGACTGACGGACTAATTACTTTGTTTTTAGTCAAATACCCTATTGCCCTAAGAAGCATTAGTTCATATGTATAGCTCCACCTTAGAAGCATTAGTTCATATGTATAGCTCCACCTTAGAAGCATTAGTTCATATGTATAGCTCTACCTTAGAAGCATTAGTTCATATGTATAGCTCCACCTTAGAAGCATTAGTTCATATGTATAGCTCCACCTTAGAAGCATTAGGTCGTATGTATAGGTTCAATGACCTATACAACGTTATTTTTTCTTTATACGAAACCTGAATATTGTTTGTTCAGAATAAGCAACTGAATCGATTTCAATCATTTTTAGACTGTGTTATTTATATTTTTTCCCAAATACCTATATTTAAAAAATATTCCAGTATGGTAACCGAGCGCACAACGCAGTTCACAGCGGATCATAGTGTCCTAGGGCCCCCGGCGCTGTAGGCGCGAGCGGGCGAGTGACGCGTTGACCATATTTTTGTTGGGACAACCAGATAACGTAATAAGTTCATGACTTTGTGATTTGTCATGATATTTTTTTGAAATTGTGTACATAAATTTAAAAATACCTATAATAACTTAAAATACTGGACACGTGTTTCGAGTTTCGCATAAAAAAAAAATAACGTATATACGACCTATTGCTTCTTGGTCGAGAATTATTACGCAGTACGCAGTTTAATTTACCGTCGTATTGACGTCTCCCTCTTGTATAGTCACAAGCGAATACGTAGTAAATATTAAATGAACTCGTAACACTGCCAACCCTCATTAGCTAGAACGGCTAGAACGTGTGTAGGTAGTGACATTGACAATGTTGTGAGTATGATATCATAAAAAACAATTTGTGTTTTTTTACGTAATTCCTCACAAATGAGTGCTATCTGGCAAACGCACCTGAACTTTTCAATGATTCTGTTACTCATGAAGGTTGACTTCCGTAATCAATTTTCACTGTGGACACATTCACAGTCACATAACATTTCGAGATCAACCAAACACATTTTATTTTATTCTTTAACTTACACTATCTGGCTTTATGGAAAACGTAATTAATCTGTTGACTTTCCAACCAGCCTTTTCTAATGAGCACCATAATGATGAGACGTATTAGTCGAACTAACAGCTGTCATTAGTCATTACATTGTCAGTATAGTGCCAAAACACGCATGTTACGCCATCAACAGGAAGTAATTTTCAATACAATAGAAACATCAAATAGAGTTTGTTTGACGAAGGTCAAATACTAGACAGCTAGCAATTGGTCTGACTGGAAGCCAGCTTAGTTAGGAGAACGCTAAATTAGATTATAGCTGTCAAAAATATAGCAAATTGACTCGGAGTTAGGCCATAACACATCGGCTGCCGGCAGAAGTTACCACCAGACAAAGTCTTGCCGCCAAGCGATTCGTTGTGTTCCGGCATGATGTCTGTTGAAGCCGTACGGAGGACGGGTCTGAGCAGTTGTGTTGCGATGTGTGCCGGGTACTATGCGCCAAATGTTGTTGCAAAGCTTGGTCGTGGAGGCTCTCCAGATCAATCTACCTCTAGCGCAGCATCGTTAGTCGTATTGTTGAGTTTAACATTGCATCACCTCGCTCAACTGCCGTCTACGTTCCTATTCACTTAGTTTCTTTTTTTGAGTGAATAGGCTGTTAATCAACTAGTGCGCTTTACTATCAACGATTGCATCACTGCTTACCATCAGGCTGGATTGCGGACACTAGTTTATAATCTATACTAATATATAAAGCTGAAGAGTTTATTTGTTTGTTTGAACTAATCTCAGGAACTACTGGTCCAATTTGAAATTTTCTTTTTGCGTTGGATAGCCCATTAATCCTGGAAGGCTGTATAACACACCCTGCGGCCAATATTTTAAATTAAAAAAAAACGGGCGTGAAATCGCGTGGCGCAGCTAGTTATCACAACAAAAAAGCATGATCTTTCTGAGTGGTAATTGGCTGTAGTCCAAGACACAGGCCCAGTGGTGTTATTATACGTCCTCGAATTTTTGTCCTAGGATATCGCAGTTTCCTCACGATTGTTTCCTTCGCCGTTTTTTTAAGTTACACGAAGTAAAAAGATTGTTTGGGTTCGAACCCGCGACCACCGTAAGTTTGTTGTCGTTATTTTGCACGATTGACAATTGCAAATGTGATGATAACCTAATTATGGATTTAGATAAAAAAAATAAGTAATTAAGGACGCTGACATCACTCAATGGCGTTGCTGATATGACTATCTAATAACACTATATATATCTAATAAAACTCACGCGCCCTTCCGCTCTGCCCAGAGCGGGATAGGTCATTTTGGTTTGATTCGCCACCCAAAAAAAAAAAATAGATGCCCATGCCGCATCGTGCAACATACCTGTTGATGAGCTCCTGGCGGTCAGGGCGCAACGCGAGCTTGATGTTGAGGCTCTCCTTGCGCGCCAGCTTAGCCGCTACACGATCCGACTCGTTGGAGGTCTCGTACTCCTCCCACGGCCGCGCGTTCTCCTTGTTCTCCATCCCGTTTCCCACGCGCACTGGCCGCGTGCTAAACATAGCAAAGGAGTTAGAAAATGAAAGGTTTTAGTTAATAACACTTATGCTACCATGTGCGGTTGCATGTGTAAGCTAATAATGCAAAAAATAAAAGTAAAAAGGGGTCTATGACAGGCATTTTAATGTTCCTATAGTTGAGACCTTTTTATAGGTACAAAAGACGTTGTTCTGGATCATCGGGGCTTTTTTTTTGTTACAATTGGATTCAGTGTGGAATAGTGGTGAGTATCACTAAATAGTTTTTTTACTATATTAGCACATTTTTGTGAGTGTCCATCGAACCAGCACCGTATCCATGCTTCATGTGCTCCACAAAATGTATTGAAATTAGTATTAAACTTTGATTGATGAGTCTTAATTATTCTTAATTATAATACCTAATACCTACGTACTTTCAAGGAAGGCTGTTAAGCCTTCAGTCATTCATTACACAACGATATGGAGGAAAATATGTAGCTTGCACGTTTATGACTACTAAATTTTTTAAACAATGAACTAATACTAATTCGATTAATACAATGGCCCCGATGCCTTTGTTTACAAACTAGACTAAATTTAAGTTAAGCGTATCTTTTTCTTTATCTTTCCTTAAGAAGAGGACAGAAGATAAATATTAATTTAGTCCTGTCATAATTTGACAGGACTAAACTTATATTTATCTTCTTCCCACATCTTGTCCGCACCTGACGCAAATTGACGTATTTTTAATCGTCATGTTTTCAATCGTTTCTAAGCTGTATATTTTATCTTCCGTCTTTTCCTAAATGAAGTAGAAAGATGCACTAAACTTAAATTTAGTTTAGTTTGTGATAAATGGAATCGGTACCAATGTCTTTCAAAATATGTAAACTAAGAAAGAACTAAACATTTTTCAAAATAATGTAAAACATATGATCGTCAAACTATAATGAATTAAGGTGAGTACACGTACATGCAACATAGAGTAACGACGCTTAGAGCAAGAGTACAAGAGAAAACAGTCATAACTTTAACAACACACACGTCATATGTAGATCGTGGCTACAAAGACTTCATTCAAGATTTCTGTTTAAAAATTTCGGCTCTTTGTACTTTTGGTGTGATTTACACTATTTTTTTTTTCTTTTCAGTTCAAAGCGTTACAATTATTATTATCATATGCATCTATAATGGGGTTAGTGTGTAGAGAGTTAGAGATATCGACAGTTAAAATAAGAGAGAGATGAGATTCGGAAGCGTGCACAGCACGATGCATGGGCTAAAGGCGAAGCGGACCGTCGGGAGGTCGGTGGGGATGCGTGGTAACAACACTGGCATAACATATGGGACTGTTACCATATGCGGATCCTCGGTTTAGGCGGCGGCCGCCTGCTCGCCGACGCATGGTGGAAATAAACGGTAACTTTCACTATCACGCCCAACATTTTATATGAACATCAATGAGCTGCAGCTGTACTATCTCCTCGTTCACAATTACGTCAAAATGACCAGTTAAAAGTAAAAACAAAATATTAAAAACTTCAAATTAAGCGTCGTGGAATTGCGGGGTCAGCGATTTGGGAACACAGCGGGTGTTAAAGCTGAATAACTATAATAATCATTTTGACAATATCGTGATCAAAGAGTAAATAATACGTGTAATTTATAACTGTATATGGATGGTTAAAGTTAAGCAAGAAATTGTCTAATATTGGTGCTGATTCTATTACTGATTAACTAAACAAAAATTATAAAATTGCTATTCCTTACAATCTATAGACTGCGTGAGATCACGGGCATAGTTAATCGTTTTTAATCTACACGTTTTGAAATTTCTTTATAATATAATTTTGCATGTTTGTCGTAGAACCAAAAATTGGAAGATTGGGCCCGCGTGGTAGATTACGGCCCACTCCCTCTTACAAATAGGAGACTTGTGTCCCAGCAGCATTCAACCTACACATAATAGATAGGTGTAGGTTAAGTTGAGTTCAAGAGGGCTCTTATTTTATGTCCTTCTTGGTTTATTACAGGGAAAATAATAGCAATAATAGTAATTAAGTTCAGTTTCCACACTAGACTCAGCACCAATGACTAACGCCCACTTGCACCACAAATCAATAAACGCATATACCTAATGCAACTTAAAACATAAATCTGTCTCTGTCGCCTTGAAACGATTGCCAGAAACAGAAGATGTTTTTGGTTGGTTTAGCGTTAAACGTGTTTAAGTTTGTGGTGTAAGGTGAAGTGAAGTGAGTGATATGGAAGTGTACAGGTAGTTTGATTTCTTAGAATTGTTATACTGACTTGAAGCTAGTGTGGTGATGGTCCTGCCTCGGTGCCAGTGGCGTTGCCAGCGGGGTGGCGGCTGGTGAAGCTGACGGCGCGGGTCTCTTCTTGAGCGCAGACTTGAGCGGGACCGCGTTGAAGATGGGCTCTTTCGGCGGGATCTCCTCCACGCGGGTCGTGTCCGCGCCGTGGTTCAGTGGCTCTACGTCATCGTCCTCCTGTTCGTCCTCCTCTTCGGCTGGTAAATTAGAATAGTAACAGTGTTTTTACTATCAATAAATGGTTTCGTAATTAACACTGAAAACATTAGTGTTCTTTAATAATAATTAGCGTTATCAACGGCCTCTTGTTGTACAGATTCCCTAATTAGATTTTCAACTTTATCTCTAAAGTATTAAGGTTCAATTTTGATTGGGAATATCTGACAGTTTGGGGTAGCTTGACCTGCTGTCGTCCGTACAATAACAGTCGTTGCAGGAATTCAAGAGACTTGAGAAGGAACACTACTTGTCGTTATGATCTTGTTCAGCAAACACTTTTGGCTAATTTATTTGCTTACCTGTTATGTTGTACCTATGTATTTATTTATGTAAATATATGTATGTATTTGTGTATCTATTTTAGTATAATAATATTTGCATCAACGTCAGTCCCATTTGTGGTTAGGGAGAATCTGTCCATTCTTTGGTTGCCTGGAAGAGATCGCATTAGCGATATTTTGTTCGATGTACAGACGACAGCACATCAAGCTACTACAATCTGTCAGATTTCTTTATTAGATTTTCAACTTTATATCTAAAGTTTTAAGGTTCAATATTGATAGGGAATATCTGACAGTTTCGGGTAGTTTGACCCTGCTGTTGTCCGCACAATAAACAATATGTAAATAACTGACTGGCCTATCCAATAATGCGGGGACTGTTCGAAGGGCGATATTGCAGATAAAAACGGTACTAAGGTAACCAGTTCAGCCACCGCAGAACCTCTCACACGAGTACGCTGCTAATGTTAAGAATAAGATAATTGCGCGAAAACCCGTAACTATTATATAAATATTTGCAGTCTGTAGACTCTGAAAATTATCTATACTTACAGTCAGAGAGAGGATGTTGCGCGAGGGGGTGTTGGTTGTGCGCATGCGCATGTTGGTGTTGGTGCTGGTGTTGGTGGTGGTGGCGCGTGGGGCTGGGCGAGCTGAACATGGGCGGTGGCGGGATGGGCCCAATCTCCGACAGCGCGATAGGCGGCTCGGGCAGTTCTGACAGCATGAGTTGCTCCTCCGCGTCGCCGTGACCGTGGCCGTGCCCGCCGCCGTCGGCCGTCGACCCGTAACCACCCACTGGAACATTAATGTGATTTTTTTTTATGTTATAAATAGTGATTGTCTCGTGATCCCGCCTGATGGGAAGCAGATGCAATCGTTCATAGTAAAGCGCACTAGTTTATTTACTCTAGTTTTGAAGGCACTTAAATTGTAGTCTGACGGGAAGACCGTCACAGGAAAATTGTTTCAGTCCTTGGAGGTACACGGTATGAAACACGAGGCCAAACTTCGTCCTGCCCCCTAATCAGCGAACACATTTTTGACAAATGATTGCGACTAGTTGGGATCGTTTGGACCGCCTATTGGTCCGTTCGGTCCAAACGATGCCAACTAGTCGCAATCATTTGCCAAAAATAGGCAATCGTAGCGGTGTCAACAGTACCTATAAGGGCGGATACTTGCCGTACGACGGCCCATTCGATGATGAAACGGTGAAGGCGAAATTAAATTATGTAATTCTCACTCTCAAAAATGACAACCTCATTGGAAAAAATTACGGTACTCCCAAAAAGCTTCCATCCCCTTTAACCTATTTAGAGAATGAATTTCACTTGTAAATTTCTCACTTTTTTATAAAAAGAAATTTTATGCAGAATTTCATGTTAATGAACCGTTAATTGTGCAGTGTTTTCGGTCAGTGAATGAATCATTATCAAGTAAATTAGTTATCTAGTTTTGTTGTTCCTAAGATACTGCCGAGTCCATGTTTGGAGGATTTTGCAACAAGGCCTTCAATTGTATTACTGTTTTTATTAAAGGTGCTTATGTAGACCTCTCAAATGTCAGCGTCAATTAATAGTAGACCCACACAGAATTCAAAATCGCTAGACGCTTCTGCATACACCACAATTACATATAATTTGGTATTCATTTACTAATTAGCTAACCCGACTGTAATCCTCAAGCGGCTCACATTTAAGCTTTATTAATTAAGAATGTGTAAATGCCAAGCCTATGGTTTTTTATGGGCCAATCCACTTACACTTTTGTCCAATAAAGGGTCGCAGTACACACTGCATCAGTTATATCTAGCCTATTTTTGGGATATTAAGTGCCAGTAGAAGACATCTGTCGTCATGATATTGACAATAACTCTTTATTTATTCATATGATATGCTTAATTGTTTATTAACCGACTTCAAAAAGGAGGAGGTTACTCAATTCGACCGTATATATGCTTTTTTTTATGTTTGTTCGCGCATAACTTCATCGTTTATGAACCGATTTTGATAATTCTTTTTCTGTTGGAAAGAAGACGTTCCCAAAGTGGTCCCATGATAAGGATATCAGGGTTTGATGGTGGAAGACCAGAGAAAACAAGGGAACTTTCAAAAATTGCAGGGGCGACTAGTGCATTTCTTAGCATTTTCATTAAGTATTTTAAAGCACTACAATTTAATAAAGGTCTGGAGTAGATCTGATGATGGAGCCGGGAGACAGTCGAAGGAACTCCTCAACAATTCACAGCAACTACCTTGTGTTTGGGCTCGATTAATTTGTATTGATAAGAACTTTACACCTAGATGGGTTGTGACTGTCATAAGAGCTCTGATGATGAAGACAAAGGCCAGTTCCGGGAACTCCTCAACGGTTTACAGTAGCTACTTTGTGGTTGAACTTCATTCATTTATATTGATGAGACCCTTGCACCCATTGGGTTAAAATAATGGTCTGCAGTAAATTTGATGATAAAGACCAAGGCAGCTGAGGGAATACTTACGGGTAAAAATTAAAGTAAACAAAATTACGTCGTTTCCCAACTATATTTGCGTCAGCTTCCAGTCTGACCGGATGCAACTGAATACATAGTACTTTTAACAACTAAAAAGTGTAAAATAAAAACTTTTTACAAAAAAACAACCGACTTCCAAAAACCACTACAAAGTGAAAAATAACTAATTTCGGAAGTCGGTGTCAAAAAACGAATATACAAAACCAAAGACACCGACTTCCGAAATTAGTTATTGTCGGTTGTTTTTTTGTAAATAAGTTTTTTGACAATACATACCGACATCTCCTTGGTAGCATATTCGTCGTGGGATCTTGCCGGTCAAGGAGTTGGGTCGCTCGGGCCTCATTAGCTCACCACCATTTTCCAATTTGTCCTTCTTTGGTTCTGGAACGAAAGAGAAATGTTCTATAAAAAAGAGGGAATATAATTTAATCTGAACTAATTTTTTCTTCCTAAAATTGTTATTGTTTTATTGCTTAAGTTTAGTTGATAAAATCGTAAGCCATATCTAAGTACTAGCCTACTACTAAGTAGTTCAATGTTATCTCGAAATAAGAGCAGATAGAGTATCACAACGCCTTCAAGCTTCAAGAAGCGTGAAATTGTAAGGCGTCAGCTGAGAAATACCGCTCGAATCTAATTATGTATATCCCCATTTCCGAAGAAAAATTGTATCCAAAAATAAATATTCCAGATTTATGTGAGTGTTTTGTACCAAGTCCGTAGCAATTACTGCTCTATCAATAACAATCATCGATCTGAGAAACATTTTACAAATGAAAGCATATTCAATGTGGCAACAAGAATAATTGACAGTAAGCCAAGAACTCAAATACTCGAAGTAAGGCATAAACATTTCAAAACGTGTGTAATATTTTGTCTATACGTAGTGCACGTCATTGTATCTAGTAATGTTTGCATAGCACAAATGAACAATTCCGTTGCGAACCTACGAGTATGAGCGTGAGTGGCGATGAGCAATATAGAATTTCTAGGTACACTATGGCTATGGTCTAATAATAGTCGATAGACGTGTGACGGCGTGGCACGCGCCTCCATTCACCGAGCCACGGCGTCGGCGCCGGCCTTGGCCTCGCCATGGAACTGTGTTATTGACGCATCTCCGTCGCTATCATTCCCTAGATAAAAGTGTGTATAACTTACATATGTTGTTAACCCGCGCACAAAATGCGACTGCAGGAAAACAACCATATCTAATTGTATATCTGATTAAATTATCACAACTTGCCGATCTTAATTTATTATCTTTTATATTATATTTATAGATAATAAGTACAAAATGGCGGAACAACCTGGATCACATTAGCCCTGCGTCGCAATGATTGGAAGTCACGGGGAGAGGCCTTTACCAGCTGTAGGATGATACAGGTTAACCATAGCAGTAGCTATTATGTGGTGGTAAAAGAAATATCCTTACTTAAGATTATAAATCGGAAAGTGAGTTTGTTTGTTTGTTTGTTCCGCTTTCACGCCGTAACTACTGAACCGATTGCTTTGCAGACGTAAAGTTAGAAGTCCGGATTAAATAATAGGGTACTTTTTAACCCGGAAAAATCGATATTCCCAAAGGACAACTAAAAAGCGCTATATAACCGAACGCCACGGGGGCGAAGCCGCGGGCGGAAAGCTAGTCATTTAATAAAGCGTGACAGTTGACGAAAGCATCACGCCGACCCTAATTTTGATAACATTTAACCAGGTTACTAAAATTAGTCAGTATTATCATCTTCCTGCACTCGTTTAGGACCCCTCCTAAACAAGGACAGGGAGATGATAATAAAAGAGAAATTTTTAATGCTGAACCGGCCAAAGCTTACCTAATAAGTAAAACAAGATAAGAAGCCTGAATTTTATATACATTTCCTTTACTGACCATACAAACTTGCATATTTTGCTGGCCCTTATTGATCATAAAGATTTTCACATTAGCTTGCCCTGCCTGTAGGTGCATGTGTACATTGTAAGTAGTACCTGCACTATACATACACAATGAGCAGAGTTATTAGGCCCTCGCCCATGTGAGGCAACATTCAATACTGCGCACCAGGCACCGCCAGCCTCGCAATTTTCGTGACCGAACGCGGCTTAGTTTGCTATTGACTATTGAGACATAGATCAACTATGCAAAAACTTCGTTTCGACAGATTATATGCTTTGTATAAATCTTTTAAAGGTCTTTTTGTTGGATGAGCCCCGAAATCTGAAAATAATGTTGCCTTCTTTCTGGATGGGAAATCATCAAATGACCTCCCTCGCTCTTAGACTTTTACTGTCTAAAACCCACCCGTGTTCCTTCACTTGCCCGTGCACCAGGGCCACGGTTTCTTTATTAACCAACCCGTAACCCGGACCCAGGAGGCATCGGTCTTCGTGGTCCCTGTCACGATGTGTTGACATACCTTTGAGGCGCGCATGAAACACAACGCGCCGTCGACCGGGGCCTGGTTCTTACCGGGCGGCGAGCAGTGGGCAGCTCGCCCGCGCCTACGGTGGCCGGGAGTTCGATGTTGTCTCCCGACTAGGGTATCTCCTGCGGCGGCTAGAGGCGCGAGGGTGCTGGGTTTCGCACTACCTCATGCGCTCCCCCTCCTCCTTTGCCAGCATCACTGCTTAGCAGAAGGGACGGGCTGCCATGCACCCTCGCTTCAGACCATGGCCTGGACCAGGGGCGGACGCGAGTGATTGCCGCAGATCGCCACCACGAGGGCACGGCGGTGCTCTACCCAAGTCGGGCAGACCCCCACCGTATCCTCCACAGTGTCCTCAGGGCGATCCACCCAGTGGTGACGCCCTGGCATTTCCTCCCGCCTTATCCGGATCAGGAACCTCCCGAAACAGCCGTGTCCGGTGAGGAACTGCGTCAGGCGGAAGGTGAGGGCGCCGTGGCGCCTCTCTAGCCACTCCTCAAAGAAAATAATGTTGCCCTAATGTATAACACTTTGTGTTAAGATGAACTAAAATATGTTCGTGATCAGGTCAGCAGAAAAGTAGCAGAAAGATGACTTTGACATCCTGAATAAATGCATTTTAACATTAGTATGTAGTATATAAATCAGCTCAAGGCTGTTGATGATTATATAAATACCACTATTCGATACTATTTTGAGGATACGAGAAAATAACTATATGACTTAATAAACAAAATACTAAAAATATAAATAATGAGTATGTATAAATAATGAGTCACAGTTCCGCATCTTGAATGTGGAAGTTACTACAAACAATTAATAAACAAACGTTTACTACCGTTTCTAATTGAATGAATTTCTCACGCCAAAATTTGTTGTGTTAGGTACACTATTTTTATTATCAATGACGAAATTCTACAGCTAAATTTGAATGACTATACACGTCGTACACCATACAGAATGATTCTGGCCTTATGAAAACTTGCGTTAATTAGGTATGACCATGACATGACCGTTCTGTCTCAAAACAAACTAAAGTATGTAGTTAATTTTATTTTTAACACCCTTGCTCGTAAAGCTGATGTAATTCCACCGGTTTTAAATATGTAAAGCGGGCCATAACAAACGCGTGTGTTATCAAACCAAATAGTTAAGTTATAGTCCATACAAATTCCATAACAGCATTATTTTCCATTTCAAGTAAATATGGAACTGATCGCCGCCGCACGACTCGCGCTGCGCGCTGTTCCATATTTGAAATGGCAAATAATAATACTAATGGCGGGAAAGCAACAGTGTGCACTTACAGATTGAGTTTATTTAAAATGAACAAAATATAAAATACTTTTTTTCTGTTTCCTCGCAAGTGTGTTAAAAAACGTCGTACGATATACGTGCGTATTGGTTATATCATGCTCGGCTCAATTACACCCTCGCCTTCGGCTCGGGCTGAAATTCCGCCTCGCATGTTATAACCATCATTACGCACTAATATCGTAATGTACTATAACAGGTGCCTTTAAGAGTTCATTGTTCATTAGTTCATCATCCTACAACCATACAATCTCAGATGACACCACAAGAAAACTTCTTAGCCTCTATAGATATAATAAGTGCAGATTGTCGGCCAAGGTTGAACTGATCGATTGGCGCAAGTAGTCGCAAGCCTTTTTCGTTTATATAAGCTAAAAATCGGAGACGACCAAGAAATCGAAGTTTTTAAGCTTAAACATTAGGTACTATGTGTCATTTTTGTTATTAAAATACTCGTTGATTGATGTTTGATTTCATAGTTGATCGGAATCGCGCTCAATAAAATAATGTTTACGGTTCTAATACTATCATTAGTGAGAGCATGAATTAAGATATCTGAAATAATAAATGCTTAATAAAATCAACAGGCTTATAAGAAGTGAGTGGTTGCGCTAGCGCTGAGAGGTGCGGGACACGGTTGGTCCGGGACTGGGCGGATCGATGCGGCCCGCCCTTGGCCGACCGCCTTCGCACCGACACTCCCGAGGACGTTCGCTGCAGCGTTATGTAACTTAGATCGTCCTTCACTCCAACAAATTCAATGCTTTGAAGGTTAACCGCTATCTGAGGCACGTGTATTGCAGGTAACTTCCTGACCTTAACAAAAAAATATTCAGTACTTAGAAAAATAACGTATTTTCAATCAAGCCATTTTAGAGACATCTATAACTTTTGTTTATCTTGTTTGCATTGTTTTTAGAATGATAGAGATGTTGGGTTGGTCATTCATTGGTCCTTCTAACTGACCCGGATCCCAACGACTCGCTCTGGTGGCTTCAGCGACATAAACAAACAAAATAATAAAGTAACTACGAGCACATACAAGGTTTGTAAACAAACATTTTGCCTGTACATTAAATATGCCTTGTCGTCTTGCTCACAATTTTCCTGCCAAATGGAGGCCATTAAGTAGGTTCTTAATGCTGGCGACGTGCAACATCAAACGAACGGGATAGAGTGAGGACATCGCTGCAAACACTCACAGACGTGATTGGAATTTTCCCAATTTCGATTTAGGACAAATAAAGTTATTCATTTATTTGACATTATTGAATCTTTCAGAATAAATTCGTAATAATTTAGTCAGCCTAGTAATGTCACAAGACATTCTCGTTATCAGGTGCCACCGTTTCTTTACAGTAAAAAATCTTTAAATTATCTACTTTCAATTTCGGCTTGCTTGAACATAATGTAAATAATTATCCAAACTATCTTCTATTTACAAGCTCTGGGCATGTATAATCTTGTTGTAAAAGGTTGGTCGTTGTCTATCAATGCAGTCAAAAACATCGACGGACACCAAACTTGTATCGCATCAGTGGACAATGTCAAGAGTACGCGAGGTTACTCGTGTGCTGGCCACATGCTTGACTTGCTTGTCATATCGCGTAAAACGACGAAAGACCACACTCGTTAAAAATACATTTAAGACGATAAAAACAGAAAACACTCATCGACACGTCAGGTGGGTATTTGGCCTGTATACACCACACATAATGTTAAACAAATACTTTATTACATGTTATAGCGTTTGCCAACACTACATGCGCCCTCATGTATAAAAATTCCCCAGGACATCAATGCAACTTTCTATCAAATTATTATTTGAGAACTTTATTAATTCTTTCATGAAACAATACTCCTTGCAATGATTCTGATGAAAATATAAAGCAGCCAAAAGAAAACTGTGCCATCAACAGTACCACTAAAACAAAGCATAGTTGTATTTTTTGAGGAACACATGCGATTGTTATCACAATCTTAGACAATTACATAGACATCGAGATATATGGACAAATTATGTTAAGCAAGAGCAACAAACTGGGTCGCACGCGATAGGTACGCACAAGAGGAATTTGTGCGACGAACATAAGAAAGCATTTGCGACATTGACGTACGTGGGCGGGCGGTGACGGGTGAAATAACATCTCTTTCAGCCATTCTTCAACAGTTAATTGCAAAATGAAAAAAATTTAAAACAGCGTAAACTTCAATAGAATTCCCTTGAGTCTGTGTACCGTTCTCAAAGTATTAAAAACAAAGTTTGATAATAGTTATGTAGATCCCCTAAGATTGTAGATATTTATATCAGTCTATTTGTGCCCAAAATTACTCTTACTCACGTAGTTGTTTACAAGAAAACGTTTTTATTAGGCGAAGAATCGTAAAAATATTGAAAACGGGTGTAATCAAAGTCACTTTAAGCATTTTAGCTAAGCCACGCCGTACGAACTTTCGGCTTCAATTGCTAGTCACAATTTCTGGTACAATCAATCTCAACTGAGTCATTTTGGACGAATATAATCGCGTGCATAGTAAGTAGATAACTACCGACTAAATATATTTCTAATGCTCTCATTCGTCACCCACCAGTGTCCTACAAAAATGCCGAGTATGAAACGAAACATATTGTTGTGCTCAATCCTAATATAAAATGTAATAGCAAATAATGCTGCAACACCTAGTCGATCCAATCAGCTTGGTTTATATTTTAAGCGCGCGTATATGTAATTGAGTTTATCCGCCGAAGAAGCGGAAATCATAAGCTTATGTTCAGATGGAATGCAAAATATCCAATGTATGAAGGTATTTCCGTTGTTATATATAACCTACTCTTTCAAAAACACGTATATATCGAAATTCGAAAAATGGTAGTGGGAATAGTTATTCCAAAACGTAATACTGATTTAAGAACGACCTCTGGAAAATAAAAAATGTTACAGTTGCTTGAAGAAAAAGTATCTATTTGTAATGGAAAACAAACAAACATTTCTTCATCGATTTGGAGACGCAGTGCAGCGATAAATTTTCAGTGAGAATCAGTGGCAACGGGAGGTCAAGGGCAGAGCGCGGTACCGGACGCTCGCATTTCAGGAAGCTGCCTTTGTCGATTTCTGCAATTATTTCTCTCCCCTTTGACACAATTCCTCTACCATCAAGAGACGGTTAAAAGGTAGTATACCTTTTTCTTTCTTTTGAATCTTCATAGCGTCTTTTTATGGTTAAATAGGAAATGCTACACAAATCATTAATTAAATAGAAAATAAGCTTTTCCGTATTTCTAACGAGAGGCTAACAGGTTTTGATATGACGAGAGGTTATTTTCTTGGTGAATAGGAAGTAAGTGTGACATTGCTCTCTAAATATAAGTTTAGCGTGACTGACGAGGTTATCTATACTAAACGGACGTCATTATTAGAGGAATGTGGTGATTGACATTAGTCGGTGGGGCAATAAAAATGGCGTATGTATGTGGCATGCACCGCCGACGGCTTCGCTCACAAGCACACCGCTGCCGCAAATAGTTACGCAAGGCCACAAGACGCCTTCTCCGTTATTTATTGACATCGACGTCGGCGGCGCCTAACTAACCACGTTATATTCTTAAAAACATCCGCTATCCTTTGAGACCGACACTTTATTTAATACAATCGCCGTTTCTACAACTTCTATAAGCCTTGCCAGTACGACCAAGTAGCTCTCCTCGCGTTTCTAATCAATATTTTCAGTGCTGAAATTTTCGTCCATTGTCCGATCCATTAACTTCATAAATTGTATCGATTTCAATACAATTGCCTCTTTGCCGTTTAATATAAATGAAAATTGTAAGAACATGAATGTAAAACGAATGACGTTCCGAAATCGTACATACTTTTGGCCTTAATTTCACGAAACGATAAACCTAGATGACTAAATCTAAATTACTTAACATGATATTTTATTGATGATAGATTACCATAAGGCATGAACACCACAACGGAAATAATTTTGAGCAATGAAGATGCAATGCGAAGACAAATAATAGGTATTAAAAGATATCTTCTAAGTGCGCTTAAGCATTTTATCTACACATACCGTAAAGAATATAGCACTGTTGGTAATTGAAGGTTGTACGATATAAGTAGTAAGACTCTTTTACTTGAAAGAGCTGAAAAGTAACACGATTAAGACAATGAAAAGTGCGAAAAAAGATCGATTATTGTGACATGGTCAGAAAATTGTAATATTCTACTGAAAGAATTAAAATAATTAATGGATTTCAAATAAGTAAGTGGTTCACTTAACGATTACAAAATCTTTTGCAAAAGATGACTTAAAGTATTGAGACACTGAAATCAACTATAACCTTGTCTGTTGCTTCATGACTTTCACTCCTCACTGAATAAATAAGTAATCTAAGTCTAGCATGTTTCACTATACAATGTACGAGCACTTTGAACTTATAAATTTTCATGTTTTATGTTCAGATAAAACTGTTTTCAGAATAGAATTTTTCGTTAATGCTTTCGTTAACTTGGTTTTAATTAAATAACGTCATGTACCGAAAGATTACATCAAGAACGGTCTAGGAAAAGAGAATGGATAAAAAACTGTACAGCATGGTATAGCACAAAGGTTTAAAAGGAACCAATAGTAATAACAATCCTAAATGTCAAAGGGTACATGCAAAGAGGGGAGCGTGACATTGACATTGGCAATGCACGTGCCGACGGGCGGGGGCAGGAGCTGAAGAACTGAACAAGTAGGTGCGTGCTAGCGTGTGCATGTGCATGCGGATGAATGGTGCTGGGGTACCATTGTTACGCGCGAACAGCGTAAGGTTCGCGGTGTGTCTTGGGATAGGAGACTTGCGGCGCACGTAGTAGTGGTCGTGGCGCTGGGGCGGCGGCGGTGGCACGAAGGGCGGCGGTGGTGGCAGGCGCGAGGGCCTGCGCCTCGCGCCGCCCGCGAACGCGTCCATGGCGGCGAGCGTGCCGACGTCGCTCATGCTCGCGGCGCGCTCGCGGCTGGAAGACTGCGGCCGGCCGCACGATCGTTACTGCTCCCCCCAGCCCCCGGCACCGCGCGCGCTCTTCGATCGCCGCCCGCCCTCCGCGTTTGCCGTCCGCCCGCCCACGGGCTGCTTCGCTTTGTTTTGAATTTTTAATTTATCGCCATTCATCTAGCACTGGCTGAGAGTATAACAAGAAAATGAGCAACCCCAGGGTTTAAAGAGTGCAATGACCTAGGTGTAAGGACTATAAAACCCCCCGCTACGTCCTGATCTATGAAGCATGTAATGCGCGATCGCGCGGAGTCGATGTGCCGGTAACCCTCTTTTATTATTACATGACAGCGCATTTACATGAGACAATAGTGTCAGCGTTACGATACCGAAACACTAAAACGATTGCAATATTTTTTAGATCACGTGTTTCAGCCGAGTACTCCGTCCAAATCAAAGTTGTTACGTAATTTAAGTTGCCGATAATTCCGAAACTTAAGTCGTTTTCACTTTCAGTCATCCTTTAATAGATTGAATCTTTAATAAGCCCAAAATCCTAAGCTTATTCCTAGTTTTGTAAAAGTCCTTCGTCATATATTTAATCATCATCATCTGCAGAGCAGACCACTGCTGAACACAGGCCTCTCCTAATATGACATTAACAGATATTTTTAATTCTATGTGGGCGAAACTTTGAGTGAATTGTCGCAACCCAGCCGTATCAGTATACACTACGCAGTGGTCCAGCGCCTTTGACCTTTAAACAGGGTTCAAATATGTATAAAATTATAAAAAGGTTTTATACAGCCTCCGTGGCGTAGCGGTAGCGGACGCGGCCGCTGCGCAAGGAGGTGCGGGTTCGATCCCCGCACAGTGCAAATATTTGTATGCATGAATATGAATATTTGCACTGGTCTGGTCGTGCCTCGGAAAGCACGTTAAGCCGTTGGTCCCGGTTGTCATACGAACATCTAGTGGCAGTCGTTACGGGTTGTTGGAGCCCTCAAAAGTCCAACAATTGGTCTAGCTGCAATGCTTCGATGTCGCCTTCGGGTTGTGGAGGTCAGACGGCAGTCGCTTCACGGAAAAATGTCGAAGTTTAGCCATATCAGCAGTTGGACTGGTAAAGGCGGACCCCAGACTCCAAAGCTGAAAAAGGCTTCGGATGCGACTGGGATTAACGCTGAGATGATGATGATTATAAAAAGGTTTTAAATGTTATATATTATAATTTATTATACAATTACTAAAATAGTTATGGAGGATATTAGGCACACAGTTGTGACAATAAGTCCTCTCTTTGGCTACAGAGGCATCACGGCGCCCTCACCTTCCGCCTGACGCAGGTCCTGACCGGACTCAGTTGTTTTGTGAGGTTCCTGTTTACGATAAGGCGGGAAGAAACGTCAGGGTGGATCAAGCACCCGAGTCCTCATGGCGACGATCTCGCGTGTCCAGCCCTGATGGAGGCCAAGTTACGGAACGTACATGGGAGGTCATCACTTGCGAAGCAGTAATGCTCGCAAAGAGGAGAAAGAGGGCCGGGTCGTTGACCCGTTGTATTTGAAGCACGCTACTAAGAGATGTTAGTACAGATATAATGACAAGATCCGTTTAGGCCGATATCTGTCAGGGCCGCGCGTTGTTAGAAAAAGATATCGTAGCCCAGGGGCTACGACACGGCCCTTGTTGCTTCATTTGCAAGCGGTACTTGCAAATGAAGCAACACGGGTGGGTTTTAGTCAGTAAAATTCTGACTCGCTCTCTCGTTCCGCCCAGAGCGGCAAAAGTTATTCTATGATTCCCGTCCCAGTGCTACAGTTCGAGATGATCTAATGTTCTTTCCCTACGCTCCCGGTGTAAATCGATTGTATAACGGATCATTCCCGGCTGAAATAGTAGGAAAAAACGCTAAAACAATGGAATTAACAGTTGCTAAAAGTACACAAAACCACGGTGGTTAATTCATACATATTCAAAAAAAATTGTAATATAGATGTATAAAAGTTTGCTCTGAATGACAGCAAACTACAAACACTACATATTATTATGTATTTATGCATACGTTATCGTATGCTTATCTTGAAACACAAACAAAGCTGAAAATACGTAGATCGGTGTTTGCCTTCATTCATGAATTTTGTTATTGGCCGTTTTATTCCAGTCCTATGTTCCATTTAACCCCTGTTACTTATTATTTATGTACATTTCGCTATCTTTACGATGATGGGTACATAAAGACCACAATAAAAACAAAACTTTTTGATAAAACATAGCTTCGCATTATGGTAAATGTTTGGTGTACATTTTGGCATGTGTCACTGCGATGGCGTTAATGATAACTGGCATGGTTTCAAACTGCTAATACCTCTTAATCCTGGGCTAAAATCCCAAGGCGCGTAAATGATCCGTTGGGTTTATCTTTTACCGAAATTATACTTTCTGAGACGTCATACCGCTTGTAACCTCATGCCGTAGAAGGAAACGTGCCTGGCGAGAACGAATAGCGTTATAGGATGATTAAGATAAGCAATTTTAGCATAACCCTATCTTATGATCACTAAATTGCTATATACTCGATTGTCGAGATGATGGTTTTAGAACCATCAATTGGTCGTTCTTTTCATGACTAATCATGAAGAGAAAGTGTCACACAAATAATGTTGAGAAGGTTACAAGTTCATAACTTAGAAAGGAAAGATAAAAAATATTGTGAAACCATAAAACGAGATCTGGAAAAAAGACAGCAACGAGTGTTGCAGTTGGAAAGATTTGTTCATTGATACAGACTCCCGTTTCACTAGAAAATCTCGCCGGAGCTGCGCCCGGCTTAACACATAGTCTAAACTAGTAGATAAGACCAGGGTAGAGGAACTGAGCAGATACCAGTGTGACCAACCTTAAATTAGAGATCCTGCCCCACTTATAAAAGAAAACTGATAAATCCTGCCAAAATCAAAAGCACAAAATGCCAAAATAATGCCAATATAATCTAAAAGTTTATAATAAATAAAACATTATTTTTTCACACGCGTTTTTTTTTAAATGCCCCGCTCCTATTGTTCGCAACGTGATGCTATATGACCTAAGGCCTTCCTCGATGAATGGGCTATCAAACGTAAAAAGAATTTTTCAAATCGGACCAGTAGTTCCTGAAATTAGCACGTTCAAACAAATAAACAAACACTTCAGCTTTATATATTAGTATAGATAAATTGATCATAAAGTCTAAAAGTGAACTGAATTAAATTACACATTCCTATTAGCATCGTATTCTTCTAGATCACTTTCTTTATACATCGCTTTCGTCATTTCTTTAAATGGCTGGAATGAAACGCAGTCACCATATTCACTAATGCCCTGTTTAACGAGTAAAATAGCGGCGACATGTTTATTAATAAATCTGTTCCGCGTTTTTGTTTTATCAGATAGATTTTCGAGAACATCCTTTCACAGGCAGCATTCGACTTGTTTTTGAACCATTACCTCTTATGGAAATATTTTTTGAACCCTAATTTAGTTTTTACATTTTGGCATTAGAATTTCCTTCTAGAAACATTCTAAATTATTTTTTATTTTATTTGACATAAGAATTTTGTTCTAGTTAGGTACATTCAACATTATTTTCTTGTGACATTTTTTTTTAAACCAAAACAGAAAAACAAAATCAAATAAAAGAAAATAAAAATCAAAACAGAGCAATTGCTCTGTTCTCTGGTTGTAACTGACGATTCGAAAGTGCTTGCATCTAAGCCTACTTGAATAAAGTATTATTTGAATTTGAATTGGATACTGCATCCTACTCTTTTTGTGGGCTGTAGCGGCTGGCGGCTATACTAAATTGTTAATACCGCCAAAAGTGCCAAATCCTGCCAGATTTCTAAAACGTCAAACAAAAGTGCCAGAGAGTAAAATAGAGGGCTAAACCTGCCAAAAAGGCAGGATCCTGCCACATTTGGTCACACTGGCAGATACTCTTATTATCGGCAATGTATAAATAGGCTTATTGCAACTTTGGTTGGGAAAAAAACTAATACCTATATACCAATTACACGTATAAGAAATATTCTACGCTGGAACTTTTAAAAGATTATAGTAGATATAGGGACCACAGCTGGACCGCAACAAAATATTCATGTGGGGATTTAAGCTCAGTTTAGACTAGGTTTCTCTTAAGACTGGTTGAGATACTGAGGAAAAAAAGCAATTAGGAACACAGACAAATAATAAATTAGCTTGTAAAAGTGGACGTTCCTTTTAAGGTAAGAACACTAAACTATACCTGTAATCATTCATAACAACTTATTTATAATAACAACACCCATAGATGTCTTTGTTATGGAAATACCTAAAAATAACAAGAAAATACAGGCGGTGTCTATAAGTAATTACTTCGATAAACTTTGTCCGTTCGCGGTTATCGTCACATTCCAAAGCAAACGTCATCTGAGGCAAAAAGAGCAGTCTATTTACCTCATATGTTATCTGCGACCGCATGGCATGACGTAAAACTGTTGGTAACAACGAAAACTGCATCGTGAACGGTCAAACGCCTCGTAAATTATTAACTGTGTAGTTAGTAGTTGGTCCGTGGAGATGGCAGAACTGAATTAAATAGCAAGTAGTTTACACTTGAGTTGTATGAAATATTTACGACGGTTTAAATTAAATGCATGCATGTTAATGAATTTATTAAAAATTGAAGTTAAGGGGTTCATTAAGAAAAGGTTGATTATAGTTGAGATGTTTAAAGGTGTTAAAATGTCCCTAATCACTCCTTATCTTTGAGCAACGTTTATACAATATGTAAAGAAAACCCTGTCCGACCCATAAGGATAATAAAGGTTAGGTAAACACTTGACCAAATATAATATAAAATTTTACATAATCATCACAGTAACAATAATAATGAATTTTGAAATAATCTTTTTTTCCCGGGTATTAATTCCAATTTCCCCGAAATTTGGTAATTTTAAAAAAACTGACAACACCATTTGTGACGGAGCGAATAGCGATGCGACCACGTGCCGCATGCCCCGCCCCCCTTCACCCGCACATACATGCGCGGGTGAAGGGGGGCGGGGCTATCGGGTTGCCTACCGCACATGCATTAAGTTACCTCGCTTTTTCGAAATAATATTTATTTTTTTTTGGGGATTTTTTTTTAAGTTTAGCCCGGCTTTGTAGGCATTATTAGAATCAGTTAACGATACCTAACAATACCTTCACGGATCGGACAGGGTTTTCTTTACATATTGTAGATAACTGGGTTTTATGTACGTAATACATATACTGCTGCCATAAGGAAAAAAGACGCATCTAACATTTTTTTTCTAAATTGAGTTACATGCATATTCTAAATCAGTAAAAAAAATGGCATCCACCAATATTTTGAAATTTCACATAATAAAAAAATGTTAGATGCGTCTTTTTTCCTTATGATGGCAGTATAGACAACCTAAGGTTCAAGTCCACTTAATATTATTATACGTATATCACTACAACATATTATAAAACTAAGTCACTTTCTCTTACCCTATGTCCCTTTGTGTGATTCAATCTTTAAAATTCTGCAACGGATTTAGGTGCGTTTTTTTTAATACATGGATATAGAGTGATAAAAGAGGAAGGCTAATATAATTATATAGTATGTATAATAACACCCAGTAAATTGTGGAGAAATACTATTATTTTTGAGGTTTCTAATGTGATGTCGTAAATAATTACATTTTTTCCGCGCGTTTTTAGTCAGGTCTAAGGGAAGGCAAGTAAGGCATAGGGGGGGAGGGGGGGCAAATCAAATTTTTAGAGTGGGTAATCTGTGTGCGCTATAGTCACACGCGGTTTTTTGGTAATTACACCGTACTTTTTGGTAGTGTCTACTGCGTGGTTTATTTAAAAATGAGAGATAAGTCCTTGTTTATACTTTGTCTAGTAATTAGGGGAGTTCATATATGTTCTGCGAGAATCTTTTTTTTTAAAGTTTAGCTCGACTTTGTAGGCATTAGTAGAATCAGTTATCGATACCTTATAATACCTTCACGGATCGGACAGGGTTTTCTTTGCATATTGTATACAATATATTACTAGCTGTTGCCAGCGACTTCAAATCAAATCAAATCATTTATTTCAAATAAACCAGTTACAGGCACTTTTGAATTGTCAGAAGGTCGGTCAGTCAATAAGATGAAGCTAGTCGCCCATTCCAAAGAGTAGGTACCTATGGAGAAGAACGGGCAAGAAACTCCATGGACACTCTTTTAAATTTTTAAGCTATTGTTACAAATATTTGATTACATCATTCATGTTGAAATCAACCGCGTGAGAACGATGCAGAAATATATTGTACGCTGAGAGCGTCCATTATGGAAAACATACAAAAATCAATTCAGAAATTAAAATAGGTACGCCGTGGCAGCTAAGAGATGACCAGTCCCCTCTGACGGCGTCCGTTCACGAACATGACGTATGGATCAGCATCATTCAGCTCAACCATATCGAAGGGAACCCAATGACCCAAAACACACGCCACCATCAGCGAGACATTTGAGTGAGCATGACATACTCTCAACCCTTCGTCCGCGTAGACTTCAGTTTACAGCGCGCGGTGGTTCCTGTTTCCGGGGGAATGTCAAGATAAATGCCTACATTACTGCAAGGTTTCAAACATCCTCACACATTTTCGCGTTTATATTATTAGCAGGATTACAAAAATACATAAGGTCTAGCAACGTTAATTTTATCGGCTTTAAAGGTTTAGCAAAGGAAAGAAACATCAAATATCATACTTCTAATTATTTTGCGTTGGTTGGTGTTTTGGATATGCTTAGGATATTATGAAATAAGGGTTAAAATTATTACGCTTGATTAAATATGAGCACATTTAACTAAGTACGGTTTTATAAACTATTTTTTTTTTTTTGTTTTGCTGTCTTTTGCCAAAACATAAAGGTTTTCTGGATTTGATACACGTGAGCATGCCGCATAGAGTTGCCCGTATTCGATAACATTTCCCTGAACGTTTAACATAATTTGTTCATTTATTTTACTATTTTATTAGTCGGCGCCAAAATTGCCCTTTCGCATAGCCATTCTCGGTTGTCCATATTTGTTTGAAGATCCGGATAGAATTATTTAATAGGTCATCTGAGCTATCCACAATTTGACAGAACTCACGACTCACTCTAATCATGCCACCGTCATAATTAGAGTGAGTCCATGTTACTGTCAGTTGGCATGCGATCTACACCAATTTTAAAAGAGTAGCTGCATATTGCATATACCCGGCTTGAGAATCGTGATGAAGTTGCCCTCGAATATTCGTGGTGAGACAATACTTTTTCACGCGAACCCATTATGCAGATGCTTTCAAAGAGGCATTTATTTCATCTGCCGGCGGCATACCCCTAGTAATCACCGGAAGGGTCTGCCTAAAGTCACCAGCTAAAAGTACCACCGTCCCTCCCATGATATCTTGGTTGCCTTTGATGCCCCTCAATGTGCGATCTAGTGCTTCAATTGTCCTTTTGTGGAATATCATCACATTCATCCCAAACTAACAACTTACACTGCTGTAGCATTCTTCCGCGCTCACTGCTTTTACTAATATTGCATTTCCTCATGAGCTAAGTTCAATGGTAACTGAGTGCGCCGAGTTGATATAAAATAAGCGCCTGTTAAAACAATGGAAGCAATATGTACGTCTGCGTTAGCTCCCGTTTTCGCAAAAATTTTTGTTACTGCTCTGCTCCTATTGGTCATAGCGCGATGTTATGTAGCCTAAAACCTTCCTGGATTAATAGGCTATCCAACGCAAAAGGAATTTTTCAAATCGGACCAGGGCCTGTAGCCAATGTAACATCGCTTCGTAGCGAAGCGATATCGAATACCAAACCAACCAATGGCGGAAACGATTGACCACGTGATTTATCGCGTCGCGTGATAAATCTTTCCCGCCATTGGTTGGTTTGGTATTCGATTTCGCTTCGCTACGAAGCGATGTTACATTGGCTACAGGCCCAGTAGTTCCTGAGATTAGCGCGCACAAACAAACAAACAAACTCTTCAGCTTTATATATTAGTATAGAGTATAGATATAGATTAGTATAGATAACTGATGAGTCAATAAGATATTATTCTTTTGCTAAATAAGACGACATATGTAGATATTATGAAAGGGTCTGTACGGTACCGACGGCAGCAAGTCAAGTTACTATAAACTGTCACATATTCCCAATCAACCTTAAGCCTTAATGCTTTAGAGATAAACTTGAAAATCTAATAAGGAAATCTGACAGATTTTAGCAGCTTGATGTGCTGTCGTCTGTACCTATATACGCAACCTGCCGCAAACTTTTTTTTTTTAATTATAAACTAGCGCTTGACCGCAATCCCACCTGATGGTAAGCAGTGACGCAATCGATGATGGTAAAGCGCACTACTTTATTAAGAGCATTCACTCTAGCCTTGAATTGAAGACAGTCCAACTGACTCCACCTGGTGACCCCAGTCGACAACAAAGCTTTTCTATTTGAGAGACATAGGCGCTGACTCCCGTTTACAAACAAATATACGGTCAGTGCATCTTTTATCTTTTTATTTCATTAAGATAAGGACAAAACCTAACTTTTACATCGGTCCTGTCTTAAAAAAATCATGTAAAGGTTAAATTTATATTAATTACTAGCTTTCCGCCAGCGGCTTCGCCCGCGTGGAGTTCGGTTATATCGCGCTTTTTAGATTTCCCTCGGGAACATCAAATTTTTCCGGGATAAAAGGTAGCCTATGTTCTTTCTCAGGGTCTAAAGATTGTTTGTGCCAAATTTCATCAAAATCGGTTGAGAGGTTTAAGCGGGAAAGCGTAACAGACAGACAGACAGACAGACAGAGTTACTTTCGCATTTATAATATTAGTATGGATTCTTTCGCACATGAATTGTACAGAGGCGGACTTAATGCCTTAGACATTCTCTACCGGTCGGCCACAGGTGGTGAAGAGATTAGATGGCAGGTGCTTTAGTTGCAAGAAATATAAAGAGAAAAAAGGTCTTAACACTATTTAAATAAATACTTAAATAAGCTATATCACATACATATTATTACCAAAATATATACTTATAATGTATACCTACATACAAACTAAAAATTTGGGAGCGAGGTGTTGAAATGACTCTTCCCTTTGCTTAAATAACTCTGCAATTTCCGTTTAAATGCAAACCGGCTGGCGACCATCCTGATATTAAGAGGAAGCGCATTCCACAGAATAATGGATTGAATATGAAATGAAGAGTGATCAAAGTCAGACGTATGTGAAGGTAAAGGCCCACTCCTCCTTAGCTTGACAGCTAAGGAGAAGTGGGTGAGTTAAGAAGGGAGGAAGGTTTAGATTTGGTTACACATACGATGACAATCTTGCTTGTCATTTCAGGCCATCGACCCAAAGCTTGTTTAATATTCCTCCTACAGCATGTAATTATTTATTTTCTATTTGTATTTCATCGTTTCGCGTTTTCGTACTAATTTTATTTTTAAGAGAGCGCTAAGAATAGTGTTATTTCATCGGAATCTTAACAAATATTCCATAAATGATTGTATCCAATCTTTATGGGTATTTCCGGGCGACGCCGAGTCGCCGCCTACACCAAAATCCCTATGCGAAAACACTCTACTAATAGACCGTTGATTCATTACCGGTATTATAATTAATATTTTCTCTGATCGCCCGCCAATGAGTCTAATCTAAGCTCGTTCTGATCCATCGACTATTAGACACCTAGAGAAGACCATCGGTTAGCTCATCCTGATTAGCAACACGTCTTTGCCAGCGGGTGTCCTTGCCACAGTGATGAGGTGGTTCTTTGATGTCATGTGAATAAAGATGATTCGCCATAGAATAGTTTCAACCTTCGTGGGTATAGGTTGAAACTATTCTAGACCCGAATTTAGGATCCAACCATTTGAATAAAACATAGCTTTCAACCTTTTGATAGTCAGTAGGCCTGGCCACGTCTCAACTTAAGACTTACAATTGTCAGGTAACACGTACTGATTAAAGTGATCGGGCTAATGCCATGTGCCTCTTTTCTAACGCTCAAGCAGCTGGTTAGTTAACGTTGCAGGACCGTATGAAAGTTTTCACAAGACCCCGCATCATTCATCCGGTTTAGGGAGTGAATACACTTGTCGGCGCGGAATGGTCTTAAACGGAAACGCTTTAATAGCTATAACGACGTCATTCTTCGCGGTTCGGGTGCGATTTGACATTGCGCCGAACTTTTCGATTGCCGACTTGTACCGATTAGAAAGACATTATAATCGGTACAAGCCGAGTCGGCGTCGGTAAGTGTGGTCACGCCCTTACCCAATACCCGCAACTTAGTCGCTGCCAAGAACCGGGCGCCGGCTAGTTGGCTACGGTGACGTTTCAAACGAGGCTCACTTAGGTTAATAACAATTCCACTCCAAATAACTTGCAATATTGCTGATAAAAATTTCAAGACGCATTAGTCACAAATTCCTCTGAAAATAAAGAATCAAGTGGGCTACCTTCAGGAACACGCTGCTCTGTTTGAAATTTGAATGTACGAATCAAAAGTACAAACCTCTCAAGCAGGCACATCCCATGATGAAGCCCATCATAGAGAGGCGCTGCGCAGGCGGCGGTGGTGGTGGCGGCGGCAGCGGCGGCGGTGGCGGCGGCACGCGCCTGCCGCGCGGGGGCGCTCGTGACACCGCGCCAGATATTACCCACCGCTCTTAACCGTCCCCGGCCCGCACATTCTCACTACATCGTACCCCATCAAGGCATTTTAACGATCAAAGAAATGCGAGCAAAGAATACTCCCACAAATCTTAAGCATGGTTTTAATAACAAACAAGGAATTTGACATTTATTTATTTTAGTCTAACTATCAGTTTACACCACAACTAACTGAAAACAAAATCTACCTACTACATACACTTATCAGACATTACCACCGCATCACTGAAAATACTTTGACGTTCGGAAAGAAAGTGTGCGCAATGCGGAAAGGTAAAGGTACTCGTTTATAAAAAGTATTGAGTCCGACATGATACTTTATCGCTCAATAGCAATTTGAATGAAATGAAATGAATATTTGATATTGTTAGTGTTTAGTGGAAAATGTCATGCAAGCGTCGCGGGGCAACGACGCCGGTGCAGCGGTTGTATCGCGTGCTGGCGCCGCCAACCCGATCGATACCGCACGGAAAGTTCGCGCCTCAGGTCTAACCACCGACCATAACTAGAACATATGTCGAGAATACAGAAAAAAGGCAATCAATACTATTGCACCAAGGAAGAACGAGACGGTCAAAATCTAGCGGGGTTTATGTAAAACAGTTTATTTTATAAAACTTGAAAGTCCAATGGTTTATTTAGGTAGTCTCCAGCAGTGATAAAGATTTCATTTACATTTGTTTGTCGCTAAAATGATATCATATAGCAGCCGCAATATAACTAATATAAGTTATCTTTTATACTATTTATGGAATCAGCTCAATGTGCCATCATGTCATTCATTACGTTATAAATAAACGATAAGGAATAGCCTAATCTATGCTGTGGCATTATTTGTTCAAATAGCATAATTATTTTATTGATAACCATTAACATAAGACATCAAGCATAACTGTTATTTAGCAATTGTAGCAACTGTAACAAACAGTATTGCTAAATAACAGTGGAATTAGTCAGCCTAATCGTTCGTCTCTACATTTGATTAGAAACTGCTTTGTCTTAATTTTTTGAGATGTATATTTTCGCGTATATCTTCAATTAAAAGCGTACAGTACAGTTTCAGATTCATCAATTTAAAAAAAAAACGGTACACTGCACCTCCAAAAGCTTTCAAGTCATATCGGTTCAAATGATACAGTCATGCGCTTCTTGCAATGACTCAACGAGGGGTAGGTAAAACAGTAAAGAAACAGAATTCCGCGTGTGATTTGACAGGCGGTGTATATGTGGGCAGATAGTCGAGTGAGGTTAGGGTAGCAGTCGCGAGGGTCGGTTTGCGGCAGGTCGCGGCCGGCGGCGCGGGCGGGCGCGGGCGCGGGCGGACCGACACTGAAGCGCGCGCCGCACGGCCGCTCCGCACCCCGCGCACACCCGGTACCCAAGTTACCCAACCCCTAGTTGCCGGCTCCTCAATCTAGACTTCGACGACTGCCTCACGCCGCCACACTATCCCACCTAGATATACTCCAAAGATTCGTAACATGCGTAATTCAATTTTAGCCCACCGACCCACTTAGCGCTGACAGAACAGCAGATTTCATAAACAAATTATAATGAGTTATGTAACCTCTTCATTTGTAAAAGTAGAGCACCCATTTATCTAGTTTTTGAAATCTCAATGTCTTGTTGACTTAGATACTCTATCTACCAATGATATGTGAGAGAGAATAAGTCATTTACGAAAATAAAACGTATAGGTATAATTTAGACAAAGTAAATGGTTGCATAACTGAAATATAAAAAGTAATACGAATTTTTGCCAAGTGGTTTAAATTCGGATCAATAAAAGTGCCATTATTATCTATATCTATCTATCCAAATATTTCTTCTCGCGTGTTTCAAATTGGGTTACAATAATGATAACATAGGTTACGAATTAACCAAAGTTCCAATTACAATAATAGCAGGTAGTAAACATAAAGTATATTAAAGGTAATGTAAATGTTATAATAAGTATAATGAAATGTACAATGACGTCACATAACAGTGGCTCTGTGATAGCTAGACAGTTTGTGGTGGGTCAACGTTCGACGCCCGTCCTGTCAGGATGTCGTTAATTCCCGCCACGCGTCACTACCTATTCTCCAATTACATTTAATCCGATTCAATAATTTTAAATACAATAAAACAAAATTATTCAATATGAAATATGAGGTCCGTACTTTTGAATGATTTTGATTAGTAGACATACTGATCGGTTGAACATATTCAATGGGCTTGTACTACTAAATGCTAAAGTGTGCACTGTACATTGATATCTGTTATATTGTTTTTCAATTACATTCAATCGATCCACAAGAACAGTAGGGTAATTGCGTAACAAACTATCAGTAGCAATGGGTTTCATTTTGTTCAGTTCAGTTTTTTCGTTGGTTTAAATCTTAACCAATGTCTACACGATATGAGTATGAAATGCATGGAGCAAATTCCACTTAAATACTGTGTA
Source organism: Sesamia nonagrioides (assembly GCA_017933935.1). Lineage (NCBI taxonomy): Eukaryota > Metazoa > Arthropoda > Insecta > Lepidoptera > Noctuidae > Sesamia > Sesamia nonagrioides. The sequence continues at coordinate 19,363 of JADWQK010000905.1, read as the reverse complement.
TGAAATCATGACTTGATTGATACTAATCTGGAGCAGCTATTAGTAATCACAACAGTCACGAATTAGCCAGATGTGTAATAGACGAATATACAGACAATATTGTACGAATTAATGTTAGCCAGGGTGGTACGTTATGTTTAATAGCGACAGCATTGATATAATATTAAACTAAGGTAGATAAGTCACTACCGCATTAAACTTGAAGCGTACAAAAGATTATAATTCTAATCTCTTGTCTTAGTCACTCTCGATACACTCGTAAAAACAAACGACAAACACTAACTGCGCAAACGACAAACACAAGCCATCTTTTTCTTCTCTATGCTTTAGATTGCACCCCATATCACTCACACTGTACCAACGTGTGAAATGTACGCAGAATAAAAAAATTGCATGTGTGTGCTGCTGCTACGATCGGCACATTTATTTCGGTTAATTTGTTAGAGCATATCATATCTGTTTAATATTATATCAATGAGCGACAGCCTGTACGATCTGGTTAATGGTGTTTTATTTTGCGTTCAATTGACAGAAATACCTAGATTAGGGTTTAAGACACTACCTTTAACCAGAACCAATGACTTAAATGACGACTTGATGACTTAAGAAGGAGAAACATTTCTTAAAAGTTTTAAATGCAAAAGCTCATTGCTAAGTCCAATCTATACTAATATTATAAATGCGAAAGTATGTCTGTCTGTCTGTCGGTCGGTCCGGCTTCCACGCCAAAACTACTGAACCGATTGTAATGAAATTTGGTACACAGACAGTCTAGAGTCTGAGAAAGGACATAAGCTATTATAACATCCCGCTATGACCAATAGGAGCAGTGCAGTAACAAAAAATGTTGCGTAAACGGGGGCAGACGCGGACGTACATATTGCTCCCATTATTTTAACAGGGGGCTTATTTTATATCAACACGCGGACGGAGTCGCGGGCAACAGCTAGTCAAAAATATTTGGGTACAATTTAGATTGCACCGATAGGAATATAACATTCATTAAAGGCCACAAAGTCACAATGAGAAAATCCTCTATTTTGTAAATACATATTTTAAAATCGCAGTTGATCTGAAGAACAAACTTTTCAATGAAGCGCCCTTGCATGTGTTTGGGTATACTTATCATGTCTTGTATCTCGAGTAGTTTTTATTTAATAAGCTTAACACAGCTCTGTACGATGTACGTGTTTAATCAGTTTTACGCAGATGTAACTAACAAATATACTGTAAATGCTAATTTATTTGTCATTGGAATATGCAAATAAAATATTACATAACCTTTAATGGTATGTTCCCCTAATATCGCGTTGATAATTATATTGTTTTAAAGAGAAACATAAGATATAAAGATAGGGTTGTAGAAATTGTTTTTTTTTAAACCGTCGTAATTTTTGATAAGCGGAAAATCATATCAGTTTACCGCTAAATAATTAAACTTTTTCCATTTATTTTTTCCAGTTTTAGGATTCCGTATCTAAAAGGTAAAACGGAACCCTATTCATGAGACTACTCTGTCCGTCTATCCGTCCGTCCGCCTGTCACCAGGCTGTATCTCATGAATTGTAAGCAATAGCTAGACATTTGAAATATTCAGAGATTATGTATTTCTGTTGCCACTATAACAACAAATACAAAAAATAAAATATTTAAGGGGGCCCCCTTAAATATTTTATTTTCCCATACGACAAACGTGAATTTCTTCCGTTATTTGTTAAAGAATAATGGTACGGAACCCTTCGTGTGCAAGTCCAACTCGCACTTGGCTGGTTTTTCAAAAGCCCCTACTGTACTAAGGAAATGCAGGTTTCCTTAAATAGTGTTTTTGGGAAAATCCCATTACTCATGAACACTTGTTGGATCTATTTGAAAATAATGATGGCTTTTCCAATTCATGGTGGAACCCTTGCAGGGTGGGAGTTTTAGGGTTTCGACATTTTTATAGCATATTAGTAACATAAAACATTTAAAACAGTACCTATATGCATTTCCTCTCTCTTTAAACATGTCATTATTTTTGTATGATTTTTATTATTAGATGTATATATTTTTTAGACTAGTATGATATACTTAACGTGCATATTTATTATATAAACTATGTAAAATTGTAAATAGTACACTGTAGACTACCTACATTATTTCTCTCTCCTTCCCCTTACTATTCCATCCAAAGTTTGTCTGTAAAAGATCGCTCTTAGCGATAAGACCGCTCATTGTGTCACCCTTTGTAAAATCTTTATATTTATGTTTTTGTAATCTATATGGTGCACATAATAAAGAGGTTAGAGATACCCTATATAGGAGAGGCCCTATTCTATGTGAAATCCCACGCATTTCGGTGTTATTTACAAGCAAATCTAATATATATGCCAATATAGTAATATTGTATAGAGGTAAGAATTTATAACTTTGTATGTAGGGATTGCTAATCGAAAATACCTATTCAAATCCGAAAATTACACTTATGGGGATTTACTGTATTGCCGAGTGTCATAGGATATAGTTTATCAAAAAAAATTGGATATCTTAAATAGACAAAGCCGCGTCCAGAAGCTAATAATGTATTTTTATGTTGCACTATGAAAACCGCCCTTAGAACTAGCTACGTAATAAAGGGTCTCAAATTAAAATTTTCATCCAATATGCACTAAAAATTCAAATACGGTCCTACGTTCAAAAATGACAATATTGTTTCGTTTAGCGGGTTTTGCATACCTTCATAAAAATCACAATGAAAGGCACAAGGCATCACGTCTTGAAAGACGCACGTTCAGCACTATTGGCGAACTTTCAAGAGGTCTCGCAAGACAACTGAAGAGGATGTCTTGCGTCTACAGATTTTCCCGTCATTGAGTTTTATTTTACAAGCGGATTTCTTCTAGGAAATTGTTCTCTACGTAATATTTTTGTTCTGTTTAGGAACAAATATTTCGAAAAGTTCGTTCTGTTATTCTGGACACAAGGCCTGAGAACTGTACATAAATATCAGAGTTGATAGAACTTGATCATCTACCACAGAAAGGGAAAAATAAATTAATATCAAATAGAAGCAAGCACTGACCTATGACATTATTGTTTTGATGATGGTGCGCTGAAGCGGCGTTAGCGATGGCGGCCGCCATTGCTGCTTGTTGGTGTTGATGTTGGTGCTGCAGCTGCGACGCTAGCTGTGCTTGTAGCGCGGCGTGCATGCCCACGAGCCGGTCTTGCGCCGCCTGCGCAGCGCTGACTTCGCTCCGTGCATCCTCGCCACTCGGTGGAGACACTGGTTCATCTACAAAAAAGAACATGTTAGTATCGGCAGTTAAGTACTTTCACCTAAATTAAATTAAATCATCAATTAACACTAGAAGTCGTGGTGGCCTAGTGGTTAAAACAGCAGCATCTCAAGTATGAGTGTGCGGGTTCGATTCCAGGTCAGGCAAGTACCATTGTAACTTTTCTAAAGTTATATGTACTTTCTAAGTATATCTTGGACACCAATGACTGAAGGTGAAGGAAAAACATCTTGACGAAACCTGGACTTTATAAGTCTGAAATCGCCAACCCGCATTGAGCAAGCGTGGAGATTACGTTCAATCCTTCTCTGTATGAGAGGAGACCTGTGTCCAGCAGTGGGACTATAAAAAGGTGATGTAAGAGGAGATGATGAGGATGATGATGATCAATTAACAAACGATATGCACTGTTTGCAAATTTATGATTTTGCACAATCAGCTTAGAACCAAGTACGAAATGGCCGTTTTAAGTTACATAGGTTTACATGATGGTCCATGAAGGACAATTTTATGGAAATCATCTTAACTACAAAACCCTGATCTTGAATAGCTGCTTTAGAGAAGTTGAGAATGATTGACTGTTTCTTTGAGACCAATTCAACCACATCTGTGGTAATTGGATTGGTATTGTTGTCTACTTTGGAGCGTGAATGATACCAAAATTGGACTCTCCTTGGAATTGAAAGTCAATGTGCCGGTAACATGTAGAATTTGTCAACCCAGTAGGTCGGATGTTTAACAGAACTTAGTACTACATCACAAAATTCCCAACATAGGAAATCAATCGACAAGCGATAACGATAAGCGCATAGTAATTTAATATTACGTTATCGTTCAAATCGGTACCGAGGTTAAGTACAACAAAATTATAATCATCAGCACCATTCTGCTGTGTTTAATTATAAAATACTAGCTTTCCGCCCCCGGCTTCGCCCGCGTGAAATTCGGTTATATTGCGCTTTTTATCATTTTTTTTTAACGCAAGGTAGCCTATATTCTTTCTCAGGGTCTAAAGGTTGTCTGTGCCAAATTTCATCAAAATCGGTTGAGAGGTTTAAGCGTGAAAGCGTAACAGACAGACAGAGTTACTTTCGCATTTACTTATAATATTAGTATGGATATAATTTATTGTTCTGCAAGACCAGTAAAAGTGATGACGGGCATTACAATTAGTTACAAGATAATAATTAGTCATCTCGTTACTTAAACAATGGCCCAGATTTCACAAACTTTACTAAATAAATGTTCAGTTTATTTATTTCATGAAGAAAAGGTCAAAACATAAATATTACTTTTGTCCTGTGAAATTAACACAATGATATCGACGCTTGAAAGGCAATCATATCTAAGCGACAAAAAATCGTAAATTGAGTTATACAGTATGTTAACTAACAGAGGGCGTTCCCGTTAACCCGAAATAGTATAGCATACATACGAGTACATGCTAAAAAAATATTTCCATTCGAAAACAAAATATTTAAAATTTTTTCCAATAAGAAAATATTCAATAAAAATTTTAAATTGACATGCAAAAGAAACACACTGTACACGCGAACATGAAAGACGGCAACTTCGCAATTTATTTATACATGACGACTACTATTTTGATTTAAAACAGGTTTCAAATTTATTTCCAATTAGAATTTTTTTTTATTCGGATTTTTTTATACTTATTTTTCTATGCTGATATTTTTATTTTAATCTATTAATGATATATATTAACGAGTTTAAGGGAACGCCCTCTGTTATTTAACATACTGTATGTATACACCATTCAAACCGCCAGATTTTTCTGCATCGTTTGGTGTATATAACTCAATTTATGAATTTTTGTCGCTTAGATATGATTGCCTTTCAAGCGTCGATATGTCCATAGACAAAATATACTTATTTATTTATTTATATATTCTTTATTGTACACCAATCAAACATGGAGCAAAAAACATTCATCACAAAAAACATACAATGGGCGGCCTTATCGCTAATGCGATCTCTTCCAGGCAACCAAAGGATGGACAGATATTCCGTGATTAAAAAATGGCGACTAAATATACGTCAATTTACGTCAGGCGCTAACTAATCTGACAAGAGCTTCTCCTTCTTCTCAGCCTATAAAGGTCCACTGCTGGACAAAGGCCTCACCCAAGGCTTTCATTCCATATGGGGTTGCCATAATCCCCACGCTTGGCCGGCGGATTGGGGATCGCAGTAATTTGTTATTCCACAGGAGAAGCACTGCTGCCCACTTTCCTGGTGAGAATTCCCTTAGTCGCCTCTTACGACACCCACGGGAGGATATGGGCTGCTACTATTCTAGCCCGTTACCACACGGGACAAGACAAGACATTTGACAAGATGAAACTAATATATTCCTTTGTCCTTTTCTTAATGGAATAGAAAGAAAAACTGAAACGTGGTTGCTCACAATGGGCCTCATACGGAGTCATACGAAGGCTCAGAGTCACACAAAGGGCAATGGAAAGAGTTATGCTAGGAGTTTCTCTGCGTGATCGAATCAGAAATGAGGAGATCCGCAGAAGAACCAAAGTCACCGACATAGCTCTGCGAGTCGCTAAACTTAAGTGGCAGTGGGCAGGGCACATTGCTCGTAGAACCGATGACCGATGGGGCAGTAAGGTTTTGGAGTGGCGGCCACGTACTGGAAGACGCAGTACAGGGAGGCCCCCAACAAGGTAGACCGATGACCTGGTGAAGGTCGCGGGAAGCCGATGGATGCGGGCAACACAAGACCGGTCAGCGTGGAAAGCCTTGGGGGAGGCCTTTGTCCAGCAGTGGACATCCATAGGCTGAAGAAGAAGAAGAAGAAAGAAAAGCATGCACTGGTTTTTTAATTCAGTTTAATTTGTGTACATCAACGCCAATAAGAAGGTACAAACTTCAAGTTCATTTTAAGTTCGTTTTTCAGTTTTTTGTTGTTTGAACGGTACCAGTCTCGAGTGTTGCACTAATTAAACATAATTATTATCTACTGTTACTTTATGCAACAGCTGCGTTAACTAATTGTTATGAATAACACGAATCAAGTGTCTTTGATAACAATAATATTATTAACTATGGCCCGTGGTCCTACGACTACTCCTAGGCCAAGAGTGAAACTTCCTTCATGTATCCAGAGTATACATATACAGTACTAGCTTTCCGCCCGCGGCTTTGCCCGCGTGGAGTTCGGTTATATCGCGCTTTTTAGATTTCCCTCGGGAACATCATATTTTTCCGGGATAAAAGGTAGCCTATGTTCTTTCTCAGGGTTCAAAGAATGTCTGTGCCAAATTTCATCAAAATCGGTTGAGAGATTTAAGCGGGATAGCGTAACAGACAGACAGACAGACAGACAGACAGACAAACAGACAGAGTTACTTTCGCATTTATAATATTAGTATGGATTATGGCATTGTTTGGTTTGCGTTTAATCCTTGATTTATTTTCCATTGAAATCAGCAGCGCTCATCTGTAATCCTAAAAATCTCACTAAGAAAACCCAGGTGAGTTGTCTTTCCACATAATACTTGAGGATTGACAGAAAACCTTAACAACTCTCTTCACCTATATTCTCACCAAGCTCCATAAAGAATAGAGATAAACAAACCAATTTAGGATTATCACAACTCACGTTTTACAAATCTCCTGTTATTTACATGATTATCGACTTTTACATGCTAACTATTTATTGACAATTCCTATTGCAGCATATTTCAATAGAATCACTAAAATAACATGCATAATAACTTGGTATTTTGAAAAACCATTAAAAAGTCGACATTAATTTTACGTGATAGCCCTACAAAAAAAGAAAGATGGATGAAATTCAGGTATTAAATACATTTTGTGGAATTCAACCAATGAATAAGGTTGAGGCATTTGTCAATACGATTTTGCGTATTTTAATTACGTTCAAATGAACTGCATAACACATGCCTTGTAATACTTTCAAGTATGGACTAAGTACAGACTTTACTTTAATTCGGCAAGTGTATATGGCTTTGTGTCAGCCCATTCTTACCTATTGTATTAGCTCCTGGGGTGGTGCCCCTAAAACTATACTTCTGCCCTTGGAACGAGCCCAAAGAGCAATCCTGAAGGTCGCTAGTTTTCGTCCTTTCAGATTTCCCACCCACCAGCTTTACAATAACAGTACGCCAGTTATTTATTTTGAATATAGTACTACTCCAGCACGCTGATATTGGTTTTAGCCCTGTACCTTCTGGCAAGAGAAGAAAGGATTTAGTTTGCACTTACTCACGGACGAAACATGCTTTTACTAACAGATTTTATTTATTTCTCGGACTATATTTATATAACAAATGTAACAAACTGCTAAAGATATACAGTGAAAGCTCAAATAAATGTTGTGTGATGCTAACTGAATATCTACAAACCCTCAGTTACACAGATACGGAAAAAATGCTAGAGGTACTAAAATAAAATGAATAGTTTAGTAAGTTATATACTTAATGAATAAGTAGAGGTAATGTATTATTTAAGTTTATAGGACAGTTTTTCATTGCTTAGTCTTAAATACTTTTGTCATAATATGTTTATTATTATTATATTATAACCATCAAATATCTTTGTATATGACAGCCTGAAACACAGGTTTAAATAAACCTAGTTCGGGTGGCCACAACATTAGTTTTAGATCGTTACTTTATAGATTTATATTATGTATTAGACTACAATAAGTTAGATTTTACGATTGTTATTATTAAGATTTTTATTACTATACCAACAGACTTTTTGTACATTCATTATTGTCCTATATTTTTTAATAAATTTCATTTTCATATTTATTTTCATATGTATCAAAAAATTTAACCTATTAGAAAATTAGCTTCATGTGTGTCATATTTCATTCAAATCGGTTAAGCGTTCTATGCATTTTATAAATATCTAAACAAATAAACTGTTTACATTATAGTAGGAAGTAGTATTATTATTTTTTTGTGAAAACTTCTATCTAGAAAAGGTTGTTAATATCTGTCTTTTAAGGGTAAAATAGTCGTTGCCTAGCAACGGTTTGTTTACCTCTATTCTTTATCGAATTTGGCCGACATATAGGTTACAACGGTAAAATGTTTACAGAATAGATCAGCTGTTTAGTAAGTGAGAGGTTGAAAAACCAGAAAAAAATTGGATTTATTTACATTATTTGAAACTTTTCCTGCTAATAAAATATTAAAGTTACGCAATTATTGGTAATCAGTTTTATATCAGTACTGCGACAATCAGATGAATCATTGTTAATAAATCATTTGTTTACCGCAAGCCCCTGGGTTTTCTTAGAATAATAATAATTACATTAAGGAAAATCGACTTCAAAGGAATTTATGAGAGAAATATTATCCTGTTTTACCGTTGCCATTAAAGATATTGATTTTGATGAACGCTGTTATTTTTATTAACACTGTAGGCATTGATAAAATTATTAAGTATTTATCTAGTTATCTCAGTACTTGCACACTTGGACTGTAATTAAATAAACAAGTCCTAGTAACATGTTTACTGTCATTTCAGACTTCAGTGTGAAGTTCTGTCTAGCCTCTAGAATAATCAGCCTCTAATGATTCGACTGCTGGGATAGAGATCTCTCGGAGAGGTAATGAATGGGCTGTATTCTAGTAGACACGTGGTCATTGCGGGTATATAGATGTCACATAGCTTTGAATATTCCGTTTAGGACTACAACGGTTTCCACGAGAAATTTTTCTTCGATGTTTTGAGAGCAGTGGTGATGAAATTATTTACATAAAGTAAGTCGCCTGCCGGAGTTTCAGCCCACGACTCGAAATTCGGGGCCGTTACCACTGGGCCATCATTACTCCGAGTTCTAAGTTCTATCTGATTCTTTTAAAATAACATCATCGTCCTTGCATCTTTATCCTTTTCAAAATACTTACGATTATCAGTTGCACTTCTTTTAACTAAATAACTAACAATCGAAAGACCAAAATAATGCACATCATAGGTATCCCAAAACTGAGTGTTAGTGACTCTCTAAGTTAAGATATTTATTACTCTATCACACTATAACGCCTAAACGAATTGAACGAAACTCTGCACTGTTATGGTAGACTATAATCTAAATTATTCAAAATATGCAATTTTCAAACCCAGGTCAAAGTATATCTTTGTGTATGTTTATCAGGTTCACGTAAAAGTTTCCTATGGATGCGAGTAAAACTACGGGTAATAGCTATATTGTATATGTTAACCCTCTTATTCATAAATTTTGCTTAAAGTTAACTAGTGATTAGCCATTTTTTAACCATACAATTTTGACCTTTTAACGTCACATAACTTTAATCATTGTTTATGAATAAACACCACAGTGTTTAAGGAGTTTATTTATAAACGATGATTAAAGTTAAGTGACGTGCAAACGTCTAAAATGTATGGTTAAACAATCGCTAAGCACTAGTTAACTTTAAGCAACGTTTATGAATAAGGGGGTAAGTCAATTTGTACTACGTCAATTGTAACTTACCGACTTCGGGCACAGGTGTGACTGGGCTTTCTGGTAAGAGGATACCTTTCTGCACCAACTCATCTCTATTCGCTCGGACGGATATCTTCCTCTCTAAGGCTGCAAACAGTAAAGGAAAATTGTATTGCACATTTCTTCATACACTTCATTGTAGCGTAATTTGAGTTCCCTATTAATATTTGAATCTAAATAAGATCAAAATATAATAAACAATGTTTGCAGATAGTAAACGGCAGAGTTCCGTTTCCTGAAACCGCTGAGTAATTGCGTACCATGGTATTGGCGCTGGTTGTCTTGTTCCCAAATTAAACTAATTTTAGCTGCATCTTTTTTCTTCTAATTCATTAAGAAAAGGATAGAAGATAACATCATCATCATCATCATCATCATCATCTCAGCGTATAATCCCGGTCGCATCCGCGGCTTTCGCGTTGGAGCCCGGGGTCCGCTTTCTTACTAATACGCCTCCATTTCGCACGATCTCTGGCATCCAGTAGTGTGAGATTGTTGGCACGCATGTCATCTCTTACAATATCAAGCCAGCACTTTTTTGGTCTACCTCGCTTATTCCGGCCCGGCGGAGGCGCCATGGCAAGACATTTGTTACCCACGTAACTTGCCGGTTTACGTAAAACGTGACAGTACCAGCGCAGGCGACTCTCTTGCAGTTTGTCTGCTATGTCACGGACACGGAGACTGCCACATATGCGGGAGTTTCTAATGCGGTCTTTCCGCGTAACTGCACACATCCACCGCAGAATATTCATCTCCGTGACACGCAGCTCCTGCTTATGTCGCTCAAGCACAGGCCACGCTTCACTGCCATACAGAAGGACAGGTCTAATAATGGTCTTTTAGACCTGTCCCTTAAGCTTAACCGGCATTTTGAGGTCACAAATGACACCTGTCACCTCATGCCATTTTGCCCAAGCTGCGGAAATGCGTGCTTTAACGTCGCAATCAATGTCGCCGGACGCGTGGAGCACAGACCCTAAGTATTTAAATTGGTCTGTGCACTCGACCATGTCTCCGCCTATGCACACAGGCATAGGATCTGTGGTGTTGCTGGCCATGTACACCGTCTTGACCACATTGACTTTAAGACCTCCGTTCTCAAGCGAGTTCTTCCACGCATTTACCCGCCGCACCAACCGTTCCCTGTCCGCGTCTGCCAGCGCGATATCATCAGCATACATGAGCAACCAGGGAGGTTGCTCATGTGAATTATTGATGCTGGCTGACAAGACATCTAATATCACGCTGAACAGGAACGGACTAAGGACGGATCCCTGAGATCCAGAGATCCTAACAACGGAATCGGAATTGAGGTACATGTCTCGAATTATGTCAACATAGGCTTTAGGTACCCCTTTTGACCTCAGTGCCCACCAGATCAACCCCCGAGGGACACAGTCGAAGGCCTTCTGCATGTCTAAAAAGAGCATATGCAGAGACGTGTTCTTCGATCTGTATCTCTCCATGGTGATCCTTAGGGCGAAGATAGGGTCCGTGGTTCCGTACCCTGGACGGAACCCATATTGACACGTTGAAACAGCACACTCCTGCCGGATCCGGGAGTCTAAAATCCTCTCAAAGATCTTCATGGTGTGGGACATGACCTTTATACCCCGATAGTTGCCACACTGCTGTACCGAGCCCTTGACTTTGAAGACTGGAGTAATAATACTCAGTCTCCATTGGCTCGGGATTTTGCCGGTCAGAAGCACGCGGTTCAAAAAGCAAGTTAACCCACACCGCGAGGACCCATCGCCTTCCAGGCCTCAATGGGGACTCCATCAGCTCCGACAGCTTTCCGATTCGCCATGCGACGAAGGGCCGTGTGGACTTCCTCAGGCGTTTAACGGGGGCACTAATCCAAGGTTCGGAGGGAGTTCCGGTGTCTGCACCTCTTGTTGCTGCTTATTCAGCAGCTCGTGGAATTACGTGCGCCATCTCTCCTTCACCGCGCGATCCTCGCCAAGCAGGTTGCCAGTAGGATCTTTCACACAACGGCACTTGGATATATCCAGTGCCGCTTTCACCCTAAAACGTGCCAACTTGTAAATGACCTTCTGGCCCTCAGACGATTCCTTCTTCTCGTAGAGCGGTTGCAAGTGGTCTCGTCTGGGCCTTAACGCAGAGATCCATGACAAAGAGACGGTGTTGTGCAATAAGACTCTCACTGGGTATGACCTTGCAACTGGCTACATTGCCGATGTGGTGTCTCCTAGTTAGTAGGAAGTCGATCTGGGTAGCGCTCGCGCCCGCTCCGGTAGGTAACGAGGTGCTCCGGTTTCTTTTTGAAATAGGTGTTCACAATTGCCAGGTCAGCGGCCGCACACGTTCGGAGAATGTTGTCCCATTCCGCGTTGCGGCTACCGTACCCAAAGCCACCGTGAGCACGCTCAAACCCGTCACACTTCTCACCCACATGACGGTTCAAATCACCACCCAGAACGATTCCCTGGGATAACGGTATCCCGCGAAGCAATCCTTAGAGCTGGCTCCAGAACACCGTCCTTTCGGCGTCACCGCGCCCGGCCTGCGGAGCGTAGGCATTTATCAAGTGAGTTATTACTCCATTGACAAGCACCCGCACCGACATTAGCCGATCACTGATACGATTCACCTCCAAGACGTCATCCTGGAGCTCGTCCAACAACACCACGGCGACCCCATTTCTCCCCACTAGGTGCCGGGTGCACCTAGGAGACACTCAACCCTGTAAGGGATGCCGGCGTCAGGGGCCCGTCCGTATGTCAGCAGGTGCACCGTCTGGTGCTCCCTGCTGACGACGCCTGATGGTGAAGATGACTTGAGTCCCAAAGATGGTGGTGGGACCCAATTCACCCAAAAGGATAGAAGATAACATTATAGTTTAATCCTGTCAAAATAAGATACTCCATAGACAGTTTAAACGGTTATAAACATGGTGACCAAAAATACGTCAATTTACGTCAGGAGCGGACTAATTTGACAGAACCCTTGGGCGAGATGGAGCGACGACATCAAAAGGTGGCTGGTAGTTGCTGGCGGAGAACTGCTCAAATCGAGCTTGTTGGCGTGCCATGGAAGAAGCCTATGTCCAGCAGTGGACGAGTAGAGGCTGACGATGATGAAACTAACATTTGAAATATCTGTCTGTCCTTTTGACAGTTTAACACATTCAATAACAAATCTTGATACCTATGTATGTTCTGTAATTCATATGCTGTAAATAATAAAGTATTCTCTTATATTCATACCGTTATTTACGCTGCTGGGCAGACCATTTTTTTTGTAAATGTATCAAGCAACTAGTTTTTCATTCATGTGTTTTAAACTGTAGGTAGTAGGTACATTGAGTACCCACTTATCTGATTCAAAAATTTAATAAATTTAATTTTAACAGCTGTCTGAGCAGGTATTTTGAGGACTGTCTGAAACGAATTTTTACCCGACTGCTGAAAAACAAGGTAATGTTCTTATTTAATAACGAGTGTCAGTTTACATCGTTATCAATACATAGTATAAAACAAAGTCGCTTTCGCTGTATGTCCGTATGTATGCTTAGATCTTTAAAACTACGCAACGGATTTTGACGCGGTTTTTTTAAAAGATAGAGTGATTCTTAAGGAAGGTTTGTATGTATAATAAATGCATAATATAGTAGAGAAACACTGAGAAATCTAAAAAGCGCGATAAAACCGAACTCCACGCGGGCGAAGCCGCGGGCGGAAAGCTAGTTGAAAATAAAGTGTGTCATGAATGTCTTTCCAAGGTTCAACTCCAGATGTTATCTCAAACATCATAAAAAAACCGCTGAGGAGATTCTATTTAGCGTGTATGTATACATTTAGCGATAAAATAAAAAATTCTTTATGAATCATGTCCGGTTCCGGTTATCATGATGACCGTTTATCACCTTCTGTGTTAAGATTACAGGTATTAAAGATGTACTCACTTCTAGAAGCAGCTTCAAACTTTTCAGATTTCTTTTTCCGTTTCCACTTCCATGGCTTGAAAAGTCTACCAAAAGCTGAGAATTTGGACTTGGTTCGCTCAGCCGGAGGCGTGCGCGCGCCCGACCCCAGGCTGTTCGTGCGTACCGCAGAACCATTTTGTTTCTTTGCTGCAACAAAACATTCGAAATGTCATTCAAACTGGTAGGTAACTGTCATTCTTGCCCCATCTTTCAAGTCTTAGGTATTTGAGTTCGTGTATAATTTTCGCAAAAACGAACAAGAGAACTAATTTAAAAAAGGATGGCGCTGTCACGTCGGTGGTTAACAATAAATGACTAATGTAATGGTAGTGTCATCGAACTTTATGTGTAGCGTTCATAAGGTAACTGTTATAAACATTTTAATATTTTTAGGTTTTGGATATTGAATATCAATTTGTGCATAAATAACCCTAATGCTGTGCATGCATCGAACAAAACGTATTCGCATGAAGGTCGAACACTAAGATCTAAGTACAACAAATACGTAGGTACTTTGAAAGACAACGTTGATACAAAATAGGTACCAGCAAGATGGGTACAAATAGTACCCACACATTCATGATACATCCACACAATCAATGGCCCCATTATGTCGAGAGTCTATTGTTATGAACTGTCCGCGCCTATCACAACACAATACCAAGAAGAACTAAGTATACCTACAAAAGAGAAATTTTCCCGTCGCCTGCCAAGACCACAAATCTATACATTTAGTACTATTGTATTCCAGTTGCATTTATCAAATCATGTGGAATCGATATTTAATAACATAAGATAAAAAATATACATATAAACAGTTTTATTTGTGGTTTCATGAGGTTACACAATTAATTCCATCTGAGAATAATCAAGAAACAGGATAGGATGATCACGAGAAAGGCAGGACTTACAAGGTATGCATAACAAACTATAGGAACAAGTCATTGATATGCTACTGGCGTCTGTAGTGTCGAGTCGAAATAACTTCAACTTCAAATTTCCAAGAAATACAGAACAAAAACTTGTACAGAATAAGATAACATGGGGAAGTATAATCTTATTGCAACAATGTTCATGAAACAGTTTGTTGCCATGTTCCTACACATACAAACCACCTTAACAATTTCTAATTCAAGACAATCCAGAACTCACCAATCTCAATGTATTTATAAGTAAAATAATTTTAAATAAGAGAGAGTGAAATAGAGAAATCTAAAACCGTGTGGTTGTACGCTTTTCTCAACTTATAGGTATACTTGACCATTCTTTCAGCCGCAATGTGTTGCTTATCATTTATGTGGCTTCGAGATATTATGTAATATGCACCTTACATTATACAACCGCTATTAGTAATCCCTTAGCATAATATTTTTTAACTTTGCGTTAGGGCAAAAACAACGTTGAGCTGGTGGCCTTTTAAATGCAAGATATACTTGCCTAAATTATTTTGAGAGCGATTGTTTACTGACAAAACAAATATGATAATATTTCTACCATCAGGTCTTTAGATAAAAATATCTAAATAGGACGCTAGTATGACTCGACAGTCTAAAAATATTTGCCGAAGAATTTGGCCCCAGATAACACATAATTCATTTTTCAAGGCTGCCATTAGGTACCTTATCAACAAAGAAAACAAATTATCTGCGCACTTAGCATTTTACAGCATTGTCACTCAATATTTTAAACGGGTAAATCGTGAAAAATTATGTAATCTTTAAAGATCCTCTTGAACAAATCGTCCTTCCAGAAAATAAGACCTATTTTCTTTTTAATTAATACCTACTTGTAAATGTTTCTTTTATAGTATTTTATGTTTAGGTTTCTGCATTATTAACTTATAATTCATTATAAATTTATAATTATTATACAAGAAAATTTTCGTGTAGTAATTTTGAACTTATAGAGCAAAAAATATTACCATCTATTATAATAAAAATGTTGAAGAGTTTGTTTCAAGGCGTTAATATCAGGATCTAACGCGTGGCTTTGAAAAAAATAACATCACGCTAGAACCATTAGAAGTCGGGCAAAAAGGAAAGAACGCTAAGCGAAAACGATGTAATTTCATGGGCAGCGGATGCGATGCAACGGGCCACACCGTCGCTTCGCAACGGCTGCATTGTTCAATTTTTTTTTTTGGCATTTGCATCTCCTAGTTGACCTTGAGAGGCCGTGACTACTTAACCGGACTATCCTATGGTTCATCATCATCATCATTTCAGCCGAAAGACGTCCGCTGCTGGTCCACGACGACCGATCCTACGCCTCCCGCATCCAGCGGTTTCCCGCGACCTTCACCAGTGGTTGCCTTAAATTAATTTAAAGCCTCCAGTCTACTGACTTAAAACTACTGAGCGACTCCGCACTAAGGGCATCTCCTGTGGGGTCGATTTACGAACCTCTGCTTAGGGCGTCGCTGGACAGAACAGCAAGGGACGGCTGGATCGAAAAGGTATGTAGGTTTCATCTTAAAAATGACGCGGATGAAAAAGCGGGTAGATTTTACATTTGATATAATATTTTCATTGCTTACCGTGGATATCATAAAAATAAGTTATTGATAAAATATGATCATTATTGGAATAATTTACTCATGAATCATCTATGGATCTGGTTATAAATAATACACGAAACATTAGATTAACTTGCACAAGAACGCATATTATCATACAAATACTCTGTTTACTCAATGTGTTTTACGTTCCATGTAAATAATTGACCTAAGTAATAAAAACAATCATTACGAGTTTATATTTATAAAATAATACTTTTTTTCACACCAATTTACAATATTACATATTATTATTACATATTTATTTACATATTACATTTCAGTAATAGATTCCTAAATTGTTGTGAAAATATAATATAGTAATGATTGTCTCGAGAGTCGTTGAAAACTGTTCCATGCTAAAATTGGCAAAACTGTAAACGACAATAGTCTTTCTGTCGTTCATCAAATCATCATGCATGCAAGGAATTATCACTATGAAATAAATATTATGTAATACATCGCAAAGAGATAGAGCCCGGCGGATTGGTAGCCCAATCAAACAAAACCCAATAAGTGATACTACAAGTAAAAGGAGATATGTAACATAAAATAATTATATCGTTTTCAGTGCGTGCATTAGGTGTGCGTTCGCGCAGCGGAATGTTGTTGAATTTAAAGATTTTAAATATGCAGATATTTAGTGTATGACGTCGTGTAATTGTGTATGGTAAAAAAAAATTTGTGCGTGCAGCCATTGTGGAGAAATTCACCAAAAACTGATTCCGCTGGGCGAACGTTGTCCTGGCGGAACTTTTTTTAATCCATTGACTTTAGAAAAAAGAGATGTGTCCAAAAATTAGTGTGTATTTGTGTGTAATTGTGTATGTATGAATAAAATTTGTGCATGCATAGACTTCAGAGAAATTCAAGTTTCCGCTGCGCGAACGTTTGGCCATTAGCTAGTTTTCATATAAAGCGCTTACATAGAGAGCTGTAGATTTTTACATACGTTGTTTTGAATTTGTGCATATTTGTGTATAAAACAGATTTAGAAAAAATCGTAGGGCTAAAAAGATAAAAATATAAACGTAAAACACGCTTTTTAGGTCATAGTTCTTAAAGTATGCACTTTGGGGTCTAGAGTTTCACGTTTATACAAACCTTGTAAGTGTCTGCAACATATTGCCAAATATCAATGATGTTCCTTTAGTAATTAAAGAGATATAGGACAATTTACCATGACAAAATCACTGTTTACAAAACAATCAAATATCACGACATTCTAAAGGAATTGCATGGTAAAATGTATGCCAATAATTAGTGTATTCATTCAACTATTCACATGCAAAATTTCATGTCATTAAATTCAGTAATTAAAGAAGAACAATTAAAATACTGACGAAGCATCGAAAACCTACATAACCCGACCAAGTTCGGATAGCTATAAAAAAGCGGCCGTGCCATATATCATAAGAACGTTCTTAACCTTCCAATATAGTATTTATTATTATGGCACAGTTGCGTACACAAGCGTTAGGTAAAAATAAAACAATTGCATTTCTTGAATGAAAAATGTTTTTTTTATAATAACGCCACTATCTACGACAAAAATAAATCTTCAATTAACAAGTACTTCTCTATTTAAATATCCGTGTACAAAAATATTTTTAATTACATATAATGCTTAATAATGTAATTATAATAACGTTAACAAACGCTTGCAACGGCAGCAATAGACTTAAATGTGTTTTACTAAAATAGGTTTAATAAACTATTATGATTATAAGGGTAAGACGTATAATATTTCGAGCTTCAATAAAAATTAAAATCACATCAGATAACTGGACTATTCAGTCGTATTATATTTGATCAACATTAAAAAAGTGCTTATAAACTAAAGCATTTGTATAAAAAAGGTATTTTCAAGAAATATTTTAAATGAGTAGCAAATTCAGTAAATAACCTCAACATTTCTTAGTATACCTAATATTTTCTAGTTCCAATAATAAAATTACAGATTAACAATCACAGATCAATAAAGTAGACTATTCCGTTGTTTAGGTTTGAGAGTCTCCCTAATATAAAAATAAATCAACATTTAAAAACAGTGGGTAGTACTTACTTGTGGTAATTATTTAATTTCCCTGAGGGGTCTATAGTAAGAATCCGGATCCGTGAAATATTCAATAGAAATTAGCTGTATGAATTTTATTTGCCTAAATTAATATATTTAGATTATATCTCAAGTCTCAAGCGCATACTTAAATAAAGTAACTACGTAAATAGTACCTACTTTGTCATAGTCAAATACATTTAAAAAGTATGTGTACAAAAATAAATGACCTTTATATTATATCGAAACAATTGTGTTATCACCTATACCAATTCAATACCGGTATTATACTGTAAATTTTGGAATGTTACCTAAATATATTGCACGGACGCTTTTTTATAGCTATCCGAACTTGGTCGGGTTATGTAGGTTTTCGATGCTTCGTCAGTATTTTAATTGTTTTTCTTTAATTACTGAATTTAATGACATGAAATTTTGCATGTGAATAGTTGAATGAATACACTAATTATTGGCATACATTTTACCATGCAATTCCTTTAGAATGTCGTGATATTTGACTGCTTTGTAAACAGTGATTTTGTCATGGTAAATTGTCCTATATCACTTTAATTACTAAAGGAACATCATTGATATTTGGCAATATGTTGCAGACACTTGCAAGGTTTGTATAAACGTGAAAATCTAGACCCCAAAGTGCATACTTTAAGAACTATGACCTAAAAAGCGTGTTTTACGTTTATATTTTTATCTTTTTAGCCCTACGATTTTTTCTAAATCTGTTTTGTACACAAATATGCACAAATTCAAAGCAACGTATGTAAAAATCTACAGCTCCCTATGTAAGCGCTTTATATGAAAACTAGCTAATGGCCAAACGTTCGCGCAGCGGAAACTTGAATTTCTCCGAAGTTTATGCATGCACAAATTTTATTCATACATACACAATTACACACAAATACACACTAATTTTTGGACACATCTCTTTTTTCTAAAGACAATGGATTAAAAAAAGTTCCGCCAGGACAACGTTCGCCCAGCGGAATCAGTT